>JASEVX010000002.1:113723731-114108387 GCA_031761405.1 Serripes groenlandicus
ACTATGAGAATCAGCGATTATCAAAAATCAATAACTAAAATTACATGGACTTTTTAGTTTTTACTCAATAACAATTTTATTTTGCAAAAATTTAAAAAGGCACTTATCAAGTTTTCAAGAAAAATTTCTCGTGAATATAAATATATTTTTTTATTTGTTTTATATTAAAAATATTTTGGTCCTTTTTTACTTGGAATACAGTCACCCTAATTTCCCTCTTTATAACATATAAACCGTTAAGAAAACGGTATTTTTCCGCTAATTTTTACACGTTCTTCAGTGAATATCTTTTTTTAGAAATAAAACATTAATAGGGCACTTACGGCATAATGTAGAAAATTCATTTACATTTTATATATGTGACACCAGTCGTTTAGTCGTAATGCTAACCTCGGAACCCTGATCGCCAAGGAGGGCAACCATTGTTACCAAGACATTAGTATGATCCGGCCGGAGATCGAACCGGCGACCTCCCGTACCGAGACGGACTCTCTACCATTACATCACTGCAGCGGTAGTATGAAAACGTGGAATATTTATTGGTACCTATCGGTTTACAACAGTTCGTTCCAGAAGTGAAAAATCTGTTATAATAGTTGTGGATTTTGTACCATTTGCTACCAAAAATTGATATTGAAGGTAGGAAGGTTCCAAACATTCCGTACACATAAAAGACAATTCTTTGTGAAAAAATGTATAAACAGACAAATGTAAATGTAGTAAATTTATAAGCCATTTCTAGTATTTATAGACGAGATGTAAAAGCACTAACTGCGGTCATTTAGTCCTTTTCCACATACAACCAATCTACATCAGACTACTTTAAAAGCAGTTTCACAAACGTGCTGGAAATCGTCTTAAATGAAATGGGTTGAAAACATTGTGGCTAAAGGAGATATTGCTCATCATGCGCAGCGTCTCCTTTTGCCAAACCGCTTTCAAAGGGCATCTACTGCAGATGCGTCAACATGCGTACTACAAGTCGGGAAGGGTCAACAATGGAGTGTTTGGTTCAGAGCTCAATACAATGAATACTTCCAAAAGGACGCCTCGGAGACTCAGAAAATGCATGGAAGTACGTCATGTTCTTGAATAAGTATTGATCCTTTTGAGTACCACAGCAAAGAAGGGTTTAGTTTAGTAATACGATATATATTGCGGTGATATTCCCACATATTTCAACTTGAATATGCGTTTGGATTGTTATGGAATCTATAGTTTGACAAAAAGCAAACCGATAATACAATACATTTTACTACATTCAGGCACATTTGCCTATAGTAAGTTACAAACAAGTATTTACAATTTTCAAATAAAATATAAATATTAAACAACTTTTCCGACAATAAAAACAGATACAATAGTGCATACCAAACAAAAACTCGGTCTACACCACATATCCATATCCCACAATTTACATTGATAGCGTACTCGTGCACATATATACAATCATTCATTCAACCAAAACAAGATAATAAGACCCACTTCTGTATATTTTCAAGAATCATTTTATCACTTAGCTTATCGAAGGGTATCTTTACTAGAATAAACGGTCAATTGATATTGTACCTGACAAAGGCTCAATAATTGCGATATGTGAAAGTATGTCCTATTTTAGATTGAGTTTATATTGTCTTTGTACTTATTATTGCACTTAAAATGGTACCTAGAAATAATTGTTGCTTAGTTGTTATGTGGGAATCCGCTGTGGTCGAGTGGTTGGCATCGGGGTGTCCCGGGTTCGACCCTCAGTGCCGGCACTATGGTCATGGTGGAGTGCCCTTGGGCAAGGCACATTTTCTAGCCTAGTACTGGTTTGTTTACCCAGGGATCATGAATAAGTGAACTGTCGCCGTGATATAACTGAAATAATGTTGAAAGCGGCGTAAAACCCCAATTAATAAATAAATAGTTGTTATGTGAATAGTCGAGCATTGCTACTGAAAGGGATTTCTTGTTTAATTATTTTCGTCTTTATCTTGTTACTTAATCGTAATATATCGTCAGTGATGTAAGACTACATGTACATATGATATCTGACTGCTCTCGACTCTCGAGACAACGTAACAATCTTATAAACAATATCAAATTGCACTGCTCAGTAGACTAGTCCTTATTTTTAAGAACATTCGTGTCACAAAATGAGGTATGTATTAGATACCAAGTTACCAACAGTATTCGGCATAGACAACACTAAGTAAACTATGTATATACCTTATACAGTCATGTACTCAGTACATACACAGTATGCTTAAAAAAGGATCAGAGGTCACATAGGAAAACAGCAGATATATTGATGATTAATCATAACCAAATATTCACATGTGTATCTGTGTTTCTTTCTCTATTTAATCAACTGTTTTGCACACGTTATTTCATATTAACTCTTTCAGCGCCACAGGCAATATTGAGATGTTTGCAAACAATGCAGATTCAGGTGAGTCAGCTCGTAACGAGCTGTCTCACCTGAAATCAGCATTGTTTGCCTTTTAGTTACCAAAATAGTCCAAATCTTTCAGATATTGAGAAATGGACACACCCGCTTTTGAACATGGAAGAGTCTACTTTAAACAATTCGGCGCTGAAAGAGTTAGGTAAATAAAAAAAATGTTAGGAAAAACATTTAGGTCAAAGGAGAAATTGCTGATATGATACAGAGTTGTTGTCGTATGTGGGAATATATTAAATACAAATGTATATGAATTACTGCGCATAATGTTTGGAGATAATTCGCGGAAATCTGTCTGTGACAGTATGTCATTTCTCTATAGAGGCAAGGATAGACAGCAATAAACAGTCCGGTCATTATGTCCGTACCATTGGGGATTCAATACAGATGCTCATACAAGACAACAAAGATATCATGAAATGTCATCTCAATGAGGGACAAATAGGAACATAATAAGAGCCCGTCCAGGGGAAAACGTACAAATAATTTGGCACATACTAGTAATAAGAGCCTATATATTGAAAAAGCTACAAACAAGTTGGCATTTCTGTACTGTCTAGTCGTTATATCCGTACGATTTTGAAATCTATACAGAAATAAATATAAAGCATCATATATATCCTGCATAGCATCTCAATGATGAATAAATCGGAGCATAATAAAAGCCCGTTTATAGATGCAAAGTACAAACAATTTGGCATTTCTGTACTGTGTAGTCGTTATATCCGTACGATTGAGAATTCAATACAGATGTTCATATAATGCATAATATATATCCTGCGATGGCATCTTAATTAAGGGGAAATCGGAACATAATAAAAACCAGTCTGTTGAAAATGGTACAAACCAGTTCATATAGGACACCATATATATCCCACTATGGCATCTTAATAAACGGGAGGGGGACGAATCTTAGCATTTCACACCGTTCGTCAGTTTTTTCATTCGGTGTTTTCGCACGTTTTCAATACTATTTCAGTTATGTCACGGAATCAGAAAACAAGCGAAACATAATAAGAGAGTTGGCTTTTCTGTACAGTCCAATCATTATATCCGTACGATTGGCAATTATATACAGATGTTCATATACGACCCCATGAATATCCTGCTATGGTATCTTAATTAAGGGGAGATCGGAATACAGTAAGATTCCGTCTGTTGAAAAAATGTACAAACAAGTTGGCATGTTATTATATCCGTACGATTGGGATTGCATTACAGGTGTTCATATAATAAACCATAGATACATGTATCCTTCTATGGCATCTAAATGTTAAGTTAGTATGTCTGTACTATCCAGTCATTATATCGTTACCATTTAGGGTTCAATGCAGATGTTCATATAATACAAAATATAACTCCCACTATGGCATCTTAATAAGGGAAAAATTTAAGCGGAACATTATATACCGTTCGGCTATTCTTTCATTCGATTTTATCTCATTGTTCATCACTATTTCAGTTATGGTCACGCAGACAGATGACAATCGAAACAAAATACGAGCCTTGCCGTTGAAAAAAATGTACATATATTATAAGCTGGCATTGTTGTACTATCCAGTCATTATATTGGTTCTCTCTTCTAGAGACCCTTAAAGTCGGTCTTCGTTTCTGTCCGTTTGTTTGTAAAATGTTTGTTGGTTCTCTCTTCTAGAGACCCTTAAAGTCGGTCTTCGTTTCTGTCCGTTTGTTTGTTTGTAAAATGTTTGTGGCAAGCGTAGCGCCAAAACTATTCAACGGATTTCGATCAAACTTGGTAGGGATGAACGGTCTAGGCTCTAGTTGTTCCTTTTGTAGTATGATCGCCATAGAAACCACCGTTGCTATGACAACGGGCGAAAACCACTCGGTGTGCGTTGTGTAGCCCATCAGTTGCTACATCGAATGATCGTCCCGATTTTTGATCCGTCTCTTCGTTTTCTTAATATTTGAGTTGCCGTAAGGGGTACCATTTCCGCGGAAAACACAGACACGTCAAAACTAAATATATCGACACAAAAAGAAATGGTTTCCTATTACCTGATCGCTGATTGGCTAAAAATCCGGACACGACCAAATATCGACCAACCAGAGAGCACTTCACATAGCCATTACAACTTCCGTTTCCCGTACTTTTACACGAGGAGAAGAAATATTCAAGTGAATTTGACGCTGTTCTCGCGACAACTCGATAGCTTGTTTCATTATTTGTGCGGTGTCGTGAGAGTAGAGATAAGAGAGAACCATCGTCGCAGTATGCTTGACTGTACCATTGTGGATTCAATACATATGTCAATAAGAGACACCATATGAACCCTGCTTTGGCATTTCAATTAGGGATACATTGGAACACAATAAGAGCCCGTCTGTGGAAAAGGTACACACAAGTTGATATTTTCTGTACTGTCCAGGAATAATATCTGTACCAGTGTGAATTAAATACAGATGTTCATATAAGCCGACATATATATCCTTCTATGACATCTCAATACGGGGTAAATATAAGCGGAACATTATATACCGTTCGTCAATTCTTTCATTCCGGTTTTATGCCATTTTTTTAACAATGTTTCAGATTGTTCACGGCGACAGAAAACAATCGAAACATAGTAAGGGCCTGTTCGTGGTAATAAAGGAACGAACAAGTTGTCACTTCTGTACAGTCTAATCAGTACATTCGTATCATTGGGGATTCAATACAAATGTTCATATAAAAACACCAAAATATCCTGCTAACGCATCTTAATTAGTGGGAAATCCACTCGGAACATTATATCTTTCTTTCGGGCTTGACTCCTTTTTTAAACAATATTTAAGTTATATCACGGCAACAGAAAACAATTTTCATGATACCTGAGTAAACAAATCAGTACTAGTATAGGTATATATATAACTTGTGTTGGGATCGATAACTGGACACCCTGTTCCTAACGCTTAGCCATGGTGGATTCCTACCGTCAAAGGAATCTCACATAAGTGAACACTTACTGACGACTATGCAACAACTTGTTTACATTGTAGCAAAAGGAGGAATTACTCACACCTCCTCGGTGGTGTATTTTGGAAGCGTCCGTCTCGGGTTCGGAAGGTCTTGGGTCCCATGCCTTGCAGAGTCATACCAAAGACCTTCAAAATGGAAGAAATAGCTGCCTTCCCTGGTGTTCAGTGACTGGCTGGTGTCAGAATAAATGGACCAACAGTACTGGTAACTTACCCAGGAATTGACATGATATAACTGAAAAACTTGTTCAAAGCAGCTTTAAATAACAAAAAACAAATCCTTTTGCAACAATGTTTTCAACTTTATTCAATAATTGTTCTTTCATGTATAGATAGTTTCTACAGTTTTGTCACAATGTATGAAACGTCGTCTGCTGCTGATTTGCGTGTTAAAGGGCTGAAGTGGAGTTTCGTGTCGCTGTCAACAGCATGTAACATCATTACCAGGGTGAAGCACCAACTCTACCGGAAAGGGGAGACGCGTTTACCTTTTCATTTTCAAAGATTTGCTAGCCTAGTACTGGTTTGGTTACCCAGGGATCATATAAGTGAACTGTCGCCGTGATTTAACTGAAATAATGTTGACAACGGCGTAAAACCCCAATAAAACAAACACAACATCATTTTCAGAGTTGTTTGTATAGTCCGTTGTGTTTCGAAGAAGACGATCTCAGTCACACCTCTACTGAATCGATTATAATTACAACAAACAGAGAGCTTAATTTACTAAGCAAACTTTGAAGACCCAGATTATATTTCATAAATGCGGTGATCGATTAATGCCTACATTGTATTAACATGTTGTTTAAATTGACGCGTATGTAATAGGATACTATGTGTTATTTAAAGTCTTGAAGGCAGTATTTCGAATTTACATTCGGAGTCGCTATGATATTTCTAAAATACTTGTTAAAACCGCTAACAGCAGCATTAGAAGGCATTAAGCAGTATCAGGCTAAATGGAAGCAAGCATTCATTACGATTGCAAAACATTTTCAGCCGTATATAATTTTTGTATGCGCAATTGAAACCATTAGCGTTTGATTATCCCTCATTTGTTGCGGACTTAAAATGAAGTCTTTGTTCAATCGGCAATATTCTCTTTTCCTTTGCTATCAGTTAAGACTTAGTCAGACACAAGAAAGACAGTACAAACTATTCCGTAAGCTTGTGTTGCACACACAAACAGGAAACCCTTTTATTCATTCAGCCGCGTCTTTAGCAGATGAATTTTGAAAACATCGCGACAAAAGGGCGAAGATACTCATAATGAGCGATTTCACCTTATAAGACATTGTTTTCACATTTATTCCATAATTAAACTTTCATTAATAGTGGTTTTCTATACAATTTCAAATATTTCTGCAGCATGAGGTGTGTGTCGTAAAGGTGTAAGCGAGATGATATTGTCTCCAGCTAACCGGCTTAATCGGAGTATGAATAACCAACAGATTTGTGCCAAACATTGAGCTCATTTTTGGCACCTACGGCGGTATTCCAGAACGCATGTAATGCTGTACAAATAACCGAAACGTACTGCCATTAGCCTCTTCATTTCTTATTAACCCCTTATACCCCCCGAATTCTACTAATCTGTCTCAAAACCATTGACCTTCAAAAAGAGCTAATACTATTATGGGTTATTCTTTTAAATATTGATACATCAGTAGCGAAACATGTAGACAAGGATTGGTCTATACAAATGTTACGGGCTGATCTTGTCGTACATTGTTCGCAAATGTAGTTTTAAGTCATGAGATACGGTAAATGTTGTTTAAAGCGCCGACAGCAGGATAAGGGTACGTCGAACCCAAAATGGTTAATTCGTTCACTCTAAATTATATATCTGACAAATAGTACGTACAGAAAATGTCCGATTAAACCCGTTCAATAATGATTTCTTTTTTATAAAAAAAAAATGGATTTGTCTAGCTTTGCGTTTGGAAGGGACAATAGCTATTTGTTTGGTATATCAATTCAAAAATCTTGAATTGGCCAGTAACCATTATAGAACCATGTCATACGGCCGTATCGGTTCTGCGTTGTCATCACACAACTGCTTTCCAACAGTCATGGGGTTAATATTTTATCCATCAGGGACGTAGCTCCCTTTAGGCACTGTAGGAACGTGCCTACACATCTGCGTAATGTATCGAACAGATCAGTCTGCGCTGTCCGCGCAGACTGATCCGGCCGACACATTCCGTCTAAGGGGGGATAGATAGAGTAGTGATTCCTGAAACAGAAAATCCACAGGAGGCAAAAAGTGTATACCCAGGTACGCCTGTGTGGCATGCTTAGGCTGATCCGGGTCGATACTTTACGCAGAGTCCACAATGTTGATTTTCTCACAAGACGGCCTACACATTGATTATTGCCAAGCTACGCCCCCTGTCCATGTGCAATTACTAGCTACGGATATCAGATTGAGAAAAAGTTGAAACCAGTTAGCATGCGACAGTGAATATGGGTTATCGCGGAGATTTGTAGTAACTCTGTTTGTAATCAAAGACAGATACAAAGCTGTACACATTTCAGAAATCTCGGCCATTAATTACATTGATTTCGGAACATGTGTATTTGTACCCTTTTTATCGACATATAACTTGTAGCTGTGCAAATATAGTCCAAACTGTGTTTAAAGACCACCCATGGGAAGAAACAAAAAATGAATAATTGAGTAATTAATTGAAAGTGCGGTTGCTATAGATAGGTGATTGCTATACACAGGTTGTCTTTAGCACATGTTTTACTGTATATCAATACATCTGCATTATATTTTAACACACCATTGTTTATATAAGCATACCGCCTGCGATGTACACGTGATAGATGTCTCAGAGAGCTGCTTATACCGTATGTATATAAACAAACCTTAAAGCGCCTGAACTCCAGATACCCAACTGTCGAAAAAAAAAATCCAATTTTAAGAAAATTAGTGTTTTTTTGTATTTGGGGCATTAAAATATGATAACTGACATATTACATACCCCTCCTATAATCGGTGAGATTTTCTTGTTTTCGATACTTTTTCCATCGCAAATTCTACCCTGTCAGTAACGGGGTAAGTATTTTTAAATAGGAAACCCCTTCATCGGGACAATTGAAAACGACTCAAGTTCACTTTATTGATAAAAAACGATACATTTTCTACCCTGGTTTTACTTGGATAACATAAAGAATAACATTTAGGGCGAATTATATTTTTTTTTTTTTTTTTTTTAGTGCCATCTGGATTTCAGTCGCTTTAACATGCTGGTATGAATGTTTTAGTCTTTTTACGTTCTGGTAGTTATAAACATCTACTGCAGGAAAAGTAAGAATGAGGAAGTCGAGGTTTGTACACTGCCAAGTATGCTTGCAATTTTCATCTACACAACTGTTTAGATACTTTTTAAACACTACTTTGCTTTAACAAACACGTTGTTAGGTGAATGTGAGTTAAACGCTGTAACTTGATAAGTGGTTCGCCTAACAAACAACTCATAACAAGGTTTCCTCTATGTCAATATGTATGCATCTCTCATCTATCTGGTTGGTTTGTACTATTCTTGAAGTTAGAAAGTCCTTGCGAATATATGTCGTTTTCCAGCGCTCACGGATGGACTATTTGCAATGTTGGCAGCTCCGTCCTTTCCAAAATTAAAGATAATTACCATTCAGGAACGTACCCAGGCCTACGCACGTACGCCAATGCATACACTTCATCAGGAAAGGTAGACAGATGCATGAGTAACTGAAGGCTGAGTGGTAAGGGTTAATTTCGTCCGAAAATGTCAATAAATCTGCATGTGAATATATCTAGTTAGTTTGAGTATTCCGTACGACCAAAATGACCTCATAGGTTCACAATATGCAAAGCTTTACCTACGGAATAAGCTTGGACTTCCTACCTCACCAGAGCCGAGCCCCAGTAGCTCAGTCGGTAACAACGCGGGCTGTCAATCCAGGTGTTGTGAGTTCGAATCCCGGCTCGGCCAACTTTCTTTCCGACGTTTGACAAAAGTCAATGCGACATGCGTCATTCGTCTTCCATCAATGGGCTAAGTCTATGTGGAAAAGCAGCCAGTTGCTTGGGAAGATTGTTGTGTGTAGTACTGGTGTGAGAAAACCAGGAAATACGTGTGTAGGTGAACTGGCCGCCGTGATATGACTGAGAAATTGTTAAAAACGGCGTTAAACCCCAATCAATCAATCAACCTACCACACCAGTGTGTATACTCGATTTTCACCACGTTACGCCCTGACCATCAAATTGTTTATTTGTTGCGTCTGTACGTCTACGGCTCGGCCAACTTTCTTTCCGACGATTGACAAAAGTCAATGCGACATGCGTCATTCGTCTTCCACCAATGGGCTAAATCTATGTGGAAAAGCAGCCAGTTGCTTGGGAAGATTGTTGTGTGGAGTACTGGTGTGAGAAAACCAGGAAATGCATGAGTAGGTGAACTGGCCGCAGTGATATAACTGAGAAATTGTTAAAACGGCGTTAAACCCCAATCAATCAATCAACTGTACGTCTACGGGATCGTTCTCCAGCAGTGCTTTCAGAATGAATGTATGACTAGATTGTGTACGAGAAAGATCCTGACCAGACTACAGAGGCACATGTTAACCTACATTTTCGATGATCGCAAAGTCCCGAAGGAGAATTTACGCGTGTTGACGCTCGTTTGTTTTCGCTTACAACGGAATACGTAGCGACCACAACCTATGTAATGTTCAATGGTGGTTTTTGTCAAGTTGATCACGTTTTCATAGTCGTTACCGGGGAGAACATTTGCTTCATCGATACTTCACACATTTATTTTGTTTAAACGAGTACGAAATTAAATAAGATGAAAAAGAGACGTTTTGTTGAAATAACTAATGGTTAAACATGATTGTAAATGGACTGTGTCACCCGAAAAGCTATCGTCGGGGCTTTTAAACGTAATCCTTATCCCGCTGAATTCCTTCGACAGGTAATATCAGCGTTTATTTTTTTGACAAGATCTAACGTGTCTATGGACAACTCTTCGCTGAATGCAGATTAGACTGCACAAATTGTTACACTGTTATATGAAGACACGTACAGCAGGATAAGTGTTAAATATGAGTTTCGATAAGACTGCATTTCTGTAGTCTTTTTCTGGTCATTACAGATGTTAAGGTTTGTATGAATAGATGAAGAAATGCCAGGGGCGTAGCTTGGCAATAATCAATATGTAGGCCGTCTCGGGAGAAAATCAAAAGTGTGGACTATGCGTAAAGTATCGACCCGGATCAGCCTAAGCATGCCACACAGGCGTACGCGGATATACACTTTTCGCCTCCTGTGGATTTTCTGTTTCAGGAATCACTACTCTATATATCCCCCCCCCCCCCCCCCCCCTTAGACGGAATGTGTCGGCCGGATCAGTCTGCGCGGATAGCGCAGACTGATCTGGTCGATATATTACGCAGATGTGTATCGCCGCAGCTGCATATTGGGGCATTTTTAGAAAAAATGTGTAGAGCTACGCCCCTGAATGCTGGTCATTATTCGCCTTTGTTGCAAAATCCACGAAGGTCAGATTCCCACTTATGTGGAGCATTCAGAATTTAAACTCGTGTTTTTTTAAAACGTTGTGTTTGTGAAATTGTTGTTTTGGACAATATTTCAGTTATACAGGGTGACAGTTCATTTTAAAATGACCCCTGGCTAAACAAATCAGTGCTAGACTTGAAAATGTGGCTTGCTCATAGGCACTCCAACATAACCACTGGGACCTCCGAGTTCAAATCCCCGACTCTAACCACTCTGTCACGGCGGATTTCTGTTTGGAAAGTGTATATTAAGAACACCCAATATATTCTTATCAGAATCTACACATGTTGATATAACCTTATGTTAGTCATATATGAACAGCGTATTTCTTGATAAGACTGGTTATGTGCACAGGCTGATCTAAACTGTTCACAATGGCCAAATAGTACCCTTTTCCCACGAACCGAATGATTTCGGAAATGCACCCAGATTCGTAGTGCTTCGTGGAAATTGGTGACAGCCTACCTGAGAGGTGGGTTCAATAGTTATCTTGGTAAACGACATATAGTTGATCGATCTGCTATTTTTCTTTTAATTAATTTTAAGCTTATTTTTTATAAGCCAGAAGCATCGATTATCTTCTACAAAAACAAGAGGGCCAAGATGGCCCTAAATCGATCACCTGAATGTGTTTAAAGTGTTTACCTAAACGAGTCCATGTAATTTAAGTGATCTCCAGGGTGGGGCCATTTATGACACCAGGACTATAATTTGACCAACCTTGGTATAGGTCGACTAGATGAAGGTAGATTTCAAATATCAACTTTTAGATAAGATTTCTTAAAGTTTTTCCCTATACATGTATAATATTATGTAAAACAAGTGACCTACTTGAATAAGTGTTTAAAAGTGCATGTTTTGAATTGTTTCTCCTCGTGGAGTAAAAGCCTAATTTTCAATTCTATTCCAGACAGACATCTTCTCCTCGTAAGAACTTTGTGTGTTGCTTATTGATGTGTTTTGCCGTTTTCAACAGTATTACAGTAAATACGTCGTTTCCAGGGAAATACCGGTACTTATTTAACCTGACACCGACGAAGCAGTCGTTATGCTCTCCCTGCAACCCTGAGCGCCGAGGAGGGAAGCCATTACTTCGACGTTCGACAGATCTTAAATGAAATGATTTATTAATTGATTGTTTGTTTGGTGTTTAACGCTGATTTAAACATGTGTTCAGTAATATCATTGTGTTTCCTAGGTAAAAGGCCAGTTATACTTGTCTATTTAGCCAGTCATTCGTTATGCTAACCCCTTAAACATGAGCGCAAAGGAGGGCAGCAAATAGTACCAATTTTAAAGTATTTGGATTGAACCCGCGACCTCCCGCAACGAGACGGACGTTCTACCACTTCACCACCGAGGCAGTTATGAAGTTAGTGGATTTTACCACCAAAATGCACCTCGCTATGTGAATATTGCATCTGATGCAATCACATTAAAGGTCGTGTCGAATTGGCGCTATACATTTGAATATTGCATGAGTAGGTGCTCGTCCAATGAAATCGCACGATATAACTAACGCTCGATTCTGCTATCAAAATGGGTTGCTTTAAAACCGGACTACTCGGCCGTCACCGCTTTTCTAGCTCGTTTATGTTTATAAGCCAACTATCTCAGTTGATACCTTACGGATTTGTAGGCCACATTTTGATTGGTTGACACATAATGCATATTTGCGTATATAGTCTATTTTCGATCAAAGATGTTTCTTCAAGTTTTTCCAGTGTGGCAGTACAACTAGATGACGACCGGGAATCAAATCCGCAACCTCTGGCAACCGAGCGAGACCTTTATTAAAATACATACTTGCATCTATAGTCTTATTTTGGTCAAAGATGTTTCTTCAAGTGTTACCTGTGTGGCGGTACCAATAGATGGCTACCGGGTATCGAACCCGCGACCTCCCGCGACCCTCCCGCTACCTAGGAGATCGGTTATCGTGTGGCATGACCAATATGTCTTGGTTGATTATTGAATGTGTCGCCCTGATTCGCAGCAGGTATTTTAATGTTTCTTCTTAGGCAAAGCCTTTCGTGTCTGTGAAAGTGGAAATAATTTTTGAATTTCTTACTTTTCACCATGCTCATTTGCAACATTTTACTTTAATACTTTGTTTTAGTGATACTATATATACATATCGCACCGACTCAAACGAGTTTCTTTTAATTTATCTAAGGGTCAAATCATTGTTTCTGGTACCCATGTCTTATCATATTTGTATCATTGTTTAAGCTTAAATTTCAAAATATTATTTGTTTAACATTTATAGTTGATAAAGATGTTGCATAAGCGCCTGAAATTACCTTTGTTGTCGACGAGCCTTAAAACACCATTCATTCATTCTTGGATGATTGCATTTTCTTAAATTGTTTGAAATTAACTCGTTTCTTTACAACACTACGCATTTGGTGTATCAGGCAACATTTGCGAACATTAAAGCATTGTAGAAAACGGAGAAAAATGTAAATGAGAGTAATTTACACTTTTTGTCGGAATGTTTTCAACCGTTTATTTATAAAGATTTTCCATACGATTCTGCCTTGATGTTTTCAAAGTTTGTTCTTTAGATGTGAAAGGGGGGTTTGAAACATTTATTGGTTCAAAAATAATCTGGGCGAATAAGGGCAGGAAACTGAGGAAACTGCGTGTCAGCGTTTCAATTGACCAGATTATATTGTATTAAGTCGTGGATTTCATGCAAAACAGTTATAACATGATGTTACAAGACTGTGTTACAACTGTCGGTGAGTGTATGAATGTGGCATGGTCACAATGGGAATATTGTAATGGAAATATATTGAATTACGGTATCAATGACGTCTAGCCAGTTATGGTTCTTTGCTTAAAAAATAAATAACAAAAAGCTGATTATTAGAAAGAAAAAATTATTTGCATATGTAATGTCCAACCTAGCCTTGAATGTCTGCATTTGGCAATGCAAATCCAATTGCCGTTCAGAAGCTAGTTGGCCTGGGGCTTTATTTCTAAATAAGGGACGTTTGTGTCATGTCCTTAAATATTTAGGTGACTCTTAGGAACCCGAATGATGCTTTTTGGGCAAACACATCATCTTGTGTAAAAGAGAAAAAACGCGAACGGAGGATATTTGTCTATTTGGATTTGTACAAAGCGTCGGTGTTTTTTCTCCTATACCAATAGCGCTCGTGTATGCGTATCGTTTCGGTTGTGAAATTCAAGTTTAAATTTAACGATCGCTTGCTCAGAATTGGAATATATAACCTTTAACCCTTTCCCCCATATAGACGCTTTCTGACGCCTCTGCAGCAGACGGCTTTTTGAAAACATAGTGACAAAAGAAGAAATTGCACAAAACGTGCAATTTCTCCATTTGCCACAATGTTTTCCACTTTTTGTCATAGGTTATCCATTCAATTAAGGAGATGTTCTATGTTTTGACAAAATACGTTCAAAGTCGTCTGCTGCAGAATTGTCGTATGAGGGAAAGGGTTAAAATCCAATCTTTGAAAGTGATAACAATGAAATGAAATGTCTGTTAATTCATTCCAAGGAAAACGCTTACACAGATATCCTAAGTTTCACAGCATTTCATTTTTCATAACAACAGAGAAAAGATGTGGTATAAACACGTAAACCGTCTTCTACGAAACCCAAGGAATCCGCTGTGGTTGAGTGGTTAGCGTCTGGGATTTCGAAACCGGGTGTCCCGGGTTCGATCCCCAGTCGCGGCACTACGGTCATGGTGGAGTGCCTAGTACTGGTTTGTTTACCCAGGGATCATTAATAATTAAAATTAATTGCGCATTGGGTTCTTTTCCCGTCCGAGGTCGAATACATTCATTGATACATTAATGTGTTTGCTTTATGGCTCAAAACATGAATAAACATGCATTTGTATCATTTCTATAAATATTTGACAGATAATAACCTTGATATGTTACGTTTTCCTTGTCTTTTTTTCTATGACGTATATGACGTAGCAAAAGATATGACATCTGTTACAACTATTTTCTTCTTCAATATATTGAAATAGAAATTGAAGGTTTCTAAAAAGTTATATTTTTTTTCCCTCAACGTTTTCGACTCTTATATTGGCAGTGTTCATATGTATGTCTAAATTATCTTTTTATTAAAGAACATTTCTATTTGGAAAACTCAAAATGTAATAGACGACTGGAAGCCTCTGTGATCATAATTACTGCAAATTAGAAAGTCATTTCTCTTGTAAAAAAAAAAAGGTATTAGTTTAATCAGATATATTGTATTGGGTTGGTACGTACATGTATAAGGAACAGTCAGAATCAATAGAACAGAAAACTCGTTTCCTATACAGTATATACATGTACAGCCTCACTTTGAAATCGATATTAATATTTTAACTAAAATATATTGTAACCAAGACTGATTCCGATACTAACCAGTAAAGGACCTAGAACAATTAATCTTTACTTTTGCTGTGGCATCCAAGCGATATAGCGCGAAATATTTCTCACTTCTTATTCAAATCCTTACAAAAAGTAATGTACATGTAATATTGAAATCGACGCCTGAAATCGACGGCTGAAATCGACGCCTGAAATCGACGCTTGAAGTCGACACTAAGGGAGTGCATGAATATTCTTTAAGAACATAGTTTTGCAAGACGCAGCCGCCTTATTAACGGGGGTAAGAGTATGGCATAAACTATGTCAATCAGAAAAGTAATTGGAACAGAATCCTTTTACGTGTGAGACAATACAATTAGAATTATTTCAATTACAGTTAATTAGCAACGGAATCACTTGATTTCACATGTAGTTAATTAAGAACCAAATCGCTTTTCTGTTTATATGTATATGATTAAATTAATTGTATTTGGTTCGTTTATTGGACTGTCGCATGACGAATACATATGGAATATTGTGTTGCCCTAACGATACTTGACGCTGTATTGTACTACGAGGGTCGTGGAAAATACTTTAAAATTGATATATCGCGAGACCCAAAGTCCCGTTACCAAGTATGGTACCGTATTTGACCTAGTCAAGTCGTTTCGTATTTGCGTGGGAAAATCAGCATGTATTTGGACGGGAAAATGTACAATTATATAACAAATATCAATTAAGATCGGTATATATTGTAAACTGAACTTATTATGACAAAGCAAAACAAAGCTTTATTCAAATAAGCTAATCAGTTTAGAACTAGTTATGTATAACATAGTTAAACAATAGTTTATATGACATGTCACTTTTCAAATAAACAAAAAGCAACGTAATTTTGGAAGAATAATTGATAATTAATAAATTATATAAATATTGGTATGGTTCACCCAATCACTTTTTCGAATAATTAATGTAGTTATTTCTTATTTGGTGTATCAAATATTAGTATGTATTCACCGTGCGATGGTTGTATTAACCCTTTCCCTCATATAAACGCTTTCGAACGCCTCTGCAGCAGACGGCTTTTTGAAAACATAGTGACAAAAGAAGAAATTGCACAAAACGGAATTTAAAACTCTTGTTTCTTTCGGTTTTAAAAATAAGACATCTTTATCTTCATTTATAAATGATAGAAAACGTTTATAACGCTTCGTTACGGGAAAAGCAGGGTAACAATAAAATACGTCTACAATGTTAAATTGAAACGGTTTAAGACTGCCAGAACATTTGATGCGCATTTTTCCATATAGCAAAACTTTAAAAACAAATCGCGCAAATTCTGCCAGACTGCCAGACTGCTAACTCTACGCTGCCAGATTGCCATACTGCTAACTTCACGCTGCCAGATTGCCAGACTGCTAACTTCACGCTGCCAGACTGTCAAACTGCCAACTTCACGGACATCTTATTTGACTGATAGATCGTTTTGTTATCGCGCTTGAGCTAGTTACTGTGTCAGGTCGTTCATACCTAGATTCGACAAGTACTTTAAACCCCTTTACCACTTGCATAATTCTTGCATCAGACAACTTTTTAAAATCGAAACAATGTTTGGAAAAATATCAGTTGAAACGATCGTGGCAAAAGGGGAATTTTCTCCTTTTATCACAGTGTTTTCAAAAGAAGTCTGCGGATGATGCGTCAAAATGCAATATAAAGGTGGAAAACATAGTTGAACGCCAAGCAGTGAAGCCATTACTACCATTTTTATAGTCTTTGATAAGACCGGATCTGGGAGCGAACACTGGATTCCCGCTTCAAAGTCGGGCGTTCTAACGAGTACACCACGGTAAAGGTCGCCTTGTTTTTAACTGTTCAGTTGTTCAGTTCTGACAAATAACGTAAACAATGATACGCCATCGCATCATTTCTTCGCCCTTTGCGGTTATACGCATACAGGGAACAATTCTGTTCTGAAACCTTGCTCGTACTAAATAACCCCAACTGTTTAGGCAAATGCCTTCAAGAAATAACCCAGTAATAATTATATACACAAACATCTACAACTTAATGATACATGAGTGCTGAAACTAAAGGCAAGTCAAATAAATGAGCCTATCTGACTTCTCATCTCAATAGATCAGTCTTGTATAAGTGCTACTTTAGAATTCCAAAAAAGAACTGCTTTATGGCAGTACGACCCGGAAATGAGTCCGTTGTGAAGTGACACCCTGACCTACTGCCAAGAACTGTTTGGTTCTTTTTAATTAGAGCATGATTGAGCCGTGTTCCCGGAAAATCAATCTTAGCATATTTATATAAAGTCCAGTCATATGTCTATGCAATCTGCATAACACGGACAAAGTGTATCTTACGTTTCTTGAATACATCTGTAAAGGTTTTCAAAACAGTGCAGAGCCAGATGAAACTGCGTTGATGCACAGTCTGTTGATTTCACATACGCAAAAGCCCAACATTATAACGGTTGGTTATGTTATATCGCGGCTCATTTATGTTAGTCGTTACGGTCATTATTAACAGGGCAGACAGTGTAGAGTTTTACCTAATTAACAGTTTCATCACGTATCGTGCATTGCTGGTTATCAAAGATGGGAATGCTCGTGCCACCACAGACGCCAATTGACGTCGATTTGTAGCGTGTGTGTGTAAATTACAGCTAGGTCGAGCCTCGACACAGCAAAATAGGCCTTCACATATTTTCGAACAGGACCGGCACTGTTCGCGATCGATTTGATTGATGTTTTACGCCGTTTTCAACAGTATTTCAGTTATATCACGGCGTTTCCTATGTAGGTTATCAGTAATGCCCACATCAGTGATTCAGTTATATCACGGCGTTTTCTATGTAGGTTATCAGTACTGCCCACATTAGTATTTCAGTTATATCACGGCGTTTCCTATGCAGGTTATCAGTACTGCCCACATCAGTAATTCAGTTATATCACGGCGTTTTCTATGCAGGTTATCAGTACTGCCCACACATCAGTGATTCAGTCGTCCTGCTAACCCTATAGTTCTGAGGGAAAGCCAGTTCTACCATTTGAATGTATTTTGTATTACCCTTGATTGATGTTTTACGCCGTTTTCAACAGTATTTCAGTTATATCACGGCGTTTCCTATGTAGGTTATCAGTACTGCCCACATCAGTATTTCAGTTATATCACGGCGTTTCCTATGCAGGTTATCAGTACTGCCCACATCAGTAATTCAGTTATATCACGGCGTTTTCTATGCAGGTTATCAGTACTGCCCACACATCAGTGATTCAGTCGTCCTGCTAACCCTATAGTTCTGAGGGAAAGCCAGTTCTACCATTTGAATGTATTTTGTATTACCCTTACGTTGATCGATTGGGACCATTGATGCATCTTTTGGTTGGGGTTAACCCTTTCCCTCAAACAACAATTCTGCAGCAGACGACATTGAACATATTTTGTCAAATATTGGAAAATCTTTATAATTAAATGGATAACCTATGACTAAAAGTGGAAAACATTGTGGCAAAAGAAGAAATTGCACGTTTTGTGCAATTTCTTTTTTTGT
Organism: Serripes groenlandicus; assembly: GCA_031761405.1. Lineage (NCBI taxonomy): Eukaryota > Metazoa > Mollusca > Bivalvia > Cardiida > Cardiidae > Serripes > Serripes groenlandicus. The sequence continues at coordinate 113,742,637 of JASEVX010000002.1, forward strand.
CACTATGTTTTCAAATAGCCGTCTGCTGCAGAGGCGTCAGAAAGCGTCTATATGAAGGAAAGGGTTAAGAACAATGATCAGTATATATAACTGTGTGGATGTCCTGCATCTAGACTCCTATCACGACGAAAGTGACCGGGCTACTCAAATAGAACAAATCACGGTAAATGGAATTTGTAGCTGACCACTTCTGGTTAATGGAATTGAATTGTAGCTGAACACTTCTGTCTGAAAGGAAAGCAAACAGTGCTCTTAGTAAATAGTGTCCCCTATGTTAAACGTCTGTTTATGCTTTGGGTCCAATTCCACCAACTTTACTAGGCACTTAGTAATACTTAAATACTTAAATACTTAAAGCATATGTCATCGTTTTGTTTTCCCATTATTTGTAAATAATGAATGGTGGAATGCTTTTAAGTAAATGACTAAGTTGACATAAAAGCCACCTTCCTGACTTACAATCCTTGCTAAGAAATGAAATCTTTTGGCATTTTAATTTTTAGTAAAGTTTTAAAAAAAGCATTTTTTTATTGACAAAGATATTTGAACATATTACACTATAAAATAATTGTTCATCCTTTGAATAATGTATGTATATTTATTTTTGGACACACTTGTTGAATCTATACGATTGAGCCGTTCCACGAGAAAACCAACATTGTCGACTCTGCGTAATGTATCGACTCGGATCAGCCTAAGCATGCCACACATTAATATATCCCTATATCCCCCTGAGACGGAATGTGTCGGCCCGGATCAACCTGCACGGATTGCGCAGGCGGATCTGGGTCTATACATTACGCAGAGTCAATAATGTTGGTTTTCTCGTGGAACGGCTCAATTACAATATCATTCATTCTTGAAAGTACATAGAACTTTCAGTTTTTGGCCTGGGCCTTTAGCCCCTGGTCAATCCGCTGTGGTCGAGTGGTTAGCGTCTGGGATTTCGAAACCGGGTGTCCCGGGTTCGATCCCCAGTCGCGGCACTACGGTCATGGTGGAGTGCCCTTGGGCAAGGCACATTTTCTAGCCAAGTACTGGTTTGTTTACCAGGGGATCATGAATAATTAAATTTAATTGCGCGCTAAATGACCTTAGCTGTCGATGCGCCATAAAACAATATACATTCATTCATTCATTAGCCCCTGGTCATAGTAGTAATACCATTGTGTTCGGAGTTGGCAGCCTGCCAATTGCTGTTAGCACCAAACAACGCATGAGAAACTGCGCGAGAAAGATAGTTCATCATGGATTCAACCAAACTGCATTTAAAAGGATAGGATCTCCCCCATAAATATCATAGGGGCCGTGCGTCGAAAAAGTAATGGTAAACAAAGAAAAAGCGTGGTAAATGTAGTGGCGGATTTAGCGGGGGGGGGGGGGGGCATAGGGCTCATGCGACTCCCCCCACCCCACGAAAGAAGTTACGTAAAATATACAGTGGTGGATTAACCGGGGGGCCGTATGGCCCGTGCGTCGAGAAATCCAACCTTCCAGCAGCCACCAGGCAGTCAGCACTGCAGTGCTTTTATTGAATGTATCTGTTGGTCTAGTTGAAAGTTTAAGTGTAAGTGTTATGGTGCAATGGCTAGAGCGTCCGCCTCGGGAGCGAGAAACCATGCTCCGATTCCCGGTAACTGTTTCTTCTAAGCGCACAGGATCGAGGGAATATAATTATGACTGATACGGTGATGCCAGGATCTATATAGACTTACCGGCAGTACTGGTAATTTAACCTGGAAACGTCGTGATAAAGATGGAGTACTGCAGACGACTTTGAAAAGATCTAGGTAAAAATCTCATGTTATAAATGAAAGTTAGTAATGATCTGAGATGGAAACATTGTGACAAAATGAGATATTGCTCATACTGAGAAATTCCTAATTTTGTTATAATGCTTTCAAACATGCGCCTGATTGTAGGAAAGAGTAGAATCGAGTGAGAGAGGGAAATGAAAATAAAAATGAAACAGGCAATAGATCTTGTAATTCCGATTTCCCTTGAGATAAAGGCAGAAATACCTATTTTTTATATAATGCCACACACCGAAACGTATAATTTTCTACTTATCTGTAGGTATTTAATTGTTCAACATTTACCACGTATATTATTTTATACTTTCAGATCGAAAGCAAACAATAAGAGAAATACAAAGACAAAAGAAGTAGGTGTCATCTTAAATATGCGCAGTTCATCTTTCCTCACAATACGTTATTGGGCTGTCTGTCGGTGAAGACCTGCATATCTACTAGTTTTATCTTAGAAAGAAATGATGACGAATTTAAAAGATAAGGTAAAACCGTATTCTAACTAGATGAAGTGAACGTGACTTTCACTTATACGAGTTGTGGATTTCACCAGACATAGGTAACGATAAGTGTTTGAAGTTGGCTGAGCATTAGACGTTAGACATTAACAAATTCGAATGTCTAATTAGACATTAGACAAGACATTCGCAAATTTTAATTAATGAATGCCTAATTAGACAATAGACATTTGATTAGGCATTCGCACATTTAATATCTAGAAGACAAATTAGAAGTTCAAAAACGAATATCTATTTGGTTAGACATTAGACATTCGATTAGACATTCGCAAATAAGAAGATATAGAGCCCCAATGTACACTGGCCTACGACGAATGTTGGACCTAAATCTTGAAATGTGCGAATGTCTAATGCCATACTTACCAATTTGACATTCGTGTTTTTTTGCATGCACAATGAACTACGTCGAAATTCTGGTTCTAAATCTTGTAATTTGAAAACGTCTAAAGTCCAGCGTCTTATTTGTCTTTTACATATTAAATTTGCGAATGGCTAATCGAATGTGTTATGTATACTTAAAATTTGCGAATAGTACAATTAGACATTCGTTGATTTATGTATGTCTAATTAGACGTTGTTTGTGTGTTTAATGTCTTATGTCTAACGTATAATGCACTGCCAACTGCACATACTCGGTAACGATGCTATAGTTACCAAAAGAAGAACATTTAAAATAAATTGATAGAAAATGAGACATCACATAATATCAACTAGGTCCCTTTGCACAAACATGGTTTTATCAGGACAATCATCTTTATGTGTGTGGTGTGTGTAGATTGTAACTACTGCAAGTAGTTGTGGCTACCCTCTGTTCAGATGTTATCCCTCCAAATTCATAATCACCTTTTGACACATTTGTAGCATGCTACATTTAAACCTTTATATCTTGTGCAAACTTTGTTATGCAGTGGATACTTTAAGGGGGATAATATTCTGCTTCAACACCGAAAAATGAAAGCGCACATGTCATGTTGATTCATAGGTCATGGGAAAACATTTTTTATGAGTGTTATAAAAACGTTTATGCGTAATTACCTCCCTTTTTGGAAAAGGGGGCGTATTTATGCAACGGGCGTCAGTTACTTTTTGCTCTAAAACACAAAGTCGATTGTGAGTCAAAACATAAAACTTTTTCATATTTTTATTCTTTGATTTATATGTATGTGTACGTGTATGTGTAAGTGCATGAATATGTGAGTATATATTTGGATTCGCTAGCTATCCCTTATTGTCAGGTTTTTCCGGCTGTCTGTCTGTGTGTGTGTGTGTGTGTGTGTGTGTGTGTGTGTGTGTGTGTGTGTGTGTGTGTGTATGTGTGTGTGTGTGTGTGTATCTTACTCTCTCTCTCTCTCTCTCTCATTTTTTCTCTCTCTTCTCTCTTCAAAGAGTGTTCGCTTCAAATGCCTCATATGTCTGCATATAGGAAATTCTCAACCTAAAATCAAGTTCATCTCTTGTCTTGTATGTAACCATTAAAGTGCATAACACAGTTGAAAGCTGATTTTCTGTTTCTTGCGACACCCCAAATTTTATTCTCTCATTATTTCTCATAATATCCATACTGGTTAAAAAAAAAAAGGGTTTTCCTGCAGTCAGAAATACCACGTTTCCAGCTCCTTTTCAAGCAATTTTGAACGCGAAAGCTGGTATTCAAATTTAACTCTAAATTCACGCCTAGCTCTGCAACCAATGTTTTCAAACCGGAAGGAGAAGTGGGTTCAACTGAAAAATTAAATCCATGCTTAGAGCTTACTTTTCACATTTATAAACATCAAAATCAACCATTTACCCAAAAATGTACCCAAAACTTACTATTTGTCATTATTTCTATTTTTGACCCTGCCCAAAATCCGAATATTCCGAAGGCTAGTGTTATGTGTCACCTAAGTCACAGAGTTCACCTTGGTAAATAAGCACTACTTGTCGTTTAACATATTTTAGTAGAAAATGTCTAAGTAAAACAATTATTTTTAAAAATGGAATTATTGTTCTAGTATTGACTTTAACTTGAAAAATATTTAGGAAACTGCAACATTCTCTACATGTTTACGTAGAATTGTTGAAAAGCGAGTGAAAATAAAATTACGTATTGAAGCAATAGGCCTCTGAATTGACTGCGACTAACATCAGTCTCTCCCCCCTCTCACCAACCTACCCGCACATAAGTCACACTGACTCATCTTACCATACCCCCCAACACTCACCCACACACCCACACACTCACCCCACTGAAACTCACGCACCAACACTCACCCACCAACACTCACCCACCTACACTGACACTCAACCACCGACACTCAACCCCCACCACTCAACCACCGACACTCACCCACTGACACTCAACCACCGACACTCAACCACCGACACTCACCCACCAACACTCACCCACCGACACTCACCTAACTAAGAATTTCAAAAAATCAGAGTGCACATGTCATTGGTTCGAGTCATATGCTAGGCGTGAAATCTTGCTATTCTTTTTCCTAAATTTAATTTGTATGTCATTTATATAAGAATATATATTTTTCTTTTCAAAAAATTGCATCTTATGTCTCCTTCATTTTATACAGTGTGAGGTAATTGTTCACGTATATATGCTATGCCGTTTGTGGCACGTAGGAGATATTATGTTACATATCATTTTGTCTTTGATAGAGTTTATGTTTATTAATTACCTTATGATGCATACAGATCCTAGATAGCACAGTCGGTAACGGTGGAGGCTATCAATCCGGGGGTTTTGGGTTTGAAACCACATCTCATATATAAACGAAAAGATGCTGAAAGCGGCATAAACAAACGAACTAGTGATAACTGTACCGATCGATTTATCCTTATACAGTTGATCCTGTCGTACATTAAATAGCAGGAAATCTTACCGACAATTTCAGACACCACTTCTATCATATTAATCCCCCCCTGCGACACGAAGATGAAGCTGAAGACTTTGAAACATCTAGTCAACGATATGGAAACTATCTATAATGAAATAACAATTATTTAATAAAACTGAAAACAGTGTAGCAAAGGGAGAAACTGCTCATCATTTTCTCATTGTGCCTTTTTTTTTATTTAAAAAGTCGTCTGCTTCAGAGGTGAAGATGTATATATATATATGTATGTCCGTCTATCTCTCCGGTTATCTGTTGGTGTAACTGTCAATCTGCCTATGTGTTGATATGTCTATCTTTCTATGTATGTGTATCTCTATCTGTCTATGTATGTGTATGTCTATCTGTCTATGTATGTATGATCATGTATGCTTTTCAGTGTATATATCTGTATGTATTCATGTCTCTCTGAATGTATGCCAATCTGAATTCATGTAAACTAAGTCGGTCTCTTATGGAATTGCAAATCGTGTAGATCAGACAGTGTAGTAATACTATTGCAATAATTAAACTTCTAAGTATATATTACATATAAGACACGTCTGTCTGTCTGCCTAACTGTCTGTCTTTTTGCCCCCCCTGCATGAATGCCTGCTTGTTTGTCTGTATGTCTGTCTGTCTGTCTGTCTGTCTGCCTCCCTGCCTATGTCTGTCTGTTTGTCTGTCTGTTTGTCTGTCTGTCTGTCTGTCTATATAATTGTGTGTGTGTGTGTGTGTGTGTGTGTGTGTGTGTGTGTGTGTGTGTGTGTGTGTGTATCTTACTCTCTCTCTCTCATTTTTTTCTCTCTCTTCTCTCTTCAAAGAGTGTTCGCTTCAAATGCCTCATATGTCTGCATATAGGAAATTCTCAACCTAAAATCAAGTTCATCTCTTGTCTTGTATGTAACCATTAAAGTGCATAACACAGTTGAAAGCTGATTTTCTGTTTCTTGCGACACCCCAAATTTTATTCTCTCATTATTTCTCATAATATCCATACTGGTTAAACAAAAAGGGTTTCCCTGCAGTCAGAAATACCACGTTTCCAGCTCCTTTTCAAGCAATTTTGGACGCGAAAGCTGGTATTCAAATGTACCTCTAAATTCACGCCTAGCTCTGCAACCAGTGTTTTCAAACCGGAAGGAGAAGTGGGTTCAACTGAAAAATTAAATCCCATGCTTAGAGCTTACTTTTCACATTTATAAACATCAAAATCAACCATTTACCCAAAAATGTACCCAAAACTTACTATTTGTCATTATTTCTATTTTTGACCCTGCCCAAAATCCGAATATTCCGAAAGCTAGTGTTATGTGTCACCTAATTCACAGAGTTCACCTTGGTAAAAAAGCACTACTTGTCGTTTAACATATTTTAGTAGAAAATGTCTAAGTAAAACAATTATTTTTAAAAATGGAATTATTGTTGTAGTATTGACTTTAACTTGGAAAATATTTAGGAAACTGCAACATTCTCTACATGTTTACGTAGAATTGTTGAAAAGCGAGTGAAAATAAAATTACGTATTGAAGCAATAGGCCTCTGAATTGACTGCGACTAACATCAGTCTCTCCCCCCTCTCACCAACCTACCCGCACATAAGTCACACTGACTCATCTTATCATACCCCCCAACAGTCACCCACACACCCACACACTCACCCCACTGAAACTCACGCACCAACACTCACCCACCAACACTCACCCACCAACACTCACCCACCTACATTGACACTCAACCACCGACACTCAACCACCAACACTCAACCACCAACACTCACCTACCAACACTCACCCACCAACACACACAGACCCTCGGTCTTCACAGCACAGCTACACCCACACATATCATATCATAACATAGTCACATCAACATCATTGTCACATCACACACATCACACACATCACACACATATCACACACATCACACACATCATATCACAGTCAAACCAAGTCACAGCACAGCTACAACAACACATATTATTACATGGTCACATCAACATCATTGTCACATTACTTATGTACACATTACGAAATGTTGACCGGTCTGGGGTTCGAACCCCCAAACCCTAGATTGACAAACCAGCGGTTCGACCGACTGAGCTATTTGGGTTCATATATTATAGTCCACCATAATATCTATTTGTACTCAAAATTCCGAAACAGGTCAATAATTTAATAATCTATGTTTAATGATATCTGAGACTCAAAAAGGTACAGTATCATAAGTGTTTATAAGTCTTTGCAACCTGATTTTCTATATTTTATTTAAAACTGAAAATATACTAGTAAATATATTTCACACGTCACTCATTAATCTCTGCCTGTCTTCGTTATAATTCGGCTGATCATCCGTTACCTACATGTGTGTGATTATTCGACCTATGAATATGTTAAAGTGCGTGGTTAAAACATAACCGACCTGATAGCTTGGTTGGTAAGAACTAAGAATTTCAAAAAATCAGAGTGCACATGTCATTGGTTCGAGTCATATGCTAGGCGTGAAATCTTGCTATTCTTTTTTCCTAAATTTAACTTGTATGTCATTTATATAAGAATATATATTTTTCTTTTCAAAAAATTGCATCTTATGTCTCCTTCATTTTATACAGTGTGAGGTAATTGTTCACGTATATATGCTATGCCGTTTGTGGCACGTAGGAGATATTATGTTACATATCATTTTGTCTTTGATAGAGTTTATGTTTATTAATTACCTTATGATGCATACAGATCCTAGATAGCACAGTCGGTAACGGTGGAGGCTATCAATCCGGGGGTTTTGGGTTTGAAACCACATCTCATATATAAACGAAAAGATGCTGAAAGCGGCATAAACAAACGAACTAGTGATAACTGTACCGATCGATTTATCCTTATACAGTTGATCCTGTCGTACATTAAATAGCAGGAAATCTTACCGACAACTTCAGACACCACTTCTATCATATTAATCCCCCCTGCGACACGAAGATGAAGCTGAAGACTTTGAAACATCTAGTCAAAGATATGGAAACTATCTATAATGAAATAACAATTATTTAATAAAACTGAAAACAGTGTAGCAAAGGGAGAAACTGCTCATCATTTTCTCATTGTGCCTTTTTTTTTTATTTAAAAAGTCGTCTGCTTCAGAGGTGAAGATGTATATATATATGTATGTCCGTCTATCTCTCCGGTTATCTGTTGGTGTAACTGTCAATCTGCCTATTTGTTGATATGTCTATCTTTCTATGTATGTGTATCTCTATATGTCTATGTATGTGTATCTCTATCTGTCTATATATGTGTGTCTATCTGTCTATGTATGTATGATCATGTATGCTTTTCAGTGTATATATCTGTATGTATTCATGTCTCTCTGAATGTATGCCAATCTGAATTCATGTAAACTAAGTCGGTCTCTTATGGAATTGCAAATCGTGTAGATCAGACAGTGTAGTAACACTATTGCAATAATTAAACTTCTAAGTATATATTACATATAAGACACGTCTGTCTGTCTGCCTAACTGTCTGTCTTTTTGCCCCCCCCCCCCCCCCCCTGCATGAATGCCTGCTTGTTTGTATGTATGTCTGTCTGTCTGTCTGTCTGCCTCCCTGCCTATGTCTGTCTGTTTGTCTGTCTGTCTGTCTGTTTGTCTGTCTGTCTGTCTGTCTATATAAGTGTGTGTGTGTGTGTGTGTGTGTGTGTGTGTGTGTGTGTGTGTGTGTGTGTGTGTGTGTGTGTGTGTGTGTGTGTGTGTGTGTGTGTGTGTGTGTGTATCTTACTCTCTCTCTCTCATTTTTTTCTCTCTCTTCTCTCTTCAAAGAGTGTTCGCTTCAAATGCCTCATATGTCTGCATATAGGAAATTCTCAACCTAAAATCAAGTTCATCTCTTGTCTTGTATGTAACCATTAAAGTGCATAACACAGTTGAAAGCTGATTTTCTGTTTCTTGCGACACCCCAAATTTTATTCTCTCATTATTTCTCATAATATCCATACTGGTTAAACAAAAAGGGTTTCCCTGCAGTCAGAAATACCACGTTTCCAGCTCCTTTTCAAGCAATTTTGGACGCGAAAGCTGGTATTCAAATGTACCTCTAAATTCACGCCTAGCTCTGCAACCAGTGTTTTCAAACCGGAAGGAGAAGTGGGTTCAACTGAAAAATTAAATCCCATGCTTAGAGCTTACTTTTCACATTTATAAACATCAAAATCAACCATTTACCCAAAAATGTACCCAAAACTTACTATTTGTCATTATTTCTATTTTTGACCCTGCCCAAAATCCGAATATTCCGAAAGCTAGTGTTATGTGTCACCTAATTCACAGAGTTCACCTTGGTAAAAAAGCACTACTTGTCGTTTAACATATTTTAGTAGAAAATGTCTAAGTAAAACAATTATTTTTAAAAATGGAATTATTGTTGTAGTATTGACTTTAACTTGGAAAATATTTAGGAAACTGCAACATTCTCTACATGTTTACGTAGAATTGTTGAAAAGCGAGTGAAAATAAAATTACGTATTGAAGCAATAGGCCTCTGAATTGACTGCGACTAACATCAGTCTCTCCCCCCTCTCACCAACCTACCCGCACATAAGTCACACTGACTCATCTTACCATACCCCCCAACAGTCACCCACACACCCACACACTCACCCCACTGAAACTCACGCACCAACACTCACCCACCAACACTCACCCACCAACACTCACCCACCTACATTGACACTCAACCACCGACACTCAACCACCAACACTCAACCACCAACACTCACCTACCAACACTCACCCACCAACACACACAGACCCTCGGTCTTCACAGCACAGCTACACCCACACATATCATATCATAACATAGTCACATCAACATCATTGTCACATCACACACATCACACACATCACACACATATCACACACATCACACACATCATATCACAGTCAAACCAAGTCACAGCACAGCTACAACAACACATATTATTACATGGTCACATCAACATCATTGTCACATTACTTATGTACACATTACGAAATGTTGACCGGTCTGGGGTTCGAACCCCCAAACCCTAGATTGACAAACCAGCGGTTCGACCGACTGAGCTATTTGGGTTCATATATTATAGTCCACCATAATATATATTTGTACTCAAAATTCCGAAACAGGTCAATAATTTAATAATCTATGTTTAATGATATCTGAGACTCAAAAAGGTACAGTATCATAAGTGTTTATAAGTCTTTGCAACCTGATTTTCTATATTTTATTTAAAACTGAAAATATACTAGTAAATATATTTCACACGTCACTCATTAATCTCTGCCTGTCTTCGTTATAATTCGGCTGATCAACCGTTACCTACATGTGTGTGATTATTCGACCTATGAATATGTTAAAGTGCGTGGTTAAAACATAACCGACCTGATAGCTTGGTTGGTAAGAACTAAGAATTTCAAAAAATCAGAGTGCACATGTCATTGGTTCGAGTCATATGCTAGGCGTGAAATCTTGCTATTCTTTTTTCCTAAATTTAACTTGTATGTCATTTATATAAGAATATATATTTTTCTTTTCAAAAAATTGCATCTTATGTCTCCTTCATTTTATACAGTGTGAGGTAATTGTTCACGTATATATGCTATGCCGTTTGTGGCACGTAGGAGATATTATGTTACATATCATTTTGTCTTTGATAGAGTTTATGTTTATTAATTACCTTATGATGCATACAGATCCTAGATAGCACAGTCGGTAACGGTGGAGGCTATCAATCCGGGGGTTTTGGATTTGAAACCACATCTCATATATAAACGAAAAGATGCTGAAAGCGGCATAAACAAACGAACTAGTGATAACTGTACCGATCGATTTATCCTTATACAGTTGATCCTGTCGTACATTAAATAGCAGGAAATCTTACCGACAATTTCAGACACCACTTCTATCATATTAATCCCCCCTGCGACACGAAGATGAAGCTGAAGACTTTGAAACATCTAGTCAAAGATATGGAAACTATCTATAATGAAATAACAATTATTTAATAAAACTGAAAACAGTGTAGCAAAGGGAGAAACTGCTCATCATTTTCTCATTGTGCCTTTTTTTTTTATTTAAAAAGTCGTCTGCTTCAGAGGTGAAGATGTATATATATATGTATGTCCGTCTATCTCTCCGGTTATCTGTTGGTGTAACTGTCAATCTGCCTATTTGTTGATATGTCTATCTTTCTATGTATGTGTATCTCTATCTGTCTATGTTTGTGTATCTCTATCTGTCTATGTATGTGTATGTCTATCTGTCTATGTATGTATGATCATGTATGCTTTTCAGTGTATATATCTGTATGTATTCATGTCTCTCTGAATGTATGCCAATCTGAATTCATGTAAACTAAGTCGGTCTCTTATGGAATTGCAAATCGTGTAGATCAGACAGTGTAGTAACACTATTGCAATAATTAAACTTCTAAGTATATATTACATATAAGACATGTCTGTCTGTCTGCCTAACTGTCTGTCTTTTTGCCCCCCTGCATGAATGCCTGCTTGTTTGTCTGTCTGTCTGTCTGTCTGTCTGTCTGTCTGCCTCCCTCCCTATATGTCTGTCTGTTTGTCTGTTTGTCTGTCTGTTTGTCTGTCTGTCTGTCTGTCTGTCTATATAAGTGTGTGTGTGTGTGTGTGTGTGTGTGTGTGTGTGTGTGTGTGTGTGTGTGTGTGTGTGTGTGTGTGTGTGTGTGTAGGTGTGTGTGAGTGTGTGTCTCCGTTGTTTTGTTTGTAAAGCCACGCTCCACAGCCCAAACCGACGGGCCGATTCCGATGAAACTTGGTGAATAGGTGCCATAGGGTTTTAGGGTGTGCGCGTTTGAGTTTCGTTGCTAAGAACCCATCTGTTGCTATGCAGCTAGCAAAAAAACGCATTTTAAGAACCCAAATCATTTTTCCATATTCTCCTACAGAGCTGAAACTTCAGTTATAAATACTTCGAGATATTTAGAAAAAACGTATGCGTAACGATTTTTAATTCAGGCCCTTGTTTCCAAATGGTAGCCTTTCAAAGATAGGGTATCTTTTTACAGTCATTTTTTACTTCAATCGCCCCTAGCGCGATTTTATTGCACCATCTGATAGAGCTATTCAAGAGCTACATAAAGGTTTTCTACTTGATTGACCTCCGACCTCGGGTTTCTGACTCAATATCAGCAATTACTACCTGGACTTTGGAAACAAATGCATTATGAATTAGTAAAATAATGTAAATAAACTACGATCAAAAGTCGCCTGTCGCAAAATATCAGTTTTGTAACTACGGAAAATAAAAAGGTTACTCTTCTCAGTCAATTACTATCTCATTACAAAAGACAAGATTTGTCAATTTCGATCATTATGTATGATGTTTTCTTTCTTTTTTCTATGTGTGTGTTAATTGTAATTTGTTTATATATTGTCAAAATGGCAAGAAACTGTACAGTTTACGTTAAATAAAATTAATTATTGTCTATTGTCTGTGAATGAAAAAGAATAATATATGGTTCCCCATATGAATTCGAAACTAGTTTATTTGTTGAGTTAAGATCCACACAATTTAAAGAATGTAAAAATGTTTTTTATCAACTTTGAATACCATACTTACTTAAGAATAGGTTTTAAAATGTCTAGACTTTTCGATCCAACATGACCCAGTTTTAAACAGGAAATAAATTCGATGGAAATTAATGTCCTTGTATATGTACTTTCATGAATGTTTGAACACAAATGGAGCCTCTGACGTGTTCAACGGCTTTTCAAACTTGATCTTGTGATCTAGTTTTTGAGTCCACATACATGTAATCGACTTTAAAGCTTGACCGAGATTTGATAATGATGAATTTTCATGAAGATTGGATTTGAAATATGGTCTAGAGTTTTCATGAGAAATTTGAGATGAACAATTTATTTAAGGGAGATTACTAGAAATTTATATAATGTGCAGTACATATACTATATACGTTAAAGGGAACTAAACTCTTTGTGTTTTAAAGAAATCTAGGTTTCACTTGCCGTCTAGCCTTTCAATATGTAGGTAAACATTTCCATACAGTTTTAATTAAATCCATCCGCCATTGCCTTCGATATGGCACCGGACCGGCATACTTTGTTACGTAGTGGTAACTGTATTATATGATTTGCAAATTTTGTTGTTTAGTGGATACCTTGAGCATGTTGATATTCTGCCTCGAATCCGGAAATTAAAGCGTGAATGTGATCCGTAACTAATGTGAGCGGTAAGTATGCAGACAGTTAAAAGAATAAATGACAGGATGTAATATGTAATGGACACAATGTTATAAAATATGGACATGATATCATGTTGTGTGCTTATAAAATAATAAAGTAGGGAAATCAAATATTAAAGCATGCACATGATATACAGATGTATCTACATACTATAAAGGTGTATCTACATACTATAAAGATCTATCTACATAATATAAAGATGTTTCTACATAATATGATAAAAACTGTCAGAATATAAATACAAAACCACAACATACAACGATGTACCGACATAATATAGATATGTTTGCACAACATGAAAAGGACTTCATACATAATATAATACAAAACAAATATAATAATATAGTTTTTTCATTACCAAAGACAGCGTCGGGTTTCCATAATTTAAATTAATATCATTCTACTTACACGGACCTTAAGAAGGGCGTGAACCTATTTGTTCAAATAGAACGCACTTTTGTCATGTAAATACACTTTGCCGCAGATTGCAAAATAGATAATGAATGATGTATCACAACAAAATACAAATGGAATAACTTTGCTGCAAATTGCAGAGTAAATACCAAATTCTATATAACAAACATTCAAGTGAAATACACTTTGGTGCAAATTGCAGAGTAAATACCAAATTCTCTATAACAAGTTGGCAGATACAATCCTAAATTCTGTATTACACGATTAAGTCACACCACATATGTTGCAATGGAGTTTCAAATTTAACGCTTTCTGTTACAAGACGATACTTCATGAATATGGCTTGGCACCGGCACATTGCTATAGGGCACCTTGAAATAAACACAAGCAATAGGTCCAGAAATTCATGGTGAACCGCTAGCATATAATTGCCTTCAAACCAGTGCCCTAACCATTCGTGAAATGACCTTAGCCGCTTATGGACCGCAGATACTGGACTTGCACCTCCAAAGCAACCAACACGACAAGATACTTCGTCTAAATACTTCCGTTACTCACTTTTGACAGTATATGTAACATTGGAAGAGAATCTGCGACAGTACTTGGTTCTACTTTCTTTTGGCAGTACATGTTACATTGGAAGATAATGGGTCACAGTACTTGTTATACTTACCTTTGGCAGTACATTTTACATTTAAAGAGACTGCGTCCAAGAACTTCCGCTACACACTTTTGGCAGAACATGTAACATTGAAAGATACTTCGTCTAAATACTTCCGCTACTCACATTTGACAGTATATGTAACAATGGAAGAGACTCTGCGACAGTACTTGGTTCTACTTTCTTTTGGCAGTATATGTAACATTGGAAGAGAATGCGTCACAGTACTTGTTTTACTTACCTTTGGCAGTACATCTTACATTTGAAGAGACTGCCTCCAAGAACTTCCGCTACACACTTTTGGAAGAACATGTAACATTGAAAGCTACTCGCTTTTGACAGTATATGTAACATTGGAAGAGAATGCGTCACAGTACATGTTTTACTGACTTTTGACAGAACATGTAACATTGGAAGAGAATGCGTCACAGTACATGTTTTACTGACTTTTGACAGTATATGTAACATTGGAAGAGAATGCGTCATAGTACTTGCTTTACTTACCTTTGGCAGTTCATTTTACATTTGAAGAGACTGCGTCCAAGAACTTCCGCTACACACTTTTGGAAGATCATGTAACATTGAAAGCTACTCACTTTTGACAGTATATGTATCATTGGAAGAGAATGCGTCACAGTACATGTTTTACTGACTTTTGACAGTATATGTAACATTGGAAGAGAATGCGTCCAAGCACTTCCGCCACACACTTTTGGAAGAAAATGTAACATTGAAAGCTACTCACTTTTGACAGTATATGTAACATTGGAAGAGACTGCAACAGTTCTTGTTTTACTGACTTTTGGGAGTACATTCAACATTGGCAGTGAATGCATTCTAAGTACTTGTTCTAATCACTTTTGACAGTTTATGTAACATTGGAAAAGACTGCGTCCAAGTACTTCTACTTCTAACTTTGAACATTGCAAAAGACTGCGTCCGAGTACCTCTGCTACTCACGTTTGACTGTAACATTAGAAAAGACTATGTCACATGACTTGTTCTACTTACTTTTGGCAGTACTGTAATATTAGAAGAGACTATGTCACAGCACTTGTTCTACTTACTTTTGGCAGTACTGTAACATTAGAAAAGACTGTGTCACATCATTTGTTCTACTTACTTTTGGCAGTACTGTAACATTAGAAAAGACTGTGTCACATCACTTGTTCTACTTACTTTTGGCAGAACTGTAACATTAGAAAAGACTGTGCTACGGTACTTGATCTATTCACTCTTTGCAGTGCATGTTACATTGAAAAAGACTGTGTCCCAGTACTTCTTCTGCTTCTCACTTTGTGCAGTATATGTTACATTGGAAGAGACTGCGCCACAGTCCATTTGCTACTCTCTGTTGGCAGTACATGTAACATTGGAAGATACTTCCGCTACTTACTTTTGGTAGTACCTGTAACATTGAATGTTAACGTGCCCTAATAATTAATACATTATCAACACGGATAGCTATAGGTGCTGTACCGTCTCCGTAAATATAAAAAAAAACACTGTTCTTTCACAAAAGCTGTCCGTTTAGAAAATTCATTTCCCTTGCCTAATTTGATATTATCTCATTTCGAAGTCAACCAGATGACTTGAGCTTATACGATCAAAATTTAACAGATGACTTAGGCTTATTGTTACATATATCTAAATGCAATACAAATAGGTAAGTGTGTAGCGCAAACAAAATATTTGTTTCAGGTATTTGATACCGCTTTCAAAATAATTTAGTTATATCAGGCCATTCTCTGGATAAATTACCAGTACTTTTGGTCAATTTGTTCTGACAATTGTGTTTCAGTCTCTAGAATGACCTAGCCGGGGATCAAACCCGCAACCACCCGTATACGGGAAACTATACTGCTGCATATGCGTCTATAAGTGGGAAAGGGTTACACATTTTCCCTTCTGCCATCATACCGTCATCGTGGTGAACATGTGTGCCCGGTAACTCGGGAATCCTTTGATGTATGGTTTCTCATTTTGACCTCTAAATGTGACCTTGACCTTTAAGGTACAGGTATGTGTCTTGTGCGCGACACTTCACCTCATCATGGTGAACATGTGTGCCCAGTAACTTGGTAATCCCATGATGCATGGTTGAGATGTGGGTCGGACAAGGTACACTCCTATCAAACAGTACTCATTTTGAACTTTGACCTCTAAGTGTGACCTTGACATTCAAAAACTGGGTCTTGTGCGCGACACGCCATCTAATCATGGTGAACGTTTGTGCCAAGCCTCTTGGAAATCCTATGATGTATGGTTGAGATGCGGGCAGGACAAGGTTCGGACAGATTCGCGGACGCACATACATACACCGAACCGCTAGTGTGACAGCTATGTCGAGCTGCAAACTGGCTTGACGGAATACATGAATCAGTTCAAAAAGAAGACAACTAATGAAAAAAGAAAATTGAAAAATGGTAAATTAAGACTTTCAACCAAGAATGAAATTTTATTCCAACTTTCATTTTTTACAAAATAACATTCAAAGAAATAATCTTAAATAGTTCTGTTTAATATCAAGTCTTTTCAACATGAGTATGCTCTATAACCCTTTCCCTCATATGACAATTCTGCAGCAGACGACTTTGAACATATTTTGTCAAAAAATAGAAAATCTCTATAATTGAATGGATAACCTATGATTAAAAGTGGAAAACATTGTGGCAAAAGAAGAAATTGCACGTTTTGTGCAATTTCTTCTTTTGTCACTATGTTTTCAAATAGCCGTCTGCTGCAGAGGCGTCGGAAAGCGTCTATATGAGGCAAAGGGATAACAGCACAAGGTTGTTTTCCAATACGAAAGAATCTTTCTAAATAAATCCAACCTTTTAAGCCCAAGACGTGTCACTTTCATTGAAAAAAGAGTCGAAACGTAAAATCCAAATTAAAACTCAAAGTGGCATTGACAGACAGATCGTATCAGGTTACACTTTCAACCATTTTCAACATGCAGACTCATTTTGACGCTTTTACAGCAGATGCCTTTTGAAACCTTTGTTAGAAAATTCATTTACTTTTATTAACAAGAGGGCAATGGATGATCAATAGTGATGGATCGCTCACCTGATTTATGCAATGTGATTTGTAATGCGAACCACAGAAACTCATTTTGCGGTCAGATTAGCTAATATATGAGGCCCAAGAGGACCAGTTTAACTCAACTGACACAAGGCCAAATAACCCAAACCCTTTGTCAACTATCTTTTGTCAAACTTAGAAGGTCACCAAAGAAATATGTATGTATCAGTCTTCACGTAGATTTTGAATCCTAGTCTGAATCTTACTGAATAGATTCACCTAAGGCATATGAAACAAAACAGCCCTATCCTAGGGGTCCATGTTTTTTTACCATTCAACATGGCCTGAAGTAATTGTATAGAGGGTCACCAAAAGAACATTCTACAAAATTATTTGATAATCGTCTAGATACTTTCGGAAGAAAAGAATTTATATAATAGCCATATAAAGTGAAACTGCACATGTCCTGAATGAATCTGATAGAGGGTCAAACAAAGAACATTTCTACAAAATAATTAAAAGATATTGATTTGGGAGAAGATATTGACGGCCGGAGATGGACAAAGGGCGATCACAATAACTCCCCATGAGCACTTCCTGCTCAGGCGAGCTAAACAAAAGTGTACTTTTATTTAGAGCAAAACCAAGTGTTTTCCAAGTTTTCTGAAGCATGTATGTGGTAAAGTGTTAATTAAAAAAAATGAATCTTAAGGTATCAAACATACCTTAGAAATTTATCAGTATTTCATTATATCAGCCGGTATTTCATTATATCAGCCTGTATTTCATTATATATATCAGCCGTGCTTTGCGGTTTGGGGTCTTAACCCTTTCCCTCATATGGCAATTCTGCAGCAGACGACTTTGAACGTATTTTGTCAAAAAATAGAAAATCTCCTTAATTGAATGGATAACCTATGACAAAAAGTGGAAAACATTGTGGCAAAAGGAGAAATTGCACGTTTTGTGCAATTTCTTCTTTTGTCACTATGTTTTCAAAAAGCCGAATGGAGCTACACTTCCAGTATTTAGTCAGAATATACACTCATGTATATACAGTCAAAACTGTGTTAATGACCACCTTTGTGTAACAATTCCCTGTCTAATGCAACAACACTTTAGATTTCCCAGTTACTCACTTTCTGCATAAACTACCCTGTAATTAAAGACCACCTGTGAACAAAGACCAGATTGGTCTCTGCCCATGGGTGGTCTTTAAACACAGGTTGAACTGTATGTATGATCAAAATATACACTGTATGTCATGTATTTTGGCCATACTGGGCTGAAGATTTCCCTATTCCCAAAAAGTTTGCATGAGCAAGGAAAATACTTCCTTGATTTATGGTATGAGTTTGGTTTGAATTAACCTATGAAAACTTAAAATCAAATGATTAATACAGTCAAACCTATGCTAAAGACCACCTTTGTTTAGCAATTCCCTGTCTAAAGCAACCAAACTTTTGTTTTCCAAATTACTTGTTTTTTTCCATAAATATCCCTGCAATTAAATACAACCTGCCAACAAAGTCAGATTGTTTCCTTCCCAAGGGTTGTCTTTAAACATATATTTGACATAACTAACGAGCTGCTCTTTTTCAAGTAAGTTTTCAATAACCTGTCTTTAAAACGCATGCTACATATTGCTTATAAGAAATTCTGAATTCATTAACATAAAGCATTTGTTAATCTACAAAAATAAAAATGTAAAAAATAGAAAATAACCGTATCCCCTACATCTATAACCAAAGTAAAAACAAACACAAAGACAAAAGCGCCACTGAGCGAAAAAGGGGCATTTCTGAATAATCATTAAAGCCAGTGTTATATGCCTTAGTATAGACATTTGTATTGTTACTAGGAACATGTGTACCAAGTTTTATTTGAATGTTTTTTTAGTTATAGGCAAGGTTAAACTTTTTATATGAATTTCTAATTCGAAAAAGGGGCATAACTGAATCAATTGTTAAAGCAGGAGTTATTTGACTTGGTATAGACAATACATGCATATTGTTTTAAGGAACATGTGTACCAAATTTCATTTGAGTATGCCTTATTTTGAGTTATGATGTAAGGTTAAAGTTTTGTGAAGTCAACGCGTACGACGATGAAACCAAGGGTATAATTAAAGCCCGACCTTTGTTCTTGAAATGCAAAATAGCCACAACAGAATGTTTCAGACGGTGACAATTTCACAGGTGATCTATTTATATTAGGTGTTACCTTGACCTTTACCCTTTCCCACCTGCAGCAGACAACCTTTGAAAACATTGTTGCAAAAGGAGAAATTGCTTATATTGGGCAATTTCTAATTTTGCCACAATGATTTTCCAACTCTATTCAATAATTTTTATTATTTTGGTTATTGAGATTCTCTATAAATTTTTGCCTATATGTTATCCAAGTCGTCTGCTGCAGATGTTTTGTATGTGGGTAAGGATTAACTTAAATTATCCTAAAGCAATCAAAGACTTTCTTTCTCTATAGTTTACTTTCATGGAAAATTAGGTAAGAGTCAGTTTAACAACCCTGTTTTCCCCTTGGACCATTTTGATTTACAGAAATTTGACTGAATGACTAAAAGCTTTTTACACCACATGACCCAGTTTCAAACATGACTTAGATTCCGAGGAAATGAATGTTCTGATGAACTTGCATAACTATTGGGTGAACAATTTGGCATTGCATGCATTTAAAATGTATTTCTTAACTTTGACCTACATGGAGTTACCTAGTTTTTGACACATGATACAGTTCTGACCTTGATCAATATTTCATGATTAAGAATCAATATTTCATGATTAAGAACTTGATTTGATTGAGATGAATGATCTGATGCATTTTAATGAAGATTGGATAAAAAAATGTAATTTTTTACTAGGTTCAAAAGGTCTAAAAGTTTCACCTAGTGACCAACAAGTATCTTTTGACCCCACTTGAACTAGTTATAAACCTGACTGGGCTTTGAGGGAAATGAATGGTCTGATTAACCCTTATGATGATTTGCCTCTAGAGTCTTCACAAGGTTTGTATAATTTGATATTGTGACCCCATGTTATCTAGTTTAGAGCACAGAAGAGACTTGTTGGAGATAAATATTCTGATTAATTTTCATTGAGCTTAGGTGTAAAGTGTGGCATCTAGAGTGTTCATAAGGCCAATGTGATATAGCCCTGATATACAGTAAATATACAATATAAGTTCTAGGGGACAGACATTACCGTGCTGTTCCTGGGGCAACTTTAGTATAACTTGCAATGTGGCATTCCCCTGCTGTGGTCGACAATTCTATAACAATTTTAATCAAATCCATCCAACCTTGTCGGAGATAATTCTTCGGACATATGGACGGACAAACCCAAAACAATATCCCATCCACCCTTTGGCAGGGATAATTATTGAGTATAAGAGAAAGTTTGAGATCCACTTATCCACCTGTTCCCCTACATAACAATGTCACCATGTCAAAACCTCATGAATGCATTTGATTAATGTCCAGAGCTCTAAATAGGACAAACATTTGATAACTATTGATTTGACCCTCAACCTTATGTTGTGGGTACTCAAAAGAATGGTCAAACTTAGTGAGATGATTTTTTTGAATACCCAAAACATGGGGTTTGGTTCCGATATAAGATAGAATGTTTGATTGGGGTTAAACGCCATTTTCAAAAAACAAAACAGTCATTTCACAGCGGCCAGTTCACCTACTCATGTGTTTCCTGGCTTTCCCACACCAGTGCTCCACAGAACATTCTTTTCTAGCAACTGGCTGCTCTCCACATAGACTGTTAGACCAGTGGTGGAAGATAAATGATGACGTTTGATGAATGTTTGAAAGAATGTTGGTAGAGCTTAGTTTCAAACTAAAAAAATATTTTCTTCTGAATATAGTTTCCGCTTTGTCTACTTTGCTGTTTTACAGACTTTAAATTATTCCATTCATTTGATTACACCTTGGAAGAGCCTATACAAGCCAATCAGATGATAGCTTAATATCATGTATCATCCAATGGTGATAAGCCAAAAGGCAAGGGTTAATATGGACAACTATAGCTTAACATAAACCAATGTCCTAGTAGTATATTCACTGCAACTGAAACTTCAGAATTTTACCACGAGTTCATAATTAGTTTTATCTATTTTTATGTGGATTCATTTTAATTCTGCCTCTCGACACTTTATGCTTGGTACTGAAACCATTTGTTTTCCCCCATATATCTGTGCCTTTGACTTCAACCTTTGTTTAGCACATCTGACCATTTACCAACAAACTCTGTTATATTTTCCACTGCAACACCTAAAATAATAAACACAAATCCTAAAACGTATTGCTGTTATAATCTATTATCGGGTAAACCCTTCCCATAACACAACAAATCTGCAGCAGATTACTTTGAAAACATTTAGTCAAACAAATAGAAACTCTATAAATGAAAGAATAATTATTGAAAAAGTTGAAAACATTGTGGGAAAAGAAGAAATTGCTCATCACAAGCAATTTCTCCTTTTCCCTCAATGTTTTGTAAAAATTGTCTGCTTCTGTGTCAGAAAGCATATGTATATTGGAAAGGGTTAATATATCTGTGATATACATAAGTGGGTCAAGGTTTCAAATGCAGTGCTTAGAGGTAAAAGACATATTTAATGAAAAGGTTGCGTTAAATTTGAAAGAATAAACACTGTACATCTATGACTGTTAGTATGGACAAAAATATAATAGTCACACTTACCTCTTTTCCACAGGCAGACTCATTTTGACGTATCTGCAGCAAACAACTTATGAAAACAGAGTGGCAAAAGGTGAAATTAATCAATATGAGCAATTTCACATTTTGCCACAATGTTTTGAATTATAATCAAATCAATTATCAAACTTTCTTTAATCTGTAGTAGAGAATTTTCCAAAAGGTTTCCCTGAAGGTTTTTACAGTTGTCTGCTGCAGATTTGATGTATGTGGGAAACACTTGTAAAAAATGATAATGTTATAAATATTGTCCATTAATGTGTGCATGTTAAAAACTTTGAAAACATCTTCATTAAATATAGAAAATCTCTATAAACGGAACATCTATTAATTTAAATTTAATTTAAACATTATTTTTTTTACATCGATTGCGAAGCAAGCATTCAGTTTATATTAATCACTCTCGATGTCTGCTTCGTGGTGTCTTAACCAGTACTCACGCTGTATGTGTGGAAAAATCCCAAAGTCAGGACCTGCTCATCACAGGACTCGAACCATGGACCTTTGATACGAGAGGCTGACCCTCTACTTCTGCTCTACTGTCTTCAACATCTATAACTAAGTGCAGTTGAAAACAATGAGGCAAATGGGTACCTCCGCTGATGGGTCAAAATGTGTCTGTATGTGGGAAAGGCCTAGAGATTAATAACTCTCCATATAGAGATCAAAGTAATTAAAATATAAATTAATCTCAAACAGAAAGATCTGTTAATCTTACCTTCCTGCTGGCTCGAGGACAATGCTTGTTTGACCAGGGGATGATTGACAGAGCTGAATTTATTGCTCGTCAAAATGGTGATTACAGTGTCTGTACCAAAGTCCCCGCCCTGTCTAGACAGGTAGAGAGCACAGTTAATGATCTCAAGTGTACACCTTAAATAAAAATGTTAATACGGTATAGTGATTTGATATTCATCATGGAAAAAAATCCCTTAATCCATTAACACATACAGACGTCTTCTGACGCCTCTGCAGCAGACGACTTATGAAATCAATGTGACAAAAGAAGAAATTGCTCACAATGAGCAATATATCCTTTTGTCACCCTGTTTTCAACTGTATTAAAAAATTATACTTTCGTATATATAGAGAATTTTCATATTTAAGCCTAGATGTTTTCAACGTCTTCTGCTGCAGATTTGTTGTATGTGGGAAAAGGGTTTACTATCCAATAATGATATAAAGTGTATTCCTGAAAAAATATGATTAAACTAGATGGTGAATAACAAAGTGACTTGATTTCATCACAGTATTTTGTTTTATTAACTATACACTAATCATTTCCCACATACAGACGTCTGCAGCAGACAACTTTTGAAAAACATTATGGTAACAAAATATTCTCACAATGAGCAGTTTTTCATTTTGTCACCAAGTTTTCCATGTCCATTTATTTGACTATATGTTTTCAAAGTCGTCTGCTTTGTTGAATGTGGGAAAGGGTTAACGTAAGGAATATAAAACCAGAAACACGGACGACGGTTGTATCTTATTGCAAAGCTCTGAATTTGACAGAGCCAGTTCTTGATCTACACTTATTGGTTGTTTTATTGCAGAACACAGCTCATATAATGCTAGTGCCCTATCTACTCTTTAACTTGGGATGTGGTTCATTTAAAAATATAAGCCATATATACCATGTTTCTCTATTTTTCTTCTTAAGTAGTCTAGGTACTACGACCTGTAATTTCTCACTGTTCTTCTGAGCTCTTATGTACCTACATAATATATTTTAAAAAAACACTGCCTTATTACATATATCTTTATCAAAAACAACAATAAAGAGTATATCATTTTTGTCTCGTAAAAGACATCACCTTCTTGTAATGTTATAAACAAAACTAAATTGTCGAGTCCATGGGAAAAAATAAAAAGTTGACATTTCTGAATAAAGTCTTATAACAATATACGCAAGTTCACAGAAGTTTCTATCAAGCTTGGGTCTGAAATATGTGAACAATGTAGATATATAATCAGACTGATGTGGCTCTACACTGTTTACAAAAGCCAACTTGTCACTTTTCCCATGGACATACTTATATAATAAAGAATAAATTGTAAGTAAAATATATGTGAAATTATCCAATATGATACATATATGTTGATGAGCATCTGCTTCAATCAAATATGCATGAAAGCATGGATCATCTTAACAAGTAGAAGTATGATTTCTTCAAACAGAGCGAAGGATAAATTGCTCATTATGAGCAAAGAGTAAATGCTGCTGAAAAAACCCAAGTATGACCATTATCTCATGGCAAAGAATGCCAAAATAAGTATTCGAATATTCGATCCCTAAGTATTCGAAAATTCGACCCATTTGTGCCTGCTTCGCCAAGAAAGAGTTTATAAATGCGTTATTTGCTGAAAAGATATCTTCAAGTTGTCTTATTTTGTTAAAATCCCAGTACTCGCATTTAGATTTCCGTTTAAGAATGTTAGTGAAAAATGCGTTAGTAAAGTGCTCAGATTTTAATAAATTGATCACTTGCTTAGTGTATTTTTGTTTACGAAACATGTAGTTCTGATTACCATGTAAACAACTGAAATACTGTTGAAAATGACATGAATTGTTCCCAATCCTCTAATGTTTTCAAAACATGACAAATCGAACAGAGACCATCTTGAAGGATGGATGTCGTTATAAGAGTAGAAATGTGGCACTGCCCATTAGGAGCAATTTGACGTTTCTCTTGCTGTGTTATAACTGAAATATTGTTGAAATGGGCACGAAATATTCCCAGTACCGGATTGCTAAGGTACTGGGAATATTAACATAATGCAACATAAACACGAAATCGGATAACTGCACGGCCAAAATGACGGATATGTCTGATTGATGTATAATTAATTGAAATGTAACCACATGTTTGTATCGATCACTTTAATAGCCCAAAGCAAGGATTATCAGTTTGACATGTTATCTACAGTATTGACACCTCGGTAACCCTTTACTTGCAGTTTTTAAAGTAGACTCTTCCATGTTCAAAATCGGGCGTCTCCATTTCTCATATAATACAATTTTGGACTATTTTGATAAATAAAAGGCAAACAATGCTGATTTCAGGTGAGACAGCTCGTTACGAGCTGACTCTCCTGAATCAGTATTGTTTGCAAAAACCTGAATATTGCCTTTGGCACTGAAAGGTTTAACAAACAAGAGCTGTCGGAGGACAGCGCGCTCGACTTGAAAACGCGTATTCACTTTTAATAAGCACTATTCTAGTATATTGCCTTTAAATACTAATAAATCATATTTATTGTATACTTTGATATTGTTCCTTGTTGTTTCCATATGAACAAAGGATGCAATATCATTTGATATTGCACGGGTTGATATTGCACTGGAATCTTTTTCACGTGACACTAAGGACAGAACTATTTCCATACACTAACGTTACAAAGCGCTCTCATCCAACCTTTCATGATTTAGAGACCAGCTAACTTCTACTTCTACTTTGTTACTGTCAGGGCTCAGTGCATCGCAGGCAAGTGAAGTGAAGCCATTAAAATGGTTAAAACAACTAATTAGGCATATTTACAAATATAAATGAAATAAAAGAATCAGTTTACAGATGTGATCTGCTCAAGGTTCGACTCTCTGATAGTCCTAGGAAAAAGCTGTGCTTATACGGTTCGTATTACATTGTTTGGTACATCTTTTATAGATGACACGTAGTGAAATAATCGATAGATATACACAAAACCCAATCTGATCTATTTATAGCGTTAGCTATGCTAGTAAATACGTACGTAGTTTCTGACGTAATAATGTGACGTGTACATCAATAATATTGCTCGATTGTTGTTTTGATTGTCGTTGACAATCTATTATAAGTGTATCAACAAATAAAGAGGGATTCATAACTGCTAGGATGAATAGGCAAATTAATGTTTTAAAGGTAGGTCTTCAGATTTGTTTTGTTATCCTCCGATGTGAAGTTTATCAACGCGGTAGCCTTTATATGTATATCAAAGATGTGTGTTCGCTTTACTGAACATACTGCGAGGTCAAAAAGCCCTTTTAAATGGGCATCTAAATCGTAATAAAAAAACAAATATCCAGGCGTAAATACAAGAATAAGATAATACACGAGTTCTTAATGAAAAACACTGTTAGAAAAGGCGTTACACATCATTTTGTCGACGATTCCAATTTCGAGTCGACAACAATGGTGGCTCGTAAATTATATTTTCCGCGACCTTAGCAACCAGCGTAAAGGAGAGTATAATTGCGCGATATATCGTTAATGTTTAATTATCTAAACAATCCAAAACGACTGTTAATTTTTTAATAGTGTGACGTGTTTAAAACAAACAAAACGACACATTTTAAATAGCCAATATCAAATTATACAATAAAAAGGTTATTGCATGATTATGGGAATCTATTGTGTTGGGACTCGTTCCTTCGGCGGAGTTCTGCCCTCGCAAACTCAGCCGAAGGGACTCGTCCAACACAATATTTTCCCATATTGATGCAATAACCTATAATACTCTATATGTAAAAGCAACTGATAAGATACATACATTTAAATATATATAACTCCATATTTAGGATACAATGGAGTTGTGTAACCTAATGCCTCTTATTCACATAAAGCACTATTTCATTATATTGTACTTAAGTACTTTTAAATTATATATACTCTATATGTAAAAGCAACTGAATAGATACATACATTTAAAAGTCAATCAAGGGCAATAACTCCATATTAAAGTTAAAAATCATGAATGAAAGGTATTAGATGTAATTATATTCCAAATATGAAAAGCCCTAGCACAAGTACTTATTGAGAAAAATTAAAAATTAAAATAAAATTCCAACTTGCCCTAAAACTTTAACCACCCAAAATCATGTTGTTTACCCCAAAAAGAAGGTCAAACTCAGCATCTTCATTATTCAATGTGAAGAAAGGTATTATATGTAATTACATTCCAAATATGAAAGCCCTAGCACAAGAACTTATTGAGAACAATTAAAGATTAAAATAAAATTCCAACTTGCCCTAAAACTTTAACCACCCAAAATCATGTTTTTTACACCAAAAAGAATGTCAAACTCAGCATCTTCAGCATTCAATGTGAAAAAAGGTATTACATGTAATTAAATTCTAAAAATAAAAGCCCTAGCACAAGTACTTATTGAGAAAAATTAAAAATTAAAATAAAATTCCAACTTGCCCTAAAACTTTAACCATCCAAAATCATGTTTTTTACCCCCAAAAGAAGGTCAAACTCAACATCTTCAGCATTCAATGTGAAGAAAGGTATTATATGTAATTATATTCCAAATATGAAAGCCCTAGCACAAGCACTTATTGAGAAAAAATAAAAATTAAAATAAAATTCCAACTTGCCCTAAAACTTTAACCACACAAAATCATCTTTTTTACCCCAAAAAGAAGGTCAAACTCAGCATCTTCAGCATTCAATGTGAAGAAAGGTGTAAGATGTAACTATATTCCAAATATGAAAGCCCTAGCACAAATAATTATGAATGAAAATGCCAACTTGCCATAAAACTTTAACCGGACACCGACGTCGACGTCGACGCCGGGGCGAGTAGTAAAGCTCTCTTATTCTTCAAATAGTCAAGCTAAAAATAAATAAAATTGCCAACTTGCCCTAAAACTTTAACCACCCAAAATCATGTTTCTTACCCCAAAAAGAAGGTCACACTCAGCATCTTCAGCATTCAATGTGAAGAAAGGTATAAGATTAACTATATTTCAAATAAGAAAGCCCTAGCACAAGAACTTATTGAAAAAAAAAAAAAAAAGAATTCCAACTTGCCCTAAAACTTTAACCACCGAAAATCATGTTTTTTACCCCAAAAAGAAGGTCACTATCAGCACCTTCAGCATTCAATATGAAGAAAGGTATAAGATGTAACTATATTCCAAATATGAAAGTCCTAGCACAAATACTTATGAATGAAAAAGTTCAAAAAATTAAAATAAAATTCCAACTTGCCCTAAAACTTTAACCGGACGCCGACGCGAGTAGTAAAGCTCTCATATTCTTCGAATAGTCGAGCTAAAAAGCGTGGGTAAATATGTCAAGTATCGTCAATTCGATTTATATATATATATATATATATATTTAAGAATACTACTGATTTCCATTGAATATTCGAATCATGGTTTAGTATTCGAATATTCGAATATTCCTTGCCAACTCTAGTAGAAACTCATCTTTTACAGAATTATGTTTAATAACCATTTACCACACACAAGGTACCTGCAGCAGACGACTTTAAAAACCTTGATTCAAAAATAAAGGAAATATTTATAGATGAATGTGGGTTTAATCATAGGAAAGAGTTAAAATCATTACAACAAAAGGATAAATTACTCATTTATCCTTTGCCATAAAGTTTTCAAAAGCTGTCTGCAGCAAATGCATCTGCAAGTGGCAACAGGTTTACAAGAAAGCACAACACTGTTTTAATACAGAATATACATTTAGCTACCAAAAACATGAAATGAAATGACGACAAAATAGAAGATTCTGATTACACGGAAGTTAAAGAATATCTAAGAATCCTCATTGTAAATGTTATCAACTGCCATTATCTTGACAGACAGGTGAATGACAAAGATCTCCCCCATGTGCTTCAATGCCTAGGTACACAACACAAAAAAGAACTAGAATTTCATTTGATACTTCTCCAAAAATACAAAATCTCATTTCATACCTGTTTCCTTTTCTAAATTCTGCCTCTAACCATCGGATAGCTTCCCGGGCACCCACACTTTCTTTCTTTTGAAAGTCAAGAGTATCTATCACTGAAAATGAAAAGACACAAACTAGTTTAGACATAGTATTACCATTTAAAGAGAGTTTTCAAGTTCATGTCTAGACGTTGTCAAAGTTTTCTGCTGCAGATTTGTTATAGAAGCGGCACTCTATTAGGTGATACTGTCAATGGGAAATGTTGCTAGTTGACTTTTATGATCAGTGTCGAACCAGATCAAACTGTTCATCCATATGCCTGATCAAGATCTACACTGTTCACATCTTCAAATATTACTAACAATGTTTTATTATTTTTTAGGGACCACAACTGTAATGAGGGAACAAACAGCTGAATAAAATCAATCAATCTTTCAAACTTTCCCACTTACAGCACATTTGTTGGAGACAACTGTGAAAATCTCTATAGATGGAAGAATAATTATTATTGCATAGAGTTGAAAGCATTGTGGCAAAAGGAGTAATTGCTCATAATGAGCATTTTTTCTTTGCCAAAATGATTTAACCCTTTCCCTCATATAGACGCTTTCTGACGCCTCTGCAGCAGACGGCTTTTTGAAAACATAGTGACAAAAGAAGAAATTGCACAAAACGTGCAATTTCTCCTTTTACCACAATGTTTTCCACTTTTTGTCATAGGTTATCCATTCAATTATAGAGATTTTCCATTTTTTGACAAAATATGTTCAAAGTCGTCTGCTGCAGAATTGTCGTATGAGGGAAAGGGTTAAAAAATATATGTTTGCCTAGGTTGCAGCAAAATGCGTCTATAAGTGGGAAAGCGTCAATACTTACCAGCTAAAGGTATCACAATGATGCTACGGTTAGTCTGGCTGAGCTTGCGCAATAATGGTAACATGGAGCACAAACTGGACGCATCGGGTATTAAATAAGGTGGAAAAGGCACTGGTTCTGTGGTTGAAAGACTTCCCTCGAGTTGACTCACTTCAGCCTAGTGTAGGAAAGACGATACAACAATCAATTGATAATGTTTATTTTTCATACTAACCCTTTCCCATATTTAGATGCGTTTTGAAGCATCTGCAGCAGACAATTATTGAAAACATTGTGGCAAAATACCGGTAGGTAAGAGGTAAGATATAGATGATAATCAATTGTATTTGATTATACAAATGTGGAAGACAAAGGTCCCGAGTTCGAATCCCATGATGAGCGGGTTCTGCCTTTGGGAATTTTCGACACAAAAGGCACGAGTACTGGTTAAGTATCCAGGAAGCAGACATCAAGCGTGATTAATATAAGCTTCAAGCTTGTTTCACAATGTAATAAACAAGTTTAAACTAAATTAAACTAATTGTATTCGAGTGATATCTAATAGATGCCATGAAAATGGGATGTTATCAGGTCTTAAAATGAGTTCAAATTACTAGCAACACTATTCACTGTGACAGCCTTAAAAAAACAAGAGGACCATGATGGTCCTATATCGCTCACCTGATTTTACCCTTTCCCATCACTACTTAGCTCTTACGAACATTGTATGCTTTCTTTTCTTCCTTTAGGAAATTCATGTCTTTGTGTTAAACTGTATGTTGCTTTAAACACATGTGTTTATTATACCTCACATGACTTTGTAATGTTAAATTCTCATATACTCATCATGGGTAATTTCTTATTATTATACCTCAATTTCATTGTCCATATAAAACTCCCATTGACAAAAAGTTGCTATTTTTACTGTCAAGACAAATGTACCACATGACCATGAGACAGTTTTTGTACTGTCTCACGGCGGTATGCAAATTTTTTACTGTCTCACAGCCGTATGCAAATTTGTTTACTGGCAAGTAGGATGTTAATGAAACTCATTAAAACTAGACATGTAGAGCGCTCTATGTTGTACTTTTGTGCTATGAAACATTTTACAGATCATAAAATAATTATAATTTTATTATTTATATTTTATTATTTATTATTTTATTATTTTTTGGTATAATAAAATAAATAACAAATTGCTTTGAATTGGACAGTAATATTGTCATCCTTCGGAGAAATACTGTCACCCGAGCCGCTCCTCAGGCTGACAATATTACTGTCCAATTCAAAGCAATGTGTTATTTATATACTGTCTCTTGCTAACAGTACGTTTTTGACCGGTTAACAGTATACTGTTACATGACACGCACGTTAAAATGTTGGTTATGCATGTGCATGATGTCATTTCAAACAATAACGTCACCGTTTAGACATGTGTGCCATGTAACAGTATACTGTTAACCGGTATATTCACATGTGTGTGTTACATTGTAGTAGATCTACCCATGTTCACCTCCCCCTACAAAGGTACAGAATAACTTGAATAAACGTGTATTTTTGTTCGGTATAATAAAATAGATATTGCATGGCTTCCAGTGTGACAGTACATATTGTCAACATTTGGGTAAATACTGTTAATCTCGGCTTCACCTCGGGTAACAGTATTATCCTCATGTTGACAATATGTATTGTCACACTGGAAGCCATGCAATATTTATATAGTGTTTTACGGAATAAAGTTGATATTATGTCAATATTAATATAAATAAAAGTATAATTATCAAATTGAGTTGAAAATATTGTAACAAAAGTTAAAATTGCTCATGACGAGGAAATTCTCCTTTTGCAACAATGTTTTCAATGTTTTCAAAAGATGTCTGCAAAAGGAATTGATAAAGGAGCTAGTCCTTCAACTTTATCATTCTAAAACTCATACTACAGATAAGCAAACATAAAACAAGTACATTTCACATTTATCCTTAACCCATTCCCTCATATAGACGCTTTCTGACGCCTCTGCAGCAGACAGCTTTTTGAAAACATAACGACAAAAGAAGAAATTGCACAAAACGTGCAAATTTCTCCTTTTGCCACAATGTTTTCCACTTTTTGTCATAGGTTATCCATTCAATTATTGAGATATTCCACTTTTTGTCAAAATATGTTCAAAGTCGTCTGCTGCAGAATTATCGTATGAGGGAAAGGGTTAACCCATTCCCACATACAACAAATCTGCAGCAGACAACTTTGAACATGTTTGGGCAAAAATATGGAAAATATCTATAAATGAAAATGTAATTATTGAATACAGTTTTGAGCAATTTCTCCTTTTGTCACAATGTTTTCAAAAATAGTCTGCTACAGAGGCGTCAGAAAGTGCCTGTATGTGGGAAAGGGTTAACTATCCAGTTTAAGTAAACTTAACCAGAAATTAGTGCGAAATCTCGCATTCTATCACGGGTATGGCGAGAATCTCGTGGATCAAACTCCTTGTATTGCACAGACTCATAGCAAGCATCTGACGACCCCAATAACTCAATACGAATATATCACTTAACTTAGTTGATAATAGAATGACTACTATTATATGAAAAATATAAGCCAAGTCTTTCTTTTCCATCTGTATTTATATTTCTTTGACAGAAGTATAAATGAAAGGGTGAGAAAAAGTCTTGTTATTTATTTTATTAGAAAGATTAACTGTTACAAATTAATAACAAAAGGCTTTCTTATTCATGTTAACTATATTTAAACATTAATCTAAATTGTGAAATTGAAATATAATAAAGGGGGAAACACCATGTTTTATAAACATAGTAAGGTCTGCATGCTTATGGATAATGCATAATAATGAGTAACTATCATTTTTTCCATGGATGTTATTGTTAAAAAATTGACTAAAATCAAAGCATGAAATGAGAAGTAAGAATAAAGAAATATCGAAGTTACCCTAATCTGTGGGTAGTATTATACCGCAGACATGACTAGTTGATAAATTAGTTACATGCCTAATGTTCTTTGTAAAGTCTGAGTATCCTATCTCTGTATTTACATGTCTTTACCCTAACCCTTCCCATATACAACAAATCTGCAGCAGATGACTACGAACAAGAGTTGTCGGAGGACAATATAGCTCGCCTATCAGGGCCATCGTATATCAGGGCCTACTTCAGAACAGTTAAAGTATTAGGTAAAGTCGCACAGTATCACCTATTGCAAGATAATACACCTTTTCAATACTTTTGACAAAAATTCTAAGTTCAACTAGAATAGAGTGCTCCCCGGAGCACGTGTGTCACCTGCCGGCGCCTTGTCAGGAAATTTTAATTTTTGATAGAAAAGGGACAATAACTCTGATATAAAAAATATTTGGATTATCCCCCTTTTGTGAACCCATCACAAAAATTGATATAAACATTTGTCAGAAGTTTCAATTCAATCCTTTGAGCAGAAAAAAAGTAATTTGAATATTTGACAGAAAAGGGGCAATAACTCTGATATAAAAATATTTGGATTATCCCCCTTTTGTGAACCCATCATACACATTGATATAAACATTTGTCAGAAGTTTCAATCCAATCCTTTGAGTAGATTAAATTTTTGACAGAAAAGGGCCAATAACTCTGATATAAAAATATTTGGATTATCCCCCTTTTTGTGAACCCATCATACACATTGATATAAACATTTGTCAGAAGTTTCAATCCAATCCTTTGAGTAGAAAAAAAGTTATTTGAAAATTTAAATTTTTGACAGAAAAGGGGCAATAACTCTGATATAAAATTATTTGGATTATCGCCCTTTTGTGAACCAATCACACACATTGATAAAAACATTTGTCAGAAGTTTCAATCTAATCCTTTGAGTAGAACAAAAGTTATTTGAAAATTTAAATTTTTGACAGAAAAGGGGCAATAACTCTGATATAAAATTATTTGGATTATCGCCCTTTTGTGAACCAATCACACACATTGATAAAAACATTTGTCAGAAGTTTCAATCTAATCCTTTGAGTAGAACAAAAGTTATTTGAAAACGTGACGAAAATAGTGTGACGGACAGACAGACAGACAGACGCCGGATAAAAAAAAAAGTAACATTTGTCAGAAGTTTCAATCCAATCCTTCGGGCAGAAAAAAAGTTATGTGAAAATTTATTTTTTTGACAGAAAAGGGGCAATAACTCTGATATAAAATTATTTGGATTATCCCCCTTTTGTGAACCAATTACACACATTGATATAAACATTTGTCAGAAGTTTCAATCTAATCCTTTGAGTAGAAAAAAAGTTATTTGAAAACGTGACGAAAAAGTTAGATTTTTTGACAGAAAAGGGGCAATAACTCTGATATAACTTGACCTTGACCCAGGGTCAGGACGGGTGTAGTGGGGTGCGTAGATGGACCAATAGTTCCTAAATGTATAAACTAAATATGAAAGCAATCAATGTCATAATAGTGAATGCAGAGTGATATGTTAAACGTTAAACGCAAACCTTAAACCTTGTAACTGAACCAAGTAGAAATGACCTTGACCTTGACCCAGGTGCAGGACGGGTGTAGTGGTGTGCGCAGATGGATGACCAATAGTTCCTAAATGTATAAACTAAATATGAAAGCAATCAATGTCATAATAGTGACTGCAGAGTGATATGTTAAACGTTAAACGCAAACCTTAAACCTTGTAACTGAACCAAGTAGAAATGACCTTGACCTTGACCCAGGGTCAGAACGGGTGTAGTGGTGTGCGTAGATGGATGACCAATAGTTCCTAAATGTATAAACTAAATATGAAAGCAATCAATGTCATAATAGTGAATGCAGAGTGATATGTTAAACATTAAACGCAAACCTTAAACCTTGTAACTGAACCAAGTAGAACCAAGTAGAAATGATCTTGACCTTCACCCAGGGTCAGGACGGGTGTAGTGGTGTGCGTAGATGGATGACAAATGGTTCCTAAAGGTATAAACCCTTAAAACCCAAATTAAAACCTTAAACACAAACCTTAAACCTAGGTGTCTACGCCACCGCCGACGCCGACGGTGCCGACGCCGGGGGTAACACATAAGCTCTCCTGTACTTCGTACTGGCGAGCTAAAAACCATGTTGGCAAAAACAAGTGAAAATTCTCTTTCTAAGTTACTGCAATTATTGAAGAGTTAAAAACAATTTCTCCTGTTGCCATAATGTTTTCAAAAGTGTTGAGCAAATGTTACCTGTAATCTTAACTGTGCCATGTCTCTCATAAGCTGGTTCCTCCGACTTTCAGCATCCACCTACAAGAAAACAATTTCTTAGTGAACAAGAAATGCAATCCAAAACATTGCCACATCCCTTGCCGTAGAATTGTGATTGAAATGATGCAACAGTTTTTTAATTCAATTAACTTTCAGGTGTGTTGATTGATTTAATGGTCTTTCAATTGATAGATCAACTTCGGTTTTAACTTTTTCAACAATTTTTCTGGGCGACCAGTTCACCTACCCATATTATATCTGGCTTTATCACACCAGGTCTCTACTCAACATTCTTTCCTAGCAACTAGCTATATTTCCAAGAAGGCTGTTAGCCAATTGGTGGAAGACAAATGACTCTTGTTGCATTGATTTTTGTTAAAAGCCAGAAAGAATGTTGGCTGAGCCAGGGTTCAAACTCACAACCCCTGGACTGATAGCCCTTGCTGCTACCAACTGAGCTATTGGGGCTTGACTCCTCCTTGTCTGGATACCTTTGTCCATATACAGTGTATAAAGAGATAAATAATCCTTCCGTACTGTAATCTTGTTTTTTTTTTAAAGTAACAATGATTTGAAATTTCAAGAACATTAGGATAGTTTGCACCACAAACAGATATTAATCCTCTCCCACATACAACAAACCTGCAGCAGACTACTTTCAAAGAGCATCTTGGCAAACAGATAAACAATCTCTACAAATGAAAGTATACTGATTGAATAAACATTTTGGCAAAAGGGGTAATTGCTCATTATGAGCAATTTCTTCTGTTGCCACAATGTTTTCAAAAGTCGTCTGCTGCAGACACGTCAGAAATTGTCTGTTTGTGGTAAAGGGTTAATCCTCTGTTCAGTGAAAGAATTTGTTTGCTCACGTTTGCCAATCCACCAACCAAAATACAGCTACTGTAATGAACAACATGAGACTCCAAACTATTTTACTGAACACAGGGCAAGTAGTATCGGTCCAAGGGACAAAACCCTTGAAATATTTAAGATTGATTGTGTTACCAGTACGACTGGTCCGTTTATACTGACAAAAGCCAGTCAGTCGTAATGCTAAACCTCGCAACCATAAGCGCCAAGGAGGGAAGCCATTACTACCATTTTTAAAGTCTTTGTTAAGACCTGGCAGGGGATCGAACCCACAACCTCCCACACTCAATGTGGACACTCTACCACTAAGGCACAGAGGCGGTAAAGATTTAAGATGTAGACAAAATAAGAGTGTTTGAAGGAATACATGTGTCTTGTTCAATACCAATATGCCGGTAAGTGACAGTGTGGTGAATAGATTGATGGACAGATGAAGCATGAGTGATACCTAAATGTCTCACTGCCAAGGCAGGTGAAACAAAAACCAACTATGCACAATGGTTGATTTTTCCAGTGTATAGCATGCCTTAATCCTCTAGTACATATGACAAATCTCCAGCAGATGCCTTTAAATATATCAGGTAAAAAATATGATGAATCTCTATAAATGATTGCATACTTCTTGAATAAATTGATTGATTGATTGGGTTTGTTTTCAAGACTTTCATTCATATTTTGGCAACCATTTCATATGAGTTTCCTGGCTTTCTCACACCAGTTCTCCACATAACAGTTTTCCAAGTAACTGGTGGCTTTTCCACACAGACTGTTAGCCAATTGGTTAAAGACGATTGATGCTTTGTTAAACATCAGAAATAATGTTGGACTACATGGGGTTCAAACTCACTACCACATGTACTAGATGGGAAAGAGGGTTAAATCTTTCTTGAACTCCTTCAGTATATGGACAAATATGTAAGCCAATCTGTCTTAATAAGAGCATTAAAAGGAAGAAAAATACCACCTGCAAACAGTTTAGTAAGTGATGGCATGACTGACAGACATCAGAAAAGCTATCCCTTTTTGTCATCCTGCCAAGAGCAGGCCACACAAAAAATACCTATTTACACCAACTTCTTTGTCAAATAGCATTCAATCTAATTGAAATTAGACCAAAATACTATTCTGTATGTATATTGGATGTGATGCACTGCATTAAAGGTTGTGTTGTATTATCCCTATACATTTAAATATTCATGAGCATGTGCTCGGATTTTTTGTTCTTTGAAATTGCATTAAAAAACCTACACTAGGTTCTGCTATCAGCAATCACTGTTTCTCAATCTTGATTTATTATAGGGGTTATCACTAACTACTTTTGAAGTTCTTAATTTAATTGGCTGAGGCAAAGGTTGATCTGAGATGACTTATAACAGGCAGTCAACAAATTTATAGATTTTGTTACTGCAGAAAAGTTTATGTTTGGTTTTAAATGAGATTTATCTCTTCTATGACAAAAGTCAGCTTACCATTTTTTCCATGGCAATCTCCTCAGTATCATCTTCTGCAGTGGGCTGTGTTGGTCCTATAAACAAACCCTTCTCTGCATTAAAGCTAAACTGCAGACCCTCAAGATTGGACAGGAAATATCCAAACTTGCGCAAACAGCATGTCCGTAGAAAACTCTGTAAAAGTTTTGAAATTATTATTCAGTGACTTGATGGCTGTCTTCCAAAATATAACAGTTCATTCAATAGTTTTGTTAATAAAAAAAATCCACCCAGCCATCTATTAAAAATAGCTTGTTATTCCTCCTTTCTAGAAATTTCTTTCCCAGAACAGCTCTAAGTATTTTTAATAGGATAATTCATATTATACAGCTGGACATGTGAAAAAATAATCTAAATGGGTAAGTCTACTAGATAAGGGCTGTTCATGGAAACAAGCTTGTCTGTTTTATCTATGTAAAAAAAGGGGCATTACTGAATTATTATTCAAGCCAATGTTATGTTACTTGGTATATACATAGTTTTTGTTCCAAGGAACATGTGTACCAAGTTTCTTTTGAAAAGATTGAACGGCTTTTGACCTATGGGCAAGGTTATACTTTTAGTATGAATTTCTAAGTTCAAAAAGTGGCATTACTTAATATTTATTAAAGCCAGAGTTATGCAACTTGGTATAGACTTGCATATTATTTCTAGGAAAATGTGTACCAACCTTTCATTTGAATATGTTTAACTGTCTTGAGTTAAGAGGTAAGGTTAAAGATTTGTGAAGACGATGAAGATGCCAAGGGTATCACAATATCAGACTTTTTTCTTTTTAAAAACAGACAAGCTAAAAATGTCAAGAGGGATGGGGGATGGGGGATGAACGACCAAAAATGATTGGGTACCACATGTAAAATTTCAATATATTGAGGTATTATTTAGTATTTTTCATTAAAAAATACCCCCAAGCAACCAAATAAACATAGCTGATTGTTCCTCCCAACTAGACATTTTTTTCCTGGAACAGCCGTAACATATTACCATAAACTACATGATTTAACATTGCAATAACTTCACAACAAATAAATGTCCTGTTGTAACGTCATACTTTGCAAACACAACGAGTAATTTTGGCATTTTCATTTAATTACCAGAGTTTGCTGGACGGTCCATTTGAAATCATTCTCCTTTAAATAGGTTTTATAAGAACATTTTTAGTGCATAAATGTGCAAATTCAATCTTTTGTCACATACAAAAACATTCTTACCCATCAGCAGTTATCTAATTAAATGAGCATTCCCTCTTTTGCCACAATATTTACAATCTGTATTCAACAGGAAAACTTTATCATTTTTTTGCCTCAATGTTTTCAAATTTGACAGCTGCAATTTGATGTATGTTGGAAAGGGCTAAGCAATGATGGAATAGAAACAAAGCAGAACCTCTTGCAGGTCTGTCAATCTAACATTCATCTTGGGTTTCAAAGACTCATGTACATCTTTCAGAGCTGGAAATTTCATCAGATGCATGTCTTCACGGAGATGGATTTTCTGGTTCCATGTTGGACTGTCCATATCTTCCAGCACTTGCCTGAGCTCTGGTACCCAGCACTGGTCTAAAGAAGACCAGAAATATAGAGAAACATCTCAAAATGTACATTGAATATGGTCTATTCTAATCAATTAACTGACAAACATCAGATTTGAAAGTTTGTAGTGGATCTATAGAGAAACATTGAAGGCTGGTTTTGACATAGAGCTGAAAATATGAAAATGTTCATCTATATAAATCCCATTTTCAGAGGTCATCTGATAAAGAGGGTTAACCCTTTCTCACATACAGCATATCTGACGGCTTTGAAAATGTCTACTCAAAAATACGGAAAATTTCTATAATTGTAGGTATAGTTGCTGAACAAAATTGAAAACATTCTGGCAAGATGAGAAATTGCCCGTTTTGAGCATTTTCTCCTTTTGTCAAGATGTTTTCAATAAATGTCTGCTGAAGATGCATCAGAATGCGTCTATAGTTGGGAAAGGGTTAAGCTACACATCATGCAACTGATACCTTTCAAAACATATAACCATGGTTTCTTAGTCAATAAAACATGTAACTTATCACTTATTTTTATGAAGATTACCCTAGTTTTCCACTGCAGGTACTTTGATTTTTAGCCACAGAGGAAACTAGAATTGTTTTTGCAAAAAACAGATGTCTCCCCTCAAATATCTGTCAAAATCTCTCAAAACATTCCAACCTATAAATTTGGGACAGATATGGAGCGGACACGAAATAAAGCCTCAAACCTTTGACCTTCAAGCGTGACCTTGACATTAACCCTATATTGTCGAGACGCGGGTTCTGCACGTCGCCTTGATGGGGTAAACATGTGACCCAAGTTTCATGAAAATCCTTCAAGCCGTCTGGGAGATATGGAGCGGACACGAAATAAAGCCTCAAACCTTTGACATTCAAGCGTGACCTTGACCTTGACCCTATATTGTCGAGACGCAGGTTCTGCACGTCGCCTTGATGAGGTGAACATGTGACCCAAGTTTCATGAAAATCCTTCAAGCCGTCTCGGAGATATGGAGCGGACACGAAATAAAGCCTCAAACCTTTGACCTTCAAGTGTGACCTTGACCCTATATTGTCGAGACGCTGGTTCTGCACGTCGCCTTGATGAGGTGAACATGTGACCCAAGTTTCATGAAAATCCTTCAAGCCGTCTGGGAGATATGGAGCGGACACGAAATAAAGCCTCAAACCTTTGACCTTCAAGCGTGACCTTGACCTTGACCCTATATTGTCGAGACGCGGGTTCTGCACGTCGCCTTGATGAGGTGAACATGTGAGCCAAGTTTCAAGAAAATCCTTCAAGCCGTCTTGGAGATATGGAGCGGACACGATTTCGGACAGACGGACAGACAGACAGACAGAAGGACAGACAGACAGACGCCCAGGACAAAAACAATATATCTCCCCTGTATACAGGGGGAGACATAATAATCCTGAAGGATGTCAGAAAGGTTGTGATTATTTTTGCTGGATCAATTTTAGCACAGCTGGTCTCTTAACCCTTTCCCTCATACGACAATTCTGCAGCAGACGACTTTGAACATATTTTGTCAAAAGATAGAAAATTTCGTAAATTGAATGGATAACCTATGACTGAAAGTGGAAAACATTGTGGCAAAAGGAGAAATTGCTCGATTTGAGCAGTTTCTTCTTTTGTCACTATGTTTTCAAAATGCCGTCTGCTGCAGAGGCGTCAGAAAGCGTCTATATGAGGGAAAGGGTTAGAAGGAAACCACGGCACTGGTTTGCTACAACGTCCTTTTTACAATGGAGTTTGAGGGCTGCGGCTGCCTTTCTTTGATTAACCACAAACATAATACAATACAATCATCAAGTAAATATCCAAATAACAGGAGCTGTTCTTAAGACACAGTAAACAGTGCATAAAAATGGCTAGATAGTAAAAACTAAAATGGAGTGCTCCGCGGAGCACGTGTGTCACGTCACCTGCACCTGCTCGTTGAAAGTGTGACGGACAGACAGACAGACAGATGGACGGGAATGCCGGACGCCGGACAAAAAAAAAAGTAATCCCTAAGTGTCTACCATGCTACGGAGGGTGACACAAAAATATAGGCGATTGTTTTGTTTTGAAAGTATTTTTATGTAATGATACCGAATAAATTTGTGAAACAATAGCATTTGTTGTTTGTGAGAAAATGCATTGCATGCAAAACTATAACAAAAACCTTATAACTTCCGTAAATGGCATAATTCAGTCAAAATCTGATATAAGTGTGTGAAGTTTCAAAGCTATACCATGTGTGGTTCCTAAGGTTTTGACACAGAGGTCAATATCAGCAATTTACTGCTTTAGCCACATTGTTTTCAAAACGCATCTGCAAGTGGGAAAGTGGGAAAGTGGGAAAGTGTTAAAGATGTAAGTGTACTTACCATGCTGTAAATAAACGGATTCATGAGGTAGAAAGTTCAACAGAATGGATAACCTACACCACACTGATTGAGAACTCTGAAATGTATACAACAATTGATTTATACTTTGTGTATTAGATCGTCCTATTAACCCTTTCCCACATATAAACGCTTTCTGATGACTCTGCAGCAGACAACTTTTGAAAACATTGTGGCAAATGAAGAAATTGCCACAATGTTTTCAACTCTATTCAATAATTTCACTCTCATTTTTGCCAAAACGTTTTCGAAGTCGTCTGCTGAAGATTTCTTGTATGTGGAAAAGGGTTAAGGGAAGAAATGCAGTAAAACCTTTATAAGAATAAAACTATTTAATAGTCAAATTTTCAACCACTTCATTTTTATCAAGATACAAAAAAAATAAAAAATTCGAAATTTAAGTGCAGTACATTCTGGTGTTGAAGATATCATATTTCTGCTTTTGCCACAATGCTTTCAGCTTTATTTGATGATTTCACAATCATTTAAAAGGGGTTTCCATATTTATATTTTAATGTTTCCAAAGTCGTCTACTGCAGATTTGTTATATGTTGGCAAGGGGGTAATAAAGGTGACTTCTGCAGAGGGGGGAAATATCTGTTAGAGGGAAAGGGAGAAAATGGTTTATACCCTTTTCCTTATATAGACGCTTTCTGACGCATCTGCAGCAGATGGCTTTTTGAAAACATAGTGACAAAAGAAGAAATTGCTCAAAACAAGCAATTTCTCCTTTTGTCACAATGTTTTCCACTTTTAGTCATTGGTTATCCATTCAATTATTGAGATTTTCTATTTTTTGACAAAATATGTTCAGTCGTCTGCTGCAGAATTGTTGTATGAGGGAAAGGGTTAACCATTTGATGCAGAGGACTTATGGACTTTTTGATGATGAGCAATTTCTCCCCTAGCCATAATGTTTTTCACTCTATCCAATAATAGTTAT
Source organism: Serripes groenlandicus (assembly GCA_031761405.1). Taxonomy (NCBI): domain Eukaryota; kingdom Metazoa; phylum Mollusca; class Bivalvia; order Cardiida; family Cardiidae; genus Serripes; species Serripes groenlandicus. Next base: position 113,784,960 of record JASEVX010000002.1, read on the forward strand.
ACAGTCATTTGCAACTTTTGACTAGATTTTTTTGAAGTCGTCTGCAGCTGACTTGTTGTATGAGGAAAATGATCAAAAAGATATCCATACCTGAGCACATGTCATTATGACATTTGAATTACATTTCATCCAATCACTCATAACTTTAATAACGGGTATGAGGCCCTCGCCCTGAATGACATCTATCACATTCTGTTGGCGAACAGCCTCCCTCTCCTCTTCCGACGATCTGAAATAATTAAAACAAGATGTGTTTGTGAAACACTGATGCCCCCCAATGGCAACATCTAGGTCAAAGGTCAAGGTCGCAAGGTATACACATGTGAAATATGGTAGCATTACCTGTTATTGTTCAAAAGTAGTGGGGAAGGTTAAAAAAAAAATTGAGAATGGCAACATCTAGGTCAAAGGTAAAGGTCGCAAGGCCAAAAATGTTGGTACTGACAGAAAGGTCATGTCACAAGGAATACACATGTGAAATATGGTAGCCGTATCTGTTATGGTTCAAAAGTAATGGCCAAGTTTAAAGTTTTTTTCGAGAATGGCAACATCTAGGTCAAAGGTCAAGGTCGCAAGGTCAAAAATGTTGGTACTGACATGTGAAATATGGTAGCCATACCTGTTATGATTCAAAAGAAATGGCCAAGGTTAAAGTTTTTTTCGAGAATGGCAACATCTAGGTCAAGGTCAAGGTCGCAAGGTACTGACAGAAAGGTCATGTCACAAGGAATACACATGTGAAATATGGTAGCCATACCTGTTATGGTTCAAAAGAAATGGCCAAGGTTAAAGTTTTTTTCGAGAATGGCAACATCTAGGTCAAGGTCAAGGTCGCAAGGTGAAAAATGTTGGTACTGACAGAAAGGTCATGTCACAAGGAATACACATGTGAAATATGGTAGCCGTATCTGTTATGGTTCAAAAGTAATGGCCAAGGTTAAAGTTTTTTTCGAGAATGGCAACATCTAGGTCAAAGGTCAAGGTCGCAAGGTCAAAAATGTTGGTACTGACAGAAAGGTCATGTCACAAGGAATACACATGTGAAATATGGTAGCCGTACCTGTTATGGTTCAAAAGAAATGGCCAAGGTTAAAGTTTTTTTTGAGTATGGCAACATCTAGGTCAAAGGTCAAGGTCGCAAGGTCAAAAATGTTGGTACTGACAGAAAGGTCATGTCACAAGGAATACACATGTGAAATATGGTAGCCGTATCTGTTATGGTTCAAAAGTAATGGCCAAGGTTAAAGTTTTTTTCGAGAATGGCAACCTCTAGGTCAAAGGTCAAGGTCGCAAGGTCTAAAATTTTGGTACTGACAGAAAGGTCATGTCACAAGGAATACACATGTGAAATATGGTAGCCGTACCTGTTATGGTTCAAAAGTAGTGGTCAAGGTTAAAGTTTTTTTTGTGCAGACAGACAGACAGACCAACAGACCAACCAACCAACAGACAGGCCAAAAACTATATGCCCACCGAATCGGAGATTCCGGGGGCATAAAAAAATGGTTAACCCTTTCCCTCTTACAACAATTCTGCAGCAGACGACATTGAACATATTTTGTCAAAACCTAGAAAATCTCTATAATTGAATGGATAACCTATGACTAAAAGTGGAAAACATTGTGGCAAAAGGAGAAATTGCTCGCCTTGAGCAATTTCTTTTTTTGTCACTATGTTTTCAAAAAGCCGTCTGCTGCAGAGGCGTCAGAAGGAAAGGGTTGAAGAGCCTGTAAAATTTTTAAAAATCTTGAGACGCTTAACCCCTTCCCACATGAAATAAAACTGCAGAAGACATTTTTGTAATTATTTGTAGTTAAAAATATGGAAGAAGATTTCTATAATATTCAATATAATAAAGCATTATTTCTTAAAAGAGTTGAAAACATTGTGGCAAAAGGAGAAAGTTAAAAACATTTAAGCAAAAATATGGAACATCTCTATAAATATAAACATGATTATTAAATAGAGTTAAAATCGTTGCTGCAAAAGGAGAAATATTGACCTTGTACTGACATTTGCTCAGCAGATCTATAAGATAATTATGTATATGCTCTTTCATTAAGTTAAAAGGGTGTCATGTATCCCTTTCAGCCATATAAATGGTTTCTAACAAGAAGGTTTAAATATTGCTCTGAAGGGATTTTAAGTCTTTTCCACATACAGACAGTTTCTGACTCTGCAGCAGATGACTTTTGAAAACACTGTGGCAAAAAGAAAGATGCTCAAAACAAGTAATTTCTCCTTTTGCCACAATGTTTTCAACTTCATTCAATAACTGGTGTTTTTTTCAGTTATAGAGATTTTCTGTGTTTTTGACAAGATGTTTTCAAAGTTGTCTGCTGCAGATTTTTTTAATGTGTGAAAGGGTGAGAAGGGGTTGTGACATTTATTACCCCATTAAACAAGTTACAACCTTTAACCCTTTCCCTCATATAAACACTTCTGATGCCTCTGCAGCAGACGACGTTTTGAAAACATAGTGACAAAAGAAGAAATTGCTCAAAATGAGCAATTTCACCTTTTGACACAATGTTTTCCACTTTTAGACATAGGTTATCCATTCAATTTTAGAGATTTTCTACTTGTTGACAAAATATGGTCAAAGTCATCTGCTGCAGAATTGTCTTATGAGGGAAAGGGTTAAACAAGTTACAACCTTTTAAGTAAATTCAGGCATGTCAAAGGTCAGGTTCAGGTCCATTTTGTTTTACTATAATAATAGTAATTGTAAGACAGTGCACTCGACTATTCCATTGCTTATTAGTTTCTGAGATACAGAGTCTAATCTCGTTGAATGCAAAACTTTAACAAGAATTTCTAATTTTTAAAAAAGGGCCATAATTTGCATTATATGCAGGATAGGAGTTATTTAACTTGATTATTTACATTTTGTTTGTTTGTTTTATTGGGGCTTAACTCCGCTTTCAACATTATTTCAGTTATACACGGCACCAGTTCACTTATTCATGATCCCTGGGTAAACAAACCAGTACTAGGCTAGACAAGAACTGTCCGCAAGACAGCATGCTAGACTAAGTTGGCCATTTGATACTATAGTCAACACTTGTTGCTGAGATAGTGGCTTGATAGTATAGTTCTATAAATCAAGTTGCATAAGTCTTGTTTGAATAGCATCTGCTGTTTGTGAGAAAAGCCCTTGCATGCAAAACTTTAACCCAAATTTTTAACTTCAACAAGGGCCATAATTTATAATGAATTCAGTCAGGAGTTTTCTTACCTGATTGTTTGAAATGTGTGCATGCAAAACTTAAAACCAAATTTTCAAAGTCAAACAAGGGCCATAATTTGTACTAAATTCATACAATGGTTATCTCACTTGACTGTCTGACACCTCTGAAGTCATCAATGAAGTTTCAAGTCAATATCATTAGTGGTTACTGAGATATATCCATGATAGTACATTGCATGCAAAACTTTAACCATAATTTCTAAGTAAAACAAGAGTACCGCAAACGGTACATAATACGCCCGTCAGGAACTTCTTTGTAAGTTTCCTCTTTGTTTTGATATATTGTTTGTTTGTAAAAAGTTAATAAAGTCGTTCAGGAATAAGTTGTTAAAGAATAATGGGAAACTATGAAAAATACATAACTCATGCAGAAATTGACAAATATTCTAAGTCCAAAAAGGGGCATAACTCATTCAAAAATTGACGAAATCCGAGGAAATGTGAACTTGATCTGTGACTCATGATTACAAAGCCATATACAACATTTCAGGTCAATAGCTCAAAGTATGTAGGAAAAAAGTGCGGAAAACCAATATTCTAAGTCCAAAAAGGGGCATAACTCATTCAAAAATTGACGAAATCCCAGGAAATATGAACTTGATCTGTGACACATCACTACAAAGCCTTATACAAACTTTCAGCTCAATAGCTCAAAGTATGTAAGAAAAAAGTGCGGAAAACCTGAACGGACGGACGGACGGACGGATGGACGGAGGGAGGGAGGGCCATGACCATACCATAATACAGACCGTTTTTAAAAAACGGTCGTATAAAAAGGGCCATAATATGCTTGAAAGAGTTATCAAACTTGATTGTTTATATAGGTGTGATAGTTGGGAACAGTGGTATTAAGTTTCAATGCAATGCATCAAGTAGTTAATAGGATATGGACTCTTAATCTAGTTGCACGCAAAACTTTAACCAGAATTTCAAAAAAGGCCCATAACTTACATTAAATGCAGGATAGAGTTATCTTATTTTATAATCTACATAGGTGTGATAGTTGGGAAGTGTTGTATAAAGTTTGCAATGCAATGCATGAAGTAAATACTGAGATATGGACTTAGTGTAGTTGCAAGCAAAACTTTCTAAGTCCAAAAAGGGGCATAATTGTGTCAAAATCTGATATAGATTTTACAGACTTGTCCTGCAAGGTCATTTAATGATGTCCAATATCGTGTAAAGTTTCAAAGAAATAGCATCTGTGGTTTGTGAGAAAAAGCCTTGCATGCAATACTTTAACCAAAGTTGAAACGCTGACGCACAAGTGACTGCAATAGCTCTCCATATTCTTTGAATAGTTGAGCTAAAAATGTGCCTTGCCCAAGGACACTCCACCATGACGTCATGCCGCAACTAGGGAACGGATCCAGGACATCCGGTTTCAAATCCCTGACGCTAACCATGGCAGATTATTAATATAGATGTGGCAGTCGCAAGGCATTGCAGAAAGTTTCAATGCAAAACATGTAGCAGTAACAGAGCTATGGTGCCTGCATGCAAAACCTTAACCCCTTCCCATATATAGATGCTTTCTGATGCCTCTGCAGCAAACGACTTTTGAAAACACTGTGACAAAAGGAGAAATTGCTCAAAACCAAGCAATTTCTCTTTTTGCCACAGTGTTTTCATCTTCATTCAATTATTATTGAGATTTTTCACATCTTTGCCAAGATGTTTTCAAAGTCGTCTGCTGCACATTTGCTGTATGTGGGAAAGGATTAACCAAGACATGATGAGGAGGCCAGGGTCAGTACAATAGCTCTCAAGTTCTCCGAATAGTCGAGCTTAAATCAAATCATTACCCAATTTTGTCATTATCCTCACTGCTGTTATCATCTACTTCTGTTGAGACCTCTGTCAAAGAAATAATGAGCAACAATAAAAGAATATTGAAATAAAAACATTTCTACATCAATAATACAATACAATTAAAACAAGAAAATTTGATCAAATCTAAACATGGTAAACTCTTAATTATAATGCATTTGCTATAGAAGTTCAATCGCCTATATATCTCTATGTAGAACAGGTGACCCCCTAGGCAGGGCGAATTTTGACCGCAGGGGCAAAATTTGAAACAATACATACCGAATATCTAAGATCTAGGCCATATTGTTTCAGACAGACCAGTAGATAATGCTTCACATCAAATATCAACATCAAGGCCTTTTGTTTCAGACAAGAAGATTTTCAAAGTTTTTCCATATATATCTATAAGTAAAACAGGTGAACCCTGGACAGGGCTTATTTTGACCCCATGGGTATAATTTGAACAATCTTTGTAGAGCACCAGTAGACAATGCTACACACCAAATATCTAAGCTCTAAGCCTCTCAGTTTCAGACAAGAATTTTTTTTTTTTAATCTTTTTGGTTGCCATGGTCACCAGAGTTTTGCATGTAATTAATTTCTTTCAACAAATTTGAAAGTGGATCACCAAAGGATCATTCCTACCAAGAAAAGTCAAATTCCGTACAGTGGTTGAGGAGGAAATGTTGTTTAAAGAAATTGTTGACGATGCTCGATGCACACCGCATGACGGAAAAAGGGCGATCCAAATAGCTCACCTTGAGGACTTTGTGCACAGGTGAGCAAAAAATGCATCTGTTAAGGTTGACTGAAACACCTTGCACTCTTCTATGAATAGTTCTGCTAGAGAATTTAACAGTTTCACTCTTACTAACCTGCCTCTGTAGCTGTGAAAGAAGCCTCCGTGTCTGTCTCAATCACAAAGTTGGCGAGTTTCTGGGATATTTCTTCAACATGTTTAGCCTCCGAGGACAGAGCAAACCCAGGAGGCACTGAGACCTGCTTCTTTCCTTGTATCACATCATTATCGAAGCCTTCGTTCTGCTGGGAAAGTTTGAAATTTCCTCCCAAAAAAGGCACAGAAGAAGAAAATAGTTCAGAGGAAAAGCTTGCTAAGCTGTCATTTTTGTTTGAGTCTGACCAAATCTTACTCTGGTCAGAGTTTGGAAACAGAGGGGACACCAACTCCTTTTTCTTCGCTAGAAAGTTAACGCTGTCTATACTGTTGTCGTTGCTGTCAGCCTCGGGATTGATGGCAAAGCCAGGCTCCATTTCTTGACTTTTCATGAGAGAATCGGACATGTCAGAGTCTGAATCGTCATAAAACCCAAGCGGTTCGTCTTCCGATTCATCTGACATAAACTGGTCATTGATGTCATTGTCACCTGGAAAGATAACGAGTAGAACAATATTACATCAGTACATCCTTTCATAAACATCAGACGGAAGTAGAGAAATATATTGGCCATAATTGGGTTTGGTCTTAACCCTTTCCCTCATATGACAATTCTGCAGCAGACGACTTTGAACGTATTTTGTCAAAACATAGAAAATCTCCATAATTGAATGGATAACCTATGACTAAAAGTGGAAAACATTGTGGCAAAAGGAGAAATTGCACTTTTTGTGCAATTTCTTCTTTTGTCACTATGTTTTCAAAAAAGCTGTCTGCTGCAGAGGCGTCCGAAAGCGTTTATATGAGGGAAAGGGTTAAAAGGCTAACTTGCTTTTGGCTGATTGCATAATCTTGTGGATTTTTTTTATCAGGAGGGAAGTGTTAAAAAGAATCTGAAGATAAAGAATTTTGAAAACATGGTGAGAAATGGTGATCAAAAATTGAGTCTGATTGACCTCAAAATCGATAGGGGTCATCTTATGGTCAAGCTCAACCTACTTGCCAAGTTTGAGTACTGTAGATCCAAGCATTGTCCTTTTATCAATTGGAAAAGCTTTGTTCTATTGACTGAACGATGAACAGACCGACATATGCAAAGCAATTTATCACCTCTTCTTTGAATGGAGGCATAATTATTGAATGGATTTGAAACCATTGTCACAAAAGAAAAAACTTGCTCATTATAAGCAATTTTTTCTTTTGTCACAATTTTTTTAAATCACATTCGTAAACAAGAGTTGTCGGAGGACAATATAGCTCGCCTATCAGGGCCATCGTCTATCAGGGCCTACTTCAGAACAGTTATAGCATTAGGTAAAGTCACACAGTATCACCTATTGCAAGATAATACACCTTTTCAATACTTCCATGCAAATGTTAACCAAGTCCATACAGGCCTTTTAAATCTGTAAATTGGTTTATATACGATGTATGCCAATAGTGAACATAATACCGAAGACTAACAGTATCAGTATCAGATAAAACCACACACTATTATTTATTGCAAGATATCACAAATTTTCAATACTTGCATGCAAATCTTAACCTGGCAACGCTGATACCAACGCCATACAAGGTCCCCTAATGATCCTGAATAAGTGTGTGAAGTTTCAAAGCAACAGCATACACAGTGTCTGAGAAAAGGCCTTGCACGCAAAGGTTTGACCAAAATTCTAAGTCGAAAAAGGGCACAATTCAGTCAAAGTCCATTCCAGAGTTATGGGACTTGACATACAAGGTCCCCTAATGACCCTGAATAAGTGTGTGAAGTTTGAAAGCAACAGCATACACAGTGTCTGAAAAAAGGTCTTGCACGCAAAGGTTTGACCCAATTTCTAAGTCCAAAAAGGGGCACAATTCAGTCAAAATCCATTCCAGAGTTATGGGAGTTGACATACAAGGTTAATGATCCTGAATAAGTGTGTGAAGTTTCAAAGCAACAGCATACAAAGTGTCTGAGAAAAGGCCTTGCACACAAAGGTTTGACCAAGCTGGCAACGCGGACGCCAACGCCAACGTGATAACATAAGCTCCCCTATTTCTTCGAATAGGCGAGCTAAAAATGTGTCAAAACCTGTCTGCAAGTTGGAAAAGGTTAAATAATGCTAAAAAGATACTTAAGTTCAGTGTAGTAGGTACAATATAAATCCACAAACCTTCACTCAGATCTGACAAGTCGGATAAATCGGAGTCTTCACTGAAGCTGTTTCTTCCTCTAGGTCTTCGTCTCATCCTTCTACGAGATTTCTTTTTCTGATATTTCAAAAAAGAAAAATGTCTTTTATATTTTTCATGAGATGATGAAAACTAACACACAACACAAGCATTATTAATCCTTTCCCTCATATAGATGCCTTCTGAAGCCTCTGCGACAGACAGCTTTTTGAAAACATAGTGATAATAGAAGAAATTGCTCAAAACGAGCAATTTCTCATTTTGACACAATGTTTTCCACATTTAGTCATAGGTTATTCATTCAATTATAGAGATTTTCTATTTTTTGACAAAATATGTTCAAAGGTGTCTGCTGCAGAATTGTCGTATGAGACACATTTGCACACATCTGCAGAAGACATACAGATAAAACCCTAATAGTAAGGTACCAGCTGGAATTTATCAACCATCCATGGCATCTTGTTGATGATCTGTTAATTTTTTAACATGAATCTTGTCTCATAATTATGTATTTGTAAAGCTTTTAAGTTTCTGAATTTTGGTACTTTTATATTTTGTTATATACATGTATAATCAATTAAATGTTTGAAGTGCCAACATTTCTTAATGCACAATTACACGTGATAAGATGTCAAAGTTTAATAATGTTGTTCCATGATTACCATTATAAGAGTAAAGTTGATTGGCTATGTGCAAGAACGTCACATACAAAATGACGTCAAATGAAAAATGGATAAACTAGAACTATCACTGAAGATGATAAATACCCCCTAAATAGCACCTTGACCTACACCATAACTTCATTAGTAAAAGGGCCATAACTCTGTAAAATATCATGCAATTGTAACCCCTTTAGGATATGCTCCTCTTGGTATAGAAGCTTCATGTATAATTTTATTGAATTCCACCCAGTGGTTTGTAAGAAATAGGCCTGACAAAATATGGCTTCCGGCCGACCGACAGACAGACTGCCCGACACAGTGACTCCTATTTACCCCCCTCTTCTTTGAAGGGGGTATGATTACTTTACAGTAAATAGATATCATAACTTAAACAAAAACTGAAATAATATTGGGAAATGATAATTTAGTGAAGTTCACAAGCAGTCAGGCATCACTAGTGATGTATGTATATGTATGTATGTATGTACATACACTGTTATTCATGGTTGGAGGAGAGAAATCATTTGGAAGCTAACGCCACTGGCAAGAGGGCCAGCTCTGACGTTGAAAGAAACAGTGCCAGTGTTGTTTTTCAACATAAGAGTTGTCATTTGTTACTCATCATATGCTACTTATTTCAGTGAAAAAGGGTTATGGAATATATTTAAGCAATGGCTACTGGGGAAGTTGATGCAAGAGGTGTATTGACATTAATGTTATTAAAAGATTTATTCAAGTTTCACTTCAAACTGCGATGTAAGAATGAGGTTACAACAGTGGCCCACCCTCATAGTACTTACAATTTTCATAATCCCACAGAAATTTTATTTTTAAACCAAATATTCAATTAGTCGTCATGTTTATAAGGGATGTTCCAGGAAAAAATCTCTAGGGGGGAGGAACTGCCAGAGCTATTTGTATTTTTTTTGGTGGTGGGGCGGGGGGGAGGGGTTATTTTTTAATTAGAATTAAAATTAGTGACCAAAAAATAGTTACATTTTATATGTACTTAAAAATTTGTGGTCGTTCTCCCCTAGACATATGAAATGTGAATTTTTGATAAAATCAGGTTTATTTTTTACAAGTTTGATTTGAAATTATTACGGAAGTCCTATTACTTCTTGATCAGCCCTCGTACAATACAAGCAAATTGGTAGACATTCCTGTAAACATGTTGCTTTACAGATTATTAATGATTACAGACAGTCGAGATGCTCATGATAAGTTATTTCTCCATCTCCCACAATGTTTTTAATTCAAATAAATAATTATCCTTTCATTTATATAATTTTTTCATTATTTTACCGAGCCGTTTTTCCAAAGTCGCATGCTGCAGATGAATCAAAATGCGTCTACGCTTGGAAATTGGTTAACCCTTTCCCACATACAACAATTCTGCAGCAGACGACTTTGAAAACAGTGACAAAAACCTGAAAAATCTCCATAAACGATAGCTTAATTGTTAAATAAAGTTGAAAACATTGTGGCTCATCATTAGCAATTTCATCTTTGGCCACAATGTTTTCAAAAGTCATCTGCTGCTATTGCGTCAGACTGCGTCTGTAGATGGGAAAGGATTAAAGACATTTGTAAATACCTTTGGTTTATCAGACCCCCCAACTTTGGCATCCATCACCAGTTTTCCATCATTGTGTTTCTTATCCGTCTCCCTGATATGGCCATTTTTCAGCGAGGTTTCTGTTGTTGTGGAACTTTTGTCACTCTCCGAATCATCCCCATTACAGGTATCTGAAACATTTATCAACCTCCTTAATCCTTTCCATCATTTAGACGCTTTCTGCTGCCTCTGCAGCAGACAGCTTTTTGAAAACATAGTGACAAAAAGAAGAAATTGCTCAAAACTCTCCTTTTGACACAATGTTTTCAACTTTTAGTCAATGGTTATCCATACAATTATAGAGATTTTCTATTTTTTGACAAAAATATGTTCAAAGTCGTCTTCTGCAGAATTGGCGTATGATGGAAAGGGATAACATACCAAAACCTTCAGCAGTCAACTTTGAAAACAACTAGGCAAAAACATGACAGTTCTCTCAATGAAAGAACACTTTTTGTAGTACATGTGTGAGAAGGCATCTGTATGTGAGAAAGGGTTAACCCTTTCCCTCATGCAATAATTCTGCAGCAGACGACTTTGAACCTATTTTGCCAAAAATTAGAAAATCTCTATAATTGAATGGATAACCTATGACAAAAAGTGGAAAACATTGTGGCAAAAGGAGAAATTGCTCGTTTTGAGCAATTTCTTCTTTTGTCACTATGTTTTCAAAAAGCCGTCTGCTGCAGAGGCGTCAGAAAGCGTCTATATGAGGGAAAGGGTTAAACAATTGACAGCTGGAACTAGTTTTGTGAAGCCTGTGTCAGCAGTATATATCCAGGCCAGCTGGTGCATTTACGCCGTCTGACCAGTTTATACACAATGTACTGTTGGCTGCTCAACTTGAATATTTTGAACTTGATATTGAGTGAATATTCCTAGAATTGGCTATGGGCTCTTCCAAATGTCTAGCTGGATAAGTCCATTTTTAACAAGAGTTGTCGGAGGACAATATAGCTCGCCTATCAGGGATATCGTCTATCAGGGCCTACTTCAGAACAGTTATAGCATGGGTATAAAGTCCAAAATCCAAAAGTGGAATAATTCAGTTGAAATTGAATTTACAAAAGAAAGACAAGAATTACGCGTAATTAAATGTCTCACTGTGTCCCCTGCTTTGACTATCAAGGCAAGTGTAAAAGACAAAAAGTAAACAAAACTCTAACATTGAGCTAAACACAATTTTTTTAAAACAAGAAATAATAAAAAAAAAAAGTTCAAAAATACAAGAAATTTAAAAAAAAAAATTGAGCTGAACACTAAGTTCCAAAATTCAAGAAAAAAAATAAAAAATAAAAAATAATGCTCAAAGTTCAAAAATACAAGAAAATTAAAAAAAAAAAATGAAATTAATCCAACAAAATATGAAGAAGCTATGCCCAATTTTCAAAATCCAGCAAAAAACAAATGTTTTACCCCAAAAAATATGAAAGCCCTAGAACCAGTACTTATTGAGAAGAAAAAAAAATCGAAACTTTAACGTTGAGCTAAACGCAAAATTGAAAAATACAAGAAAAGAAAAAGAAAAAAATCCAAATGTTTGAAAAAAATCCATTCCAGAGTTATGGGACTTGACATACAAGGTCCCCTAATGACCCTGAATAAGTGTGTGAAGTTTGAAAGCAACAGCATACACAGTGTCTGAGAAAAGGCCTTGCACGCAAAGGTTTGACCAAATTTCTAAGTCCAAAAAGGGGCACAATTCAGTCAAAATCCATTCCAGAGTTATGGGACTTGACATACAAGGTCCCCTAATGATCCTGAATAAGTGTGTGAAGTTTCAAAGCAACAGTATACACAGTGTCTGAGAAAAGGCCTTGCACGCAAAGGTTTGACCAAAATTCTAAGTCGAAAAAGGGGCACAATTCAGTCAAAATCCATTCCAGAGTTATGGGACTTGACATACAAGATCCCCTAATGATCCTGAATAAGTGTGTGAAGTTTCAAAGCAACAGCATACACAGTGTCTGAGAAAAGGTCTTGCACGCAAAGGTTTGACCAAGCTGGCAACGCGGACGCCAACACCAACGCCAACGCCAACGCCAACGCCGGGGTGATAACATAAGCTCCCCTATTTCTTCGAATAGGCGAGCTAAAAATGTAGCATTGTAAGTCCTAAACCTTTCCCACATACAATAAATCTGCAGCAGAAGACTTTGGAAATATCTAGGCAAAAATATCCAAAGTCTCTTAAGCTGTGGTCACATCTTACGGTCACACAGGTAGTTGACCATAGTGGGGGATAACCATAGTGGACCATAGTTAAACGTAGTGAACTGTAGTTAAACGAAGTTATAAACGTAGCTTGAACTTCAAGAAACCCATGATTTGGCCGTAGTTAGCAAAACAAAATTCAACATGTTCAAAATATCTCTACGGTGAGCTTGGATGCCAAGACCCTATGTAGTTTGAATTAGTTGACCCTACCGTAGTTCACACGTAGTTCAACGTTGTTGTCCATAGATACACGTAGTGATACCCTAGTAAACCCTCGCCATTATGCTCGAACCTACTTCATCCTTCTACTACCTAGTTGACCGTACTTCAAACGTAGTTAACTTAGTTGTCCGTAGCTACACATAGTGATACCCTAGTTAACCCTAGGCATTATGCTCAAACCTACTTCTTCCTAGTTGACCGTAGTGACACTACGGTGAACTACATTCAAATGAACTACGGTGAACTACGTGCGTGACAGTAAGATGTGACCGCAGCTTTTAAATGAAAGTATAATTATTGATCAGAGTTGAAAAAAAAAATGGAAAAAGGAGAAAATGCTGTAACAAGCAACTTAACTATTTCCAACATATAGACGCTTTCTGACGCCTTTGCAGCAGACGACTTTTGAAAACATTGTGACAAAAGAAGAAATTGCTAAAAACAATGTTTTCAACCTTTTTTGGTAAATATACCCTTATTTATAGGAATTTTCTATATTTTAGTCAACAAGTTTCCAAAGTTGTCTGCTGCAGATTTGTTGTAAGTGGGAAAGGGTTAAGGAAAGCATCTACTACTATCTTAAAGTCTTTGGTATGTCCCAACTGAATAATCAATCCCAGCTTATCCCGCCCGCAGTAAGTTGTATCTATAACACTGTGACTTTGATGACTTACCATATAAATGATTCTTAGACTGTAGAATCTTATTAGGATTTTCTTTTTCATACAAAGCTGCCTGTAGTCTGACAACAACATGGTTCAATATGTGGGAAAACAGGGCAAGTAGAAAGGCTGTAGCTGCCGTCACCTTTTTGGAACCTGCAAATAAGACAAATAACTAATGTGTTTTTCAAATGATTGTTTATGTTACTTTCAACAACAACCAATGTTTTTACCAACACCGATGGTTCAGCAGAGCTCTAGATAAAGAGCGTTTTTCATGCTCTAAAATCCTTATTTGACCTCCAAAACCTATGTTGTTGGTACTCAAAAGAATCGTCTCAGTGAAACGATTTTTTTGAGTACCCACAACATTTGTTTAATGAGTGCTAAAAAAGATATCATGAAACAAAGAACTATTTACTCCTCCTTATCCGGTCCTCTGGTTCAGTCATAATGATATCCCTGCAATCCTGTGCACCAACGAGGCGAGCCACGAACACAAACATTTGAAAGTCTTTGTTATGACCTCGGATCGAACTCAGTGTGACATGTGTCGCATTGACTGTTGTCACATACATGTCGGAAAAGAATGTTGGCCAGACCGGGGTACAAACTCACAAACACTGGATTGACAGCCCACTTTGCTACCGAAAGAGCAACCAGAGCTTGTATGGAGTATATCACTCCACTAAATAACATAACAAAGTAAATTCTACCTTTCTTTTGTAGGATGTAGATAGTGACCATACAAATGACGACAATTTTGAACACGACATCGTCCTCCATGAACTGTAGGTTCTCCTCCGAGCTATCGTCACAGTAAACCACCGGCTCGTAAAACATGCACTGGTTAAAGCTTTGAAGCGTCGACTGACAACATTCCTGGATTTCTTGACTGTCAATTCTGAAAAAAGAAAACAAGTGTGAAATGATGATTGGTTGTATGATTGATTCGGGGGTTTAAATGCATATTTCAACATTTCTTAAGTCATATCACGGCCGGAAATTCATCTACTCATGACTTTCCTGGTTTTCTCAAACCAGTACTCAATAACCTATTCTTTCCAAGCAACTGGCTGCTTTTCACAGTGAATTTTGTCTAATGTTGGCTGAGCTAGGATTGTCTGCTAAGATATATATTTTGTATGTGGGAAAGGGTTTTTGAAAACATAGGGACAAAAAAAAGCAATTGCTCAAAACGAGCATTTTCTCCTTTTGCCACAATGTTTACCACTTTTAGTCATAGCTTATCCATTCAATTATAGAGATTTTCAATTTTTTGACAAAATATGTTTCAAAGTCATCTGCTGCAGAATTGGCATATGAGGGAAAGGGTAAATAGGTAAAGCAATTGGATGATGCAAAAAGAAAGATAATGATCTCTACAAAAGGTGGTCGTATTTGGAAAATCTAAATAAATGTGAAGTAAAAACTAAACACAAAATCAACTTACTGTTTAGAAGTGTCATAGAAAATTCTAAGGAGATTCAACAAACGCACAAAAAAGCCTTTCAAATCTTGGTAGCTGAAAAATAACAAGAACATAAGATCTAATATGTGGAGCATTTATCTTCAAAAATGTTTGTATAGATCTTTGGAAATAGTCCAAAGTATCTAAACAAAATCATCTACAGTCAAATAGTCCCTAAATAAAACTGTTAACTGTTTTTGCCTAGAAATGATTGTATACCTTCACCAGAATGCATGAAATATGTGCCAATTACTTTAAATTGGTTGTAATTATGTATGGGATGCATAGAACCTATTCGATTTGATAAATTTTGGTATTGTCCGATACTGAAATTACAGTATGCTGTAACCCAGTTTTGATCCAGCTCAATTGTTTGCAAAATGACGGGCACCATCTTTGCTGAGTGATTTATTTTTCATAAATACGGAAACTTGCTAACAAGCTGGGAATAAAAACCAAGTTTTCATTTCAAGCCATTTTGTATATCAAATCACAAAACTTCCACAATTTATAAAAAAAAAAATGTAAATTTCTTTATTCAAATGATGTCTGCATGTGATCAAAGGAAGTAATCTTTTCAAACCCACAACAAATTTGCAGGAGATATTTTCAAAAATATGAAAAATCTCTATTTATGTAAGAACAACTATTGAAAAGGGTTGAAAACTTTGTGACAAAGGAAGGAACTGCTCATCATGAGCAATTTCTTATTTTGTCACATTGTTTCCACAAGTCATCTGCTTCAGATGCATCTGCATGTGGGAAAAGGGGCTTATCATTTTTCACATAAAACAAATTTGTATTCGATAATATCTCTATTAATGAAAGTACAATTATTAAATATGGTTTAAAAGGTGGCAAAAGGAGAAATTGCTCATTATGAGCACTTTCTCCTTCTGCCACACTGTTTTCAAATGTTGTCTGCATGTGGGAAAAAGATTAAAGCATGCATACCACTGTTCCTCTGGATTATTCAACTGTTTCCCTGCCTCTTGCTTGAGGTCCTGGTAGCGTTTCTGATTCTTCTCAAACAATCTCAACAGATTCCCATCCGCTCCTTCAAAGGGCGTTTCACATGCCATGCTATAGTAGAATATTGATTGATTGATTAATTGGGGCTGAACTGCTGCCAGTTCACCTACTCATGATTTTCTTAGCTTTCTCAAACCAGTATTCCACACAACATACTTTCCTAGCAACTTGCTGCTTTTCCACATAGACTGTTAGCCCATTGGTGAAAGACGAATGACGCTTGTCAAATGTTGGAAATACTGTTGGCCATGCTGGAGTTCTAACTCACAACCCCTAGAATCTAAGATTGACAGGCCAACCAGAATAACAGAAATGGTTATTCCAGTCTGGGGATGATCATTGCACGGAAACATCTTCCTGACAAAGTTATCATTAGTGAGAACTTTTAAAAATGAAACAAGAGTTGTCGGAGGACAATATAGCTCGCCTATCAGGGCCATCATCTATCAGGGCCTACTTCAGAACAGTTATAGAATTGGTAAAAGTCCAAAATCCAAAAATGGAATAATTCAGTTGAAAATGAATTTACAAAGGAAAACCATTAAATTGCAACAGCATAAATTATATAGTTTCTGAGAAAAGGCCTTGAATGCCTAACTATAACCCAAAATTCCAAGTCTTGCACACAAAGGTTTGACCAAAAAGGGGCACAATTCAATCAAAATCCATTCCAGAGTTATGGGACTTGACTTACAAGGTCATCTAATGACCCTGAATAAGTGTGTGAAGTTTCAAAGCAACAGCATACACATTGTCTGAGAAAAGGCCTTGCACGCAAAGGTTTGACCAAAATTCTAAGTCCAAAAAGGGTCACAATTCAGTAAAAATCCATTCCAGAGTTATGGGACTTCATATAATGACCCTGAATAAGTGTGTGAAGTTTCAAAGCAACAGTATACACAGTGTCTGAGAAAAGGCCTTGCACGCAAAGGTTAGACCGAAACTCTTAACTTCAAAAAGGGGCACAATTCAGTAAAAATCCATTCCAGAGTTATGGGACTTGACATACAGGGTCGTATAATGACCCTGAGTAAGTGTGTTTCAAAGTTTCAAAGCAACAGCTTACACAGTGTCCGAGAAAAGGCCTTGCACGCAAAGGTTTGACCAAAATTCTAAGTCCAAAAAAGGGCACAATTCAGTACAAATCCATTCCAGAGTTATGGGACTTGACATACAGGGTCATATAATGACCCTGAATAAGTGTGTGAAGTTTCAAAGCAACAGCATACACAGTGTCCGAGAAAAGGCCTTGCACGCAAAGGTTTGACCAAAATTCTAAGTCCAAAAAGGGGCACAATTCAGTCAAAATCCATTCCAGAGTTATGGGACTTGACATACAAGGTCACCTAATGACCATGAATAAGTGTGTGAAGTTTCAAAGCAACAGCATACACAGTGTCTGAGAAAAGGCCTTGCACGCAAAGGTTTGACCAAGCTGGCAACGCGTACGCCAACGCCGGGGTGATAACATAAGGTCCCCCCATTTCTTCGAATAGGCGAGCTAAAAACAAACTGGGTCACCATAGTCAGGAAATACATTGAATTAAATGACATGGTCACTTTAACTCTAGGCAGAGCTCAAAGTGTGTGAATGCAGGTATACAGGTTTAACATCATTTTGACTGTTTCCCATATACTTTATGATATATGAAAGCATTTTGATGCATCTGCAGCAGATGACTTTTGACAACAATGAGACAAAAGTAGAATTTGTTAAATAGAGGTTAATAACTTTATTTGATGCATATTAATCAGCATATAAATATTAACCTAACCCTTTCCCACATACAACAAATGTGTAGCAAACATTTTCAACTTTGAAAACATTGAATACCAAGTGTTGAGTTGATCAACACTACATAATCATGAGTACATAGCCTTGTCAGACGGTACAGATAGCCTGGACCTATACTGGTAGCACAGGTCTCACAAAATCGGTTACAGCAGTGAAAGGGTTAAATCTAACCTAATCTTTCACATAATAATTTCCAGTAAAAATTAATATTCCATGTACAGAGCTCTAGATAAAGGGCGTATTTCAAGTACCACAATTCTTATTTGGTCTCCAAACCCCTTTATTGTGGGCACTCAAAAGAACCGCCTTACTATGACTGTTCTTGTGAGTTCCCACAGCATAGGTTTAATTGAGTAATAAGCAAGGTAATTAGGGGCAAGTACCTTTTAATTCCTCCCTATCTTGGCTTTTGCATATATAAAAGTGTGTTCAAAGGAACACATGCATTGCCTACCAAAAAGTCAAAGTGTCACAGACAGTGGAATGGCAGACAAATGGAAGTGATCTCTATAACTAGCTCTGTAAAAGCGTACTAACTCTTTCACACCTATAGATGCATTTTGACACAACTGCAGATAACAAATTTTAAAAACATGTCGGCAAAAGGAGAAAACACTCATTGTGAGCAATATCTCCATTTGCCACAAAACTCATTGATAGACTTTCCATATTTTTGCCTAAGTCTTTAAAAGTTGGCTGCTGCCTTTTTTGTTGTATGTGGGAACATTTTAAAAAATACATACCATCTAACATAATGGTAGGCTGCTTCACAGTAGAAATATTTTGATGAGGCAAGTGTGCCCAGTTGATTATGCGGCATACCTGTCAAATAAAAAATCATGTTATCATCATATATTCAAACATTTTAAGTTAACAACAACAATTTCAAAGGATTTCATTCTACATAGTCACACAGTAATAATGGAAGATATCTGTTAATTGAAATGCCATTTAATTAGAGAATAACTCATTCTAAATTTCCTGAAACCACAAATTTGGCATCGAGACTGGTCATCAAAATAATATTGATTGTGAACTAAAAATATGCATTTATTGTTTTCAAAAGTCAAAGAAAAACATTGTTGAATGTGAATTTCATGTGTTATTTCACTGCCACAAGTTTGATCAATTAAGAACTTTATTTTTATTTGATTGGTATGCATGCGACACCAACATTGATGACTTTTATATGTTGCTTCAAAACGACAATCCTGATGTAATGAAAAAACTTTCATATTTCATCTATATGTTAATGAAAAAATGATAAGGACATTATTCTCAGCTCTATAATATTTGTTAAATAGAATGCTTTGTACTATGGGCCTGTGGTCTAATTACTTTCAATAAACATTTGTCATTGTCATTGTCAATGGTTCAAATGCAAGACATTGTACAGCTAGCTACAATGTAGTCTCGAACAAAAAAGCCATGAAGGATCTACAAGGCCCACCGGAGTAAAGTTACACTTACATTCAAGAAAGTGTGTAGAAAGGTGTGTTCAGGATGTTCAAAGGCAAATCATGAGAACTACATGCAAAACTGTATACATGGTTTAAATGGTCATCATCAAATAGGCTTATGTGTGCTTCCCCCTAGTGGCCATGTTTTTCAATGAATTAATTTGAACACTGTTGGGCAGAGAATCACACAAGAATTTGTTATGCCAAATGATTTTCAAAGCTCGCTACATGTATTACTTTAGGACGAGAAGATTTTTAAAGTTTTAACTTAATATATATACTGAAAAAAAATGGCCTGCCCCAACAACTGGTGGCCGTGTTTTTCAATGTAATGGAATAATTTGAACAATATCGGTAAAGGGCCACTGCCAGTCAAATTATTTTCAAATAAGGCCTTTACTTTTGGACCAATTTTTGTTAAGCTTTTTAATAATATACATATAGGGAAAAGAGCTCCACCACTTGGTTGCCATTTTTTAAATCTTTGTAGAGGGTCACCAAAGGAACATTAGTGCAAAATTATTTTCCTGATGTCCGTGTTCCTGGTTTTTTCAGTACATTGGAATAATTTGAAAAATCTTGGTAAAGGATCACCGTAGGAGGATACCAACCAAATCAATTTCAAATCAGGACAAGATTTTCTAAGTTATTAATAAATATATTTATTAAGGAAAAAGAGCCAGGAATGTTTTTTAACGGATAAGAATAATTTGAACACTCTACAGAGGCGTCAGAATACGTCTGTATGTGGGAAAGGGTTAAGCTCTTTATTTTGATTAGTGATCAGTGTTACTGGGAAAGCAGTGAACTGGGAAAGCAGTGATCCATTTGTATCAGAATAAATAATGACAGATGTGCTGGTAATTTACCAGGGAAATGCTGTGATATAACTGAAATACCGTTGACAGCATAGTAAAACACAATTTAAATACATGTACTAACCTATATCAGGAAATAATACTAAAGCTTGTTGGTAGAACCTTTCAGATGTAGCGGCACTCATCCCATTATCAAAGTCCTGCTGGTATCTCGCTGTTCAAACAAAAACATAAGACATTTGACATCAAACTATAATATGGATATAAAACAAACTACAACATTGTGTGTTCATCATGTTCACCGTTTTAGAGATGCAGTCTTTATGCATATATCTTCAAATATGACAGCAAGAAGTTGGAAGATGTCAAATTAACCCTTTCCCTTATATAGACGCTTTCTGACGCCTCTGCAGCAGACGGCTTTTTGAAAACATAGTGACAAAAGAAGAAAGTGCTCAAAACGAGCAAGTTCTTCTTTTGCCACAATGTTTTCCACTTTAAGTCATAGGTTATCCACTCAATTATAAGGATTTTCCATATTTTGACAAAACATGCTCAAAGTTGTCTGCTGCAGATTTGTTCTAAGCTTAAAAAGATCACTATTACTTAATATTAGATTAACCCACACCCACATGAAGAATCATTTTGACATTTCAACAGCATATGACATTTGAAAACATTTTGGTAAAAGAAGAAATTGTTCAAAATGAGCAATTTCTCCTTTTTTTCACATTGTTATCAAAAGTCATCTGCTACAGATGCGGTGAAATGCATCTATCCATGGTAGAGGGTAAAACATCAGTTTATTTTCAAATATAACAGCAATAAGTCGAAAGATGTAAAATTAAGTCATTTTCAAGCTTAAAATAAAGATTACAATTACTTAATTTTAGATTAACCCACACCCACAGGAAGAAGCATTTTGACACTTCAACAGCAAATGATATTTGAAAACATTTTGGTAAAGGAAGAAATTTTTCAAAATGACCAATTTCTCCTTTTTTTCACTTTGTTATCAAAAGTCATCTGCTGCAGATGCGGTGAAATGCATCTATCAGTGGTAGAGGGTTAAAACATCAGTTTATTTTCAAATATAACAGTAATAAGTCGGAAGATGTAAAATTAAGTCATTTTCAAGCTTAAAATAAAGATCACAATTACTTAATACTCCCACAGGAAGAACCTTTTTGGCATTTTAACATCATATGACGTCTGAAAACATTTTGGTAAAGGAAGAAATTGTTCAAAATTAGCAATTTCACCTTTTGCCATTCTGTTTTCAAAAGTTTTCTGCTGTAGATTTGGAGAAACACATCTATAAGAGGGAGAGGGTTGAAACACTTACCAATATCTCCCAAGTATAAAAGACACCTGTGAACTGCCTTTAAAGCCCATTCTTGAACCCCATGCGTCACATCTTTTTTCTTTATAGTTTTACCATGTCGACCTATAAATTAAATTTTTATACAGAAGTGAACTACAAATCAACCAAGTATGTAATTTCTCACTTCTCTACTTTTCATATCATATTTGTAATTAAGCCCTTTACCTCATATAGATGCTTTCTGATGCTCTGCAGCAGACGGCTTTTTGAAAACATGGTGAGAAAAGAAGACATTGCTCAAAACAAGCAATTTCTCCTTTTGTCACCATGTTTTTAACTCTAGTCAAGTATTGTACTTTCATTTCAAGGGAGTTTTCTTCTTTTGGGTAAGTTTTCAAAGTCGTCTGCTGCAGATTTGTTGTATGTGGGAAAGGGTTAACACTGTTAAAGTGCATCAGCAGTGCAAAACTGCATGTAGGTGTCAAACCAAAATTGAATGTTCTGATTGAGCATAATCTTTGGAGCTTTTATAGGCCCATTTGATAGTTTACATTATGGACATTTGACAAGCAACTGACAGATGCAGATGTAAAGAGACTGCGTTACAACTGGATGCGATAGCCTAGCTATTTCCCAAAAAATCCATTGGTTCTTTTAATAGCACGGTATATAGCACCTGCACAAACAAAGAATTTTTTTCCTGGAAAAGCCTAGTACTTGACCTTTTGTTCTTAGGGAGACACTTAAAGTACATCATAAATTTCCAGTTACACATACCGGAATTTGAACCATGCACCTCTGGTTTCACATTCCAGCATGCTAACCACTGAACCACTTAAAACCAACCCTTTGCTATAGACCCTTACATTTTGTTAAAGCTTAGCGTATGGTCCAAACAATATATTCTTGGATAAAGAACATTATTGCATTCAACTTTGAGTATTCTCTTCGCTTTTGTTTTTGTTTTTCTCATGAAGAGAGGGTGCAATATTTCTTTCATAAATAAAAAAATGTTTTAAATATTTAAATTTCGAAGTTTTCAAAATAGTTTGCTGCAGATTTGTTGTATATGATGAATGAGGGTTAGAAGTCACATACCCGGGTTACTGTCAGGTAACAGGTGAAAGTCTATCTTGTTTTCTAGTCTCAAGTTAAAGTCCCTCTGGAGCCTGAATAACAGATGATAGTAGTAGCCAGAGGCAGATGATAGATGTGTTCTGTAAGCAGTCTCCAGGGAGCTTCCAGGTCTCATGTGCTGAAATGAGTAAAATTCTAAATATGGCAGAGGCATTGATAACTAGTCTTTCATTTATAAATAGATGTTTTTATAAAATTTATTAAATACAGTTGAACATCAGCTGGTCGAACATGGGAAAACTCTGTCCCAACCATTACCTTATATAACTCAAGTTGCACTTCTTTTTCCATATTATTTGTCAAGGTGTGTCCAAAACTATCTGCTGCAGATTTGTTGTATATGGGAAAAGGTTAACCCTTTCCCACTTGCAGGTGCATTTTGACACATCTGCAGCAGATGACATTTAGATACAGGGTGGCAAAACTACCATAAACCACCGAATTGCTCCTAATTCAATAATTTGGCTTCCATTTAAAGACCTTTTCAATGATTTTGCCTTGATGTTTTCAATGTCTTCTGCTGCAGATTTGTTGTATATGGGGAGAGGTTAATAGACATGAATGTATACAACTATAGGAAATTACAAAGTTTTGCAGATGCACAGGCTTCTCTGAGATTTCACACAGTGTGACACTGTAAATGTACATGTATACAAACAACAAATTTTACATCATCTTTAAATACACACTTGCTTTTTATTGACCCGTATAAACCCTATGTTGTGGTATTAGAAAGAATCGTCTCAGTGAGATGATTCTTTTGAGTACCCACATCATAGGGATTAGTTGGATTATAAGAGAGATATTGTGTGGAAAAGAGCTGAATAGCCCTCTTTATCTGGACCTCTGAATACTCACCCGTCTATTTTTCTTGATAAGCTGTATTATATCATAGAAAACCTTTCTCCACAAAACCTCTTCTGCTTTCCGTCCATAGTACAAGGGATTGTAGAAGAGCAGTCTTTCACAGTATTCTTTCAGTCTGTGAAATAACAACAACAAAATATAACTGTGTTTAGGATTTTATTTGTTTTGTTTAAATGGTGTTTTACACCCCTTTCAATAGTATACTGATCAGTTACATCAAAGTAATTTCTTGTCAAAATACAAGTACTTCCGGTATTATTTAACCTGGCATCAGTCAAACTCAAAGTGCTTTCCCTGCAACCCTGAGTGCCATTACTACTATTTTTATCATGTTATCACGATTGAACCCTGGTCTTGAGCTGTGTCTGGTGCTTTGTTGCATCTGCTTACAGTCTCATTGAAGTCTTCATTGTCATATGCTATCAAATTTGTCTGTGAAGTCTAGACGTTTTAGTATCACACATACATGCACATGAAGCGAAATCATAACTGAAACACCACATGATCCAATGCTGCTGCAATGCTTTAAAACACAATTTTATCTTTTACCACTTACTTGTAGCGTAGACCTACAGCATCTTGATGAAAAACTTCCCTGTAGGCTTTCTTGTTCTTTAAACCTTCATCGAGTTTACGCACTGCATCAACAGCAGCTCTGAAATAAATACAGTATTATTATGAGAGTTTAGACCAAAGAGAGCCCCAACCACAGGATCTACAAGTCTCAGGTTTCCAATCCTGTTTAACCCTTTCCCTCATACAACAATTCTGCAGCAGACGACTTTGAACATATTTTGTCAAAAAATAGAAATCTCTATAATTGACTAAAAGTGGGAAAAATAGTGTCAAAAGGAGAAATTGCTCGTTTTGAGCAATTTCTTCTTTTGTCACTATGTTTTCAAAAAGCTGTCTGCTGCAGAGGCTTCAGAAAGCGTCTATATGAAGGAAAGGGTTAAGGGGGACTAGTCTGTGTGCCCATGGAGTGGAGAACTGAAATGGGAAATATTGGTGCAGTTGTTTCCCTTCACAGGGAAGATTTCTTAAGACAGTCGGAGAGAGTGGAGTAAAATACCAATACACTGACTATTGTAAGTATTAATGTTATTTAGAATAAAAAAATTAAAATGAAAGGTTTCAGATCTCTACTAGCCTTTTACCACACATGTAGACACTTACTGACCCCACTGCAGCAGATTCCTTTTGAAAACATTTTGGCAAACGGAGATATTGCTCATAATTGCTCAACCCGATTCAATTTTTATTTTATACTTTCATAAACTGTCAAGAGAATTTTCCTATTTGTGTTGAGATCTGTTCAATGTTCTCTGCTGCAGATTTACTATATGTGGGAAACTAGTCCTGGATAGATATTCCAACATGATAAGTTAAGTAAAGAAATAGAATTTACAAACATGCAATAAAACTTTAATTATAAGTCCAAATATCCAGATCAGTTTGAATGATGGAGCATTTCTCAATTTAACTGTATAGACAAGGAATAACAGTTCTTAGAGTGAAAAGTTGGCAAGATTGAATCTGCGTATTAAAGTATATAATCAGGCATCTGTTTATCCCTTTTCCTTATGCAAAACGCATTTTGACAAATTTGCTAGCAATTCCTTTTGAAAGCCTTGTAGAAAAGGATAAAACTATTCATCCATAATTAGCAACCCCGGCTGATTTGTTTACTTTAATTTTAATTAGCAAATTATCTCAAATAGAATAAAAGTTATGACAATTTTTCATTTTACTATTTTTGAGCATCTTTTTGGAATATTTCCGCATATGAGTAATAATGTTTCGCGACAAATCGACGGCACTAAAATATTTGAAAATTTAATTAATATCTGTATAAATTTCTTAATTTTTTAGATTTATGAAACTTTCCATTTATATTCAAAATTTCCTGCTTAATCTAAATATCAAGTTGCTTTAACTGTATTTGTAAAACTTAAAATGTTATAGCATGATGAAAAAAAGTAAATAACCTTTTTTTTTTTAGGACAGATAATTTAGTCTGTAATGAGTTCGAACCCCCGCTCCGTCACTTATTATTTATGAAGGTTTACAAAAGTCAATGGTCTTCCACCCATTAGTGAAAAAAGTCCATGAAGGAAGGATGCCAGTTGCTTTTGAAAATGTTAAGTACTGGCGAGAGAAAATCTCTATAAATGATGTATAATTCATGAAAAAAGTTGAAAACATTGTGGCAAATGGAAAACTTGCTTGTTTTGAGCAATTTCTCCTTTTGCAACAATGTTTTCAAAAGTTGTCTGCAGGGTCTATAAGTTAATGAGTATAAGTGGGAAAGGGTTAACCAGTTCAGCTGGTAACAGTAAACTTATCCTGACACCAGTGAGTAAGTAGCAATGCTATCTCGGCAACACTGAGGCCACCACTATCATTTTCAGGGCTCTCACGAGGGGGCGATTTGGGCGATGTGGTCGCCTAAAAATTTCTGACTTCGCCCATTCACTCGATCAAAGCGAAGTCGACTTTGCCCAAAATCTCAGTCTAAGTCTAAAGTCTAAAATCTAAGTTGACTTGCCGACAATTTTGTCCTATCATCGGACTGGTAAAATGATCACGGTCACGCACCATGTCGAATCAATGTAGGCCTATACAGTTCTCGATATACACAGTTGCGTAATCAGTTATTTGACAACTGAGAGTGTATATCCATTAAAAGCTGAAGAATCGAATCATTTAACACACACAATGACATAGAACCAATCAAAATTGTGCCCTTTAGTCCAATTTGCATAATCAAAGAACGGATTGTCATATCAAATATTATGACGCCCCCCTGATAAAACATTAAATACGTATCCGATGTCAATGAGATGGAAGTCGAATTATGTTTTAACCCTTTCAATAGTATAAATATTATTATGAATCTATTAATGAAATAATCGTCTTCAATAATTGAGAAAATGAGATTTTTTAGATATTTTTTTAGGGGTTTCATAATAAATGCTGTAGCATGGGGGTGTCATAATATTTGGAATTAACCAATCAAAAGACAATACTTGTAAAGAGTGTGTTTGTTTGGCCAGTTTTTATATGTCTCTGTTTTGGCCGAAACAAATAATTTGAGTTGTTTATGACACTTACGACAGACTTCTTTACAAAATGCCAGAAACCTTTACACCTTTAGAACACAATGATCGGATCGCAAACCCGATATAAATAATTTACATTATTTATGACACTTACGATCGACTTCTTTACAAAATGCCTGACACCTTTACGGAATGGACGGCGAGTAAAAGGTAGCTTCATTAATAATTTCTGCGACTTTAGAACATAATGTTGGGATCGCAACTACTCTTAGGGAAAAACAATTTTAGAACTTCATGTGATAATCATAATTAAAATAAAATAATAAAACATTCATCTTTGTTTAAGTAAATTTGTTCTATCCCAAACAATGCGATTACGATGTGATGTGGTTACGACGCGTAACGACACACAAGAAATATCACTTCTCCTTTAAGTCTCCCCACTTCGCACTAAATTGCCCGGAGGGAGAAGTCACTTATCACTAAAATTTAAGCCTAGTGAGAGCCCTGATTTTTATGTTATAACCAAAGTCGGCATCGAGCCATTCTGTCCCGCTATCAAGGCAGATACTATAACTACGACACAAAATTGGAAATGGACAATCTATCATACACTGGAAATGGATAATCTATCATACACATCTATTTGAAAACGTTCCCGAGAAATGGCTTGTTCTTTACAATTCCTGCATTTTCCACACAGTTTTAAAGAAATCGTGTGCTGTAACGTCATAAAATGTTGTCCAAGTCAGGGAAGGGAATGACAAAATGCTCGTCTGTGGAGTTAACATAACTGATTTAACTTACAATCAAACAATACTCAGACGATAACTACAAAGCGATGATTGATCACTTTTATTGTGACGTTTTCAGAAAACAAACCGAAAGTCAAAGAGTCTCATGTCTAAAAAATATGAAATCTTCAGGTACCTGTAAACCTTTTTAGCTTTATCAAGATCAGTTTTTAAATCAATGCATTTTTCTGCCATGTTTATCATGAATTAGACATATCACTGCACATGATTCTCGAAAAAAGCATACGAGAACATCTCAGCTCTTCGCTATTCGCCATTACTCCAAGTCGTACTCAATAACTTTCGACCATATTACTAGCACTTCCGGTAACATTTCGTCCGATAAAATTTCGTAAATAAAATGTTTTGCCTTTTTAGCGCTCCATATAACTTTCACCAACTCGGACTTGTAGTTAATCTAATGATATCGTCTCTTCGACACTAAATATCAAGATAAAGAACAATTTATCATGTTACCAAATAGATTAGCCTAGATGAATATATCTACGGGTTTCCTAAGTTCGTGGTCTTTAGACATCAGGAAATAGTTACTTATCGATTGACAGAAAATGCATGGGAGTCATTGGAGAATATTAAGAAAATATTTACGTCAGGAAATAAGGAAGATAACGAAGTTGGGAGGCTCTACGATATTTTATATTTCTTAAAAATAATTGTTATTCGCGATTTTGTTTCTTTATGTACTCGACAGCTAGTTTGAATTCCAAAGCTCACTTTCTTCGGAAACCCGACTAGAATCGCCGCGTTAATGTCACGTCCGTCTGTCCTGGCGGTTAGTTTTCGTGCCAGGGCTATTGCTCACGACCATCTCATGGTCGGAACATATTGAAACTTTATTGGAAAGTGTCATCACCAGCCTAAGACTCGATATTATAAGGGAGTTCTGGCGGTATAACTGGATGCATATCACTTACGAAAATAGCTTTCAATAGTATTGTAAACGTGACTTAACAATTAGGCCCATTTGATGCTTAGCCTATTTTAACATTTTCGAACATATAACACGACTTCGAAAACATATAGGCAAAACGTGAAAAACCTGGAAACGTTGTTGCAAATGGAGAACCTGCTTTCTAAAGTCGTCTGCTGCAAAGACGTAAGAAAGTGTCTGCGTGTTGGAAAGTGAAACCCGAGTAAACCGAGTCAACATGGGTTAAGTGCGAGATCTGAATTTTGTTTTGACCAGGAACGTAGTTAAGAGGAATAAGTAACTTCCCCTGTATACCTGTTATCTGGTTTCAAGATATCACGCGGGGAATCAAAATAGTCCACATTTTTTAGAAAAAAACTTTGAAGTCGTATATGACACATATATGCGCGCGCATGTACATAACATACATATTCTGAAAGCTTAACATTTCAACTGAAGCAACAGATGAATTAAGAAATTGGCATTGCTATGTAATTTGAATAATGACTTATTTAGAATACCCAATCAGGTTGAACCTTTCAAACTCCGAAAGACTTTTGTTTCATTATTCATCTATAGATTCAAAACAATTGGTCCGCTATAGAGATAACGAAAATCATTTGCATATCTACTAATTTACTATATGCGATAATGATATATACAGGTGAAAAATCTAGTCACATTTGTTGGTTCTTGCCAGACGAACACATTTATTATAGTATGCAACTAATTAACAGTCTATGTGGAATAACAGCCAGTTGTTTGAAAATACTATTATATGAATACCTGATGAGTGAAAGCAAGGACACAGATGAGCTAGTGAACTGGAAACCGTGATATGACTAAATACTTGTTGAAAAGGGAAATAAACCCAATCAATTAACCAATGATATTTAAATATAAACAATATATTTCACTATATATACTTTATATAACGTTTCTCTTTTTCGGGTGTTTGAACCCTTGTTCATACCTTACTTTTTTCGAGCCGTGATTAGGCGATAGATCAGTCGATATCGAGGAGAACTATCGATATAAACATGAATTGGTCGTGACTTCAATCCCCGGCTGGGTTATTCCTTCCTTCCGACGAGCAACAAATGAGCAGTCCAACTAGAAAACCAACATTGTGGACTCTGCGTAAAGTATCGACCCGGATCGGCCTAAGCATGCCGCGCAGGCTAACCCGGACAGACACTTTTCGCCTCCTGTGGATTTTCTATTTCAGGAATCATTAGTCTATACCTCTATCCCCCTGAGACGGAATGTGTCGGCCCGGATTAGCCTGCACGGACTGCGTAGGCTCGTCTGGGTCGATACATTACGCCGAGCCTGTAATGTTTTTTCTTCTTCTTGGAACGACTCAAATGTCAGTGTGTCTATAGCTTCATAGAAATCCCAACAATGGGCTGACAGTCTACGTAGGACGGTAGCCAGTTGCAAGGGGAATGGGAATAATACTTGTTGGTCCGTGGAACAGATGGCAAGGTGGATTTTCCAACTGGATGCTACCTAGAATACTGACCCGGCCGGGTAGCTCAATTGGTAGCGTATCTGACTCGTGATCTGGAGGTCACGGGTTCGATACCCGGTTGCGGCGACATTCTTTCGGGCGATGTTTTCCATTGCCTCTCACCTCTGATCTATGTGAGAAAGTAATCAGTGGCTTCGAAAGAATGTTGTGTAAGTACTGGTGTGGGAAAGCCAGGAAAACATGGGTAGGTGCACTGACCGCCGTGATATGACCAAAGCTGTTGAAAGCGGCGTTAAACTCCAAACAAACAAACAAACAAACAAAACCTAGAATACTGTATAAAACGACGTTAAGCTCAAATCAACAATCCTTTATTTCGTTTGAGTATGTTTCAGCAGTATACAGGTGAAAATACATAAGCCACGTAACGTCGATTTGGGGTCTTAATGACAATCCGCGTTGTCCTCACTTAACGTTATATTGACGTAGAACTAACGGGGCTACCTTTCCAGTATTTATGTACATGTGATACATGATAACGGTGAAGACTCTATTGAGACTGTGTGGATACATAGGCTAGCCCGAAGCTTCACCGTATGCAGATATGCTTAGACCACAAATCGCCTTAGACTTGAATCAAATATAATAAAACACAATTGAGAAAATTCTTAAATAAATATTAAGAACTATGTAAATCATATAAACATACAAATATGACTCGAATATATTTTAAAAACAACAACAGAGAAACAAGCTTCCGCCTATCTTTGAAGCGATCTATAAAAAGGCATAACTCCCTTAAAACAAATATGAGTACTACACCGGATATTATGACACAAAACGTTGGATTTAACTCTTTCACTGCCAAAAATCGACTCTTCCATGTTTAAAATTGGACCATTCCATATGTTGCGAAAAAAAAAAATGTCTAAGTGGCAAACAATGCAGATTTCAGGAGAGACAGCAGCATCCTTTGATTACTTTTGGCAGCTACAGAGTAACAATGAGAAAACATGCTTTCATATAATTATATACACACAACCACTATTCTAGTAGCTTTCACTCACACTTTGAAACTAAGCAAGTATAAGCACTATATCACTGCACGCGACTTTAAACAACACTTGATTTTCATTTAATGCACACATATAAGCCTTTCGCGATCTCTTTAACACAGGACATGATCTTCGCTCGCTCTTATACATAGATCTGATAACTGCCCCATACAGGTCGGCTCAGATTAACCTTTGCGTCAGCCAACCAAATACATAGTCAATTACCAAATCGTTCGGTGTAAAACAGGTAAGATAAACAATGATTATAAATCAATTAGTTTATTTTACATCGATTGTGAAACAAGCTTTTAGCTTATATTAATCACGCTCGATGTCTGCTCCTTGGAGACTTAACCAGTAATCGCGCCGTTTGTGTGGAAAACCCTCAAAGTCAAGACCCGCTCATCACGGGACTCGAACCAGGGACATTTGATACGAGAGGCCGACGCTCTACCTCTGCACCACTGTCTTCCACATGAAGTAAGAAGCTGAATTTTTCGAATTTTCCGTTTGTATAGAACCGAGCGTTGGTTATATAAAGCGATTTCATTGGACACAAAACCCCGAGCACGTGCTCGTGAGTCTTTAAGTGTATAGGGTCATTTGGAGACGACCTATTATGCGGTGCAGTCAGAATCAATATACGCAAATCGAAGAATTTCGCTCTTATTTGAATGATATTAGACACGACGGTATCAAACGTCACTTACTGATGACTGGGTAAAAGTTCACTTAAACACTTGAAAATATCACTTCACAAACCTATTTTTCAAATAGTGAGTTCATCAGAATATAAGGACACTGGGCTTTTTCCCAATAACCTATCGAAAAGCATGAAATAAATAGTTCGTATTGTTATTAATTGTTTTGTAACAGATTACGTGTAACAAGTACAACAGTAATAAATCCAAATGCCGGGAGATTTGTTGAGATCACTGTCGTTGTACCTGAAATATATAAATATATATGAAGTTAACTAATTGAATTACACTTTTCAATGCTGAATTTGTATTATTGAGCTGTGTGAAGTTAGCTAAACGTACGACATTCGACATTCGACATTCGACATTCAAAAGTTGGAAAAAAAAACGAAGGACGTGCTGGCACGATAATCGACATTCGACATTCAAAAGTTGAAAACAAAAACGAATGTCGTGCTTCGCGTTGTTTTTTTCAACTTTTGAATGTCGAATCTGGCACGACATTCTTTTTTTTTTTCAACTTTTGAATGTCGAATGTCGAATGTCGTGTTTTCTTTTTCAACTTTTGAATGTCGAATGTCGTGTTTTCTTTTTCAACTTTTGAATGTCGAATGTCGTGTTTTCTTTTTCAACTTTTGAATGTCGAATGTCGAATGTCGTGCCAGCACGACATTCGGTTTTTTTTCATCTTTTGAATGAACAAGCCCTTGTCACGGGAGTCGAAAAAGAAAAATCACAATGGAATGGAACACTTTTATTTTTTGTCTTACGGGCGTGGAACAACGGCCTTAAGGCGGATTTCTACTCGAGTCTGCTGCGTGTATTACGGGGAGCACTTGGGTCTAAAAGCCCTTGTCACGGGAGTCGAAAAAAAAAATATCACAATGGAGTGGAACACTTTTATTTTTTTTCTTACGGGCGTGGAACGACATTCGTTTTTTTTTCCAACTGTTGAATGTCGAATGCACGACATTCGTTTTTTTTTTCCAACTTTTGAATGTCGAATGTCGACATTCGTTTTTTTTCCAACTTTTGAATGTCGAATGTCGTATGTTTAGCTAACTTCACACAGCTATTATTGACATGTCCAGTTATGCATTAGGAAGCGTCCATAGCCAATTTTAGAATACCAATCAAAACATGTTGAGCATCTATAGAAATATGTTCAGTTTGGCAGCTAACAGTAAAAATCCTGATTAGACAGCTGGTTTCGCTCTATGGGTAATGGTGACACAGACTTCACACCATCGATCGGTTCCAGAAGTCAAAGGGGTAATAATAAAAATGGTGCAAATGTGAATAAATGAATAGTTTCAGAAAGATACAAAAAAAATGGAAAAAAAATGCAGGAAAGCCGAACAACGGACCAATTTTCAACAAGTATATAGCACCAGATTAACATATGCGTATTCTGCTCATTTTGTTTCCGTTTCTACTGGTCACGAAATAGCTACATAAGATTCTGTCAATAAACGATCATTTGAATTAAACGAGTATATCAATAATACGCCTGTTAATCTACGCTTGTCACAAAATACATGGAATACATGTGTTCAAGAGACATGGTTCATTTGTCCGTTGCGTACCGTGCCGTAGTGGTGGAGCGTCCACGCCCTGGGTGTAGGATGTCGCGGGTTCGATCCGCGGCAGGGTCTTACCAAACACCCTTTCCTTTGCACTCTGGATTGTGGGGTAAGCATTACGTCTGATTCGCTGGTGTAAGGATAAATGGAACTTTAGTACTGGTAAATTGCAAATGAAGCGCACAACAAACAAATAAACACAATTGTTAAGATAGATTTTCCTAAGGCTAGATTCACAAAGGCAAACATAACTCATTATGACCAATCAGAAATATGTTTACCACAAAGCTTTTTTTTTTTAGTTTTTTCAATTATATTCAATAACCCTTTTTCATTTGTAGAGACGTTCTATACATTTGGGTCGTTCCACTAGAAAACCAACATTATGGACTCTGCGTAATGTATCGACCCATATCAGCCTCCTTGAAGCTCAGAATTTCTGGGTAAGTATGACAACTGGTTCGCTGGTATCAGAAGTACTGGTAAATGACCCACGTAAAGACCTGATATAACTGGAAAAGTGTCTAAAGAACGTCGTAAAATTTCAGGAACGTATTAGTACTCACAGAAAAAAACAAAGAAACAAAACTTACCCGATGACGTTATGTTTCTGTTTTCATATTTCTGATTTTTGTCCGTACCTAAATATGTACAATATAATGGATTTAACTTAACCCTTTCTCTCATATAGACGCTTTCTGACGCCTCTGCAGCAGACGGATTTTGAAAACAAAGTGACAAAAGAAGAAATTGCTCAAAACGAGCAATTTCTCCTTTTGTCACAATGTTTTCCACTTTTTGTCATAGGTTATCCATTGAATTATAGAGATTTGTTATTTTTTGACAAAATATGTTCAATGTCGTCTGCTGCAGAATTGTCGTATTAGGGAAAGGTTTAATAACACAAAAACCGACCATCGGGATTTTGCGACCAAGAAAGACACGCCTCCTAGAAATCTATACATAGACTATACACGTACATTGTATATCGTATGATCGTATATACTCTTCATGTATATGTAAACAGCTCCGAATGACGGTTTTTCGCATCACGTTAATTGCTGCATGTATTAGCCATATCAGGGGATAAAGTGCCTTGTTGCATCTGCTTACAGTTAAGACTTGAGTGTGTCTGCTTATACACTCAGGCCAAACATAGCCTCCATTATCCCCTTATATGTAATATAGCAATCGCTGTCTCTTCTGACTAAATCCTACTGGTGCAGGCGTACTTGTATTCCGCCGATGAACGATGGAGCGAAACCAAATAAGAACAACAATTTATTTTTGCATATATTATATGACGAAGCATGACTGGAAACATTTGACAAAAGAAAAAAAGAAATATATTTGGAATGAGTGGAAAGCGTTGTGATATATGTAGACATTGCTGGTCACGAGCAATTTCTCTATTTATTACAATTTATACAAATTATAGCAATCGTTTCCTTTCCACCAATTGGGCTAAACGGTTATGTTGGTATGCTGGTAGCCAGATGTCATGACAGACTGTTGTACTAGGAACAGGAGAGTCAGAGCACACACTAGTAAATTAACTGGTCGCCGTTATATAACTGACATACTATTGAAAACGGCGTTAACCCTTTCCCTCATACGACAAATCTGCAGCAGACGACTTTGAATATATCTTGTCAAAAAATAGAAGATCTCTATAATTGAATGGATAACCTACGACTAAAAGTGTAAAACATTGTTACAAAAGGAGAAATTGCTCGTTTTGAGCATTTTTTTTCTTTTGTCACTATGTTTTCAAAAATCCGTCTGCTGCAGAGGCGTCAGAAAGCGTCTATATGAGGGAAAGGGTTAACCTCCAATTAATCTTTTAATACTAACCTCGATATGGTTCACAGAAGTCGCCATGGTAGCCTTCCAAACATACATTGGTACATTTCCCAGATACCTTGTCACATTGAGCTAGGACGCCTCCTTTGCAGTCAGGGCTGCACGAGATATTGCACGTGTCTCCCAAAAGGCCCCGGTTACAGGGGAAACATGTGTCGGTAGTTTCACATGTTGATTTGCACGTGAGGCCGAAGTAACCGTCCTCACAAACTGTGCAATAATCTGGCGAGATACAGGCTTTACAGGTGTTTGGACAGCATCGGTGTAGGAACAGATGATACCCATTCGCACATTGTTGACATTCCCCTCGCCAGTCGCATTCCATACACCTCGGAGGACACATGTAACATTTGGCAATACCCTTGTCTACGATGATATCGTTGTAATAACCTGTTTGACATTTCGTACAAGCAACACTACTTTTGTAATCTATCCAGTTACATTCAAGACAGCCTTCCTGACACTTGTGGCACTTCGAGTCGCGCAAGAAATAACCGCTTAGACAGACCGTGCAGTGTTTTTCAGCACATCGCTGGCAGTTAGAGGGACAGTGTAGCTCACATGTGGGACCATAATAGCCATCTACGCAAAGTGTACACGCATTTTCGTTGGTGCATGACGCACACGTCTCATGACAAACGCGACACTTCATGTCGGAATCTAACCATTGACCATTTGGACATGTGCATAGGCCCGTCGTCTGGTCGCATATATTTTGTTCACACGCCTCCGGACAGGTTTCGCTACACAGATCATCCCATTTCCCGGGTGGACATGTTAAACATCGCGCGTTGCCCCACGAACGAAAATTGCAACTTTCGCACTGGGAATTGCACCTTACACATGCCAACGATTTATAATTGTAGTACCCCGGGTTACAGCCATATGTACAATTTGTCATTGAACACGCACCGCGCCTACACAGCGAACAATCATACAAACAACCGGAGAGAAAGGAGCCATAATTTCCGGAAGTACATTGTAAACAATCGGAAACGTCACCCATTCCCGAATATCTTTGTGTACATTTCGCACAACGTAACGAACACTTTTTGTCGCATTCCTTTCCGTACCAGCCAGTCTTACATTCTAAACAATTATTCTTGTCCACGCAACGTCTGCAGTTATGCGGACATTCCGAGCAGTTGCCTTCATTGCGGTATCTTCCATCCACACAGCCGTAAGTGCATTTTCCGAGCAGTCTATCGCAGACGTTGTTTTTACACGTCGATAATGGACAGCTTTCATCGCAGGCTGGTCCCCATTTCCCTGGTATACAATTGCTACATACGTGTGTCAGAGGAGAACAAGTCATACAGGATTCATCGCTGCAATCAAACATCGCTGGTTCTCCTGCTGTAAAATACAGAGTAGAGAGAGTTAAAGTAAGTCGTAGATTTCTTATCGATAATTGAAAATGTGTTCATGTATTTCAGAAATTATTTAATAAAATATTGTTTAGACCGAAATACAGTGTTATCTCACAACGACATCTCTGAAGCCCACACACCACCTATATTAAGAGTAACTCAAAAAATATACCCAACAGCTGATAAAAAGTCAATTGTAAATATGGACAAAACGTTTCATATTTTCGAAATGGTGTTAGGGAAACATGTTGGAATTGGAGATCTTGCTAATTTTGAGCCCTTTCTTTGCCTCCGCTAGATGTTTCCCCCGATGTTTTGATTGATTGACTGATTGCGGTTGAACACCGTGTTCAACAATTTTATATATGAGCCGCCTCGCGAGAAAACCAACAGTATGGCCTCTGCGTAATGTATAGACCCAAATCAGCCTGAGCATGCCGCGAAGGCTTACCCGGACAGACACGTTTCGCCTCCTGTGGATTTTCTGTTTCAGGAATCAATACTCTATACCTCTATCCACTTGAGACGGAATGTGTCGGCCTGGATCAGTCTGCGCGGACTGCGCAGGCTGATCTGGGTAGATACATTACGCAGACGGCTAATATCATATCACGGTGGCAGTTCACAATGTGTCTCTTGACTGTCTTACACCAGTTCTCCACACATCATGCATTCCAGGCAACTGTCTCCTTATTCCAAAAAAAAACTTTATATCCAATTAGTGGTACACGAATAACGCTTGTCGCAGTGCCTTTTGTCAAACGCCGGTAAGAATGCTGGTTCAGCTGGTGTTCGAACTTACGATCCCTGCTTTGACAGTCCGTGAGTTACCCGACTGAGCTACAGATGCTCGTCTGTTGCCCAGGAGAGGTGTATAGAGGTGAATGGTCGCGATATAGTTTCACTCATTGAAAGAAAAAAATCAAAAAGATCTGGATTTCACGAATGTAATTTTATCTTTATCTGACATCTGAATTAACAGCTATTCCGATTACTTGCATTTTTTGACTAACTGTTGACATGCAGATCAGTCCTGCGTTAAGTGTACCAGTTTGGTAGCTAACGGTTGTTAATCCACCAATCAAATTACAGTTTATTTAAACGTAGTGTTATTTTGCTTTGTGGAGCTTCCAATCTGGCACCCAACATCTGGCATACAGATTGCTAGACTTGTTGAAGTCAAGGTAAACATTGCAATGTATCACAAGGTTATTTCACAGTTTTGAAACATTGAGTAAATCTGGATATAATTCACCCTTTCTCAGATGCAGACGCGTTTTAACGCATGTGTAGCAGACGACTTTTGAAAACATTCTGACAAAAGAATTGCCTAAATGTTTTCACGCTTTTCAATTACTATGCTTTTAATTATGGAGATATTCCATACTTTTGGCCTATATGTTTTCAAAGCCGTCTGCGACTTATTTATGGGAGAGTAATGATGTAGGTAATTGTTGAGTCACGTTAACAATGTAAACACCGACATTAATGACCTTTACAAGCAGACTGACTGCACATACATATGAGCCGTCCAACGAGAAAACCAACAGTGTGGACTCTGCGTAAATCTTCGACCTGTATCAGCCTAAGCTAATCTCCGTCGATATATTACGCAGAGTCCATAATGTTGGTTTTCTCGTGGAACGACTCATATACATGAGAGCTGTGTGTCCGAATACATGTACATACCACTAACTATCCTGAACACAAATAATCCAAGACACACTGCCCAAAGTATATACGAGTCCATTCTTTTGTGTTTATCATAAACAGGAACCTGAAATACTAGTAAGACAGCTTTACACACTAATTGAGCTTCACTCGACATTACACATTATTACCTAGCATTTTCGTCTGCTAACTTCTACACATATAACAATAGAGCAGAGTCGCGCGTCAGGCGAAAACCGTTTTTGCTTTCATGCATGTTTATAACACAGGATGAAATACAATTAGGCGTGTACAATGAACACTCTGATGATGTACGTACTAGAGATGTAACGATATTCGACTGAAGTCGAATAATGGGAGTTGCTGCGTCAGGTCAGGGACTATCCATGTCAGAGATCTGGAATCGATTATAGCTGTGAACGATAACTCTGATACTTGCAGTTCCTCTCATGTACCTTTCATTGATTGTGTAAATATAACCATCGCACTACAAACGGAATCGATGACAACGATTTCCATCGAGAAATAGGTAGGTCCAGCCCTGTTCTAACTGTTTCAGCGCCGAATTGTTTAAAGTATGTTCAAACTCGGGTGTGTCCATTTCTCAATTTTTGAAAGTGTTTGACTATTTTGGTAACTAAAAGGCAAACAATGCTGATTTCAGGTGAGACAGCTCGTTACGAGCTGACTCACCTGAATCTGCATCGTTTGCAAAAACCTCAATATTGCCTGTGGCGCTGAAAGAGTTAAGAAGAAAAAGTCACGACTGGAGCTATTAAAGAGAACCTGCATATTGATGTTGTCGTCTGTAAATTGTGCCTGAAATATAGCGGTACGCTTTTGATAGCAGAAAAATCTTTTCGCATCTTTTTTTTACAGTTGAACTGATCATAGTTTTATTACTTCATAGAAAGACAGTCTTGAATAGCCCTTATTCACCGTCCCTTTTTCTGTAGTATTGACTAAGACTTAAAATAATACAGGTAAAAAAAATGATTACTTAATCGGGTATACCCCTCAAACGTTAAAAGAAAAGTCACTGAGAAGCGTTGGGGTTATCCAATACAAGTTTGACGAAACTAAAATGTTCAGCTGCGGTCGACCTTTTTGACAACATTTTCACAAGAGAAAAAAAATAATGGAGACAAGCAACATCTCCGCCGGGAAATAATTTTGCATAATAATTGTATATCTAATTTGTCAGGTAAACGATAAAGAGGCAAATTTCAAGTGAAACCGAATTATTTGTTTGCTTTAGTGGTGTTTTACGCCACTTTCAACGGTGTTTCATTGACAATGACAATGACAATTCTGTATAACATTCCTATCTACATTGTTTAAAAAAAATACTAGCAAATTATTATATTGTTCTCATGTTATATAATATATATTTTGTTGTCCGCCTGTAAGGACTATAAAAGATGTAATGTTTATCGTTAATAATTTTGTTTGACTTTGACATTGAATAATATATCGAC
Source organism: Serripes groenlandicus (assembly GCA_031761405.1). Lineage (NCBI taxonomy): Eukaryota > Metazoa > Mollusca > Bivalvia > Cardiida > Cardiidae > Serripes > Serripes groenlandicus. The sequence continues at coordinate 113,824,359 of JASEVX010000002.1, forward strand.
ATTTTCCGGATAAATTGAAGCACTGCGAATGGTGTTTACTCTTTAACAACATCGGCGTATCTAAATGTGGATGCCTGACAACATAACTTGGATTACTATAGTTTAAAATTTGTCGTACAAATCTTCGATTTATCTATCTTAACCCTTTCTCACATACGACAAATTTTCGTCAGATGACTTTGAAATCATATTGGCAAAAAAGGGAATTTCTCTACAAATAATAGTTTAATTATTAAAACGTTAAACACATTGCTTCAAAAAGAGAAATTGATTATGTCGAACAATTTCTTCTTTTGTCACACTGTTTTCAAAAGTCGTATGTAGCAGAGGCCTTAGTATGCGTCTCTATGAAGGAAATTGCCTACAGTAGACAATTGTACGATATCCACTATTTTCGTGAAGGTGTTATGGTTATGCGTCCGTCTCGGGTACAAGAGGTCGTATGTGCGATCTCCAGCCGAGTCATACCACATACTTTAAAAACGGTAGTAATGTCTTTACCTCCTTAGCACTCATAATTAGTATCACGACTTGCTTGCTGGTGTCATGATAAATGGACCGTTAGTAACTTCCCAATGCAACGCCGTGATATATATGAAACACAGTTGAAACTGGCGCAAAACACCATGGAAACAAACAGATTATCGACAAATATGTCTATAGCGAATCGTGATATAACAGTTATATATGGGGGTTGTGTTCATATTGCGAGACTTCATTATACGAGCCGTCCCGCGAGAAAACCAACATTATGGCCTCTGCGTAATGTATCGACCAGATCAGCCTGCGCTGTCCGCGCAGACTGATCCGGGCCGATACATTCCGCCTCAGGGGGACAGAGGTCTAGAGTAATGATTCCTTAAACAGAAAATCCACAGGAGGCGAAAATTGTCTGTCCGGGTTATAGCCTGCGCGGCATGCTTAGGCTGATCCTGGTCTATACTTTACGCAGTCCACAATGTTCGTTTTCTCGCGGGACGGCTCATATGAACATTTACGCATGTACTGTATCCACATATTTGCAGCTGCAATGGTAAGAATAATGTAATCCGGCTTGCCAAGAGAATTTATTTTCACACTATCGAAACAATCCATTGAATTTGAGTATTCTCAGTACTTTGATTTAAAAGATAAGGTTTTGTATTTGGACGGGACGTTTTAACAATCAATGATTAAGATTCCAGATTTTGTTTTATTCAAACACAACAATTTGCAATACAATAATCCATCCAAAATTCGTCTATAAATCACTGGAATGCATTTATCGACCAATACCGAATCCACATCGGCATTTCCCACCAATGCAATGCCATAAATGTCCGCAATTGTCCCTAGATCCGCAATCCGCATAGACTTTACAGGTTGCCGTTGCTGAAATAGTTGGAATAAAAAAGGTACACCAGTTTGTTAACACTATATTGTCCAGTGTGTTAACATCTTATTGTCCTGATTGACGACTTGTTAGAGAACTATATTATGATAAACTCACTGTTTTTAACAGTGAAGTTACATATATCAAGTTTCACTGTTAAACACTTGTTGTAAAATGTCTATATATATATATATATGTGTGTCAACTTTCCGTCAAAGCATTAAATAAGCATTCAATGATCAATAGCTTTTTTTGCTACAATGTTTTCGAAAATCGTCTGTTGCAACTGCGTCAGGTTTGCTTTTAACTAACAAGAGTGTCGTTCAAATCTTGGATGAAATTTAATTTTGTGTAAGTTTAAATAACATGAGTGATATTTCTTACAACAATGTAATACAACATAGCGAGTCGAAAATACGCCTGTGTGTTGACAATGGGTTAATTTCAACATTATGTGAGTAAATAGATTGTGTGGGTTGATCTAGATCTAAACAGTTCACAAATATCCCATGGCTGAAGAAGAGCACTGCTTACTAATGATTGATTCACGTCACACAAAAACCGACCTTCCTGACGTTCGACATTGATAGAAAAGACGAAGCTTGACAGTGTTAGTACTGACGAACAATTTCCATTATGTGTATACTCGGATTCCGGTCATAACCGTTCTTCAGAAGCTTCCGGAATAATTGCACGGCTAGACGGTGAAACATAGCATAATGAGCCGTCCCGCGAGAAAACCAACATTGTGTACTCGCGTAAAATAGCGACCCGATTCAGCTAAAGCATGCCGTGCAGACTAACCCAGACATACACTTTTCGCCTCCTGTGGAATTTCTGTTTCAAGAATCATTACTCTATACCTCTATCAAACTGAGACCGAATGTGTCGGCCCGGATTAGCCTGCGCGGACTGTGCAGGCTGATCTGGGTCGATACATAACGCAGAGTCCATAATGTTGGTTTTCTCGCGGGACGGCTCATATACTGATCAGACTGCACGGAGGCGCAGGCCGATCTAGATCTTCGCTGGTCGTAAATTGACGAAAGACCTTGTTCGTAAGACGTGTCCAATATGAAATGACTGACTTACTGTGGGTACATGTGCACTGACGTTGTTCACACTCTAAGATGTAATCATTTTCTGGGCATAACACGTGACCGCACTCAGCCGTAGATGTGCATTGTTCTCCGAGAGACAGAGCTGGAGAAAAGGTTAATGTCAGAAACATACTTAAATCATCGAAGAAACATACTTTGTTCATCGAAGAAGCATATTTAATTCATGTAAGTTACACATTTTATACATACTACATTCCTGTTAGATAAATGCTTTAATCATGTAAGATACACACTTTAATCATGTAAGCTACACACTAATCACGTAAGATGAATACTGTATTCATGTAAGATACAAACTGTATGCATGTAAAATACATACTGTATTCATGTAAAATACATACTGTATTCATGTAAGATACATATTTTATTCATAGAAGATACATACTACAGTCATGTAAGATACATACTTTATTCATGTAAGATACACACTTTATTCATTGAAGATACACATTTTAATCATGTATGTTACATATTTTATCCATTGAAGATACTTACTTTATGTATGTAAGTAACTTACTTATTCGTGTAAATTACATACTGATGCATGTAAGTTACATACTTTATTCGCTCATACACGACTTCAACTAGTACATATGCTACCCAAATATTATGAATGAAGAAGTATATAAATAAAAGAAAGAATAAAAAGAAACGAATGAATACATGAATACATAAATTATTATTAGATATATAACTAAAGAAATAGTTTAACAAATAGTTTTCAGGGGCGTAGCTCCCTTTAGGCACTGTAGGCACGTGCCTACCCATTTTTTCTCAAAATGCCCCAAAATGCAGCTGCGGCGATAGACATCTGCGTAATGTATCGACCAGATCATCCTGCGCTGTCTGCGCAGACTGATCCGGCCGACACATTCCGTCTTAGAGTAGTTATTCCTGAACAGAAAATCCACAGGAGGCGAAAAGTGTATATCCGGGTAGGCCTGTGTGGCATGCTTAGGCTGATCCAAGTCGATACTTTACGCAGAGTCCACAATGTTGATTTTCTCACGAGACGGCCTACACATTGATTATTGCAAAGCTGCGCCCCTGGTTCCAGATATATTATCAAATTTAAAGAAAATAAATTATATCTATTAATATATATAATACTTGGCTCTAGATAAGGAGCTTTTTCATGCTATAAAATCCCTTATTTGACCTCCACAACCTATGTTGTGGGTACTCAAAAAAGGCGATTCTTTAGAGTACCCACAACATAGGTTTTAATGCGTGCTGAATTAGATATCATATAAGAAAGACCTTTTTACTCCTCCTTATCTAGTCCTTTGTATAATAATGTGTAAATATACATTGTCCTGAAGATCCTCGTAGAGGTGATCGTTATTTGATATACTTGTTTAAAAGTAGGAAAACATATAATGACCCACCTCAAATATTACATACATTGGTAGACAAGTACACTCCGAGGGCTTGGCGTGAAACGGTTGTAACTAAAAACCTATTTTGAAAACCCTGGTTTAGGTGCAATTTTGACCCCTTTGTAAACAATGCAAATTTAGGTGCCCTCGACTCATATATTACAGAAAAAATACGCATATCTCCGGGGGTGATTTCTCTCCGTATTTATATACGTATTAAGTATTATTTATATAGTATATATACACAAATATATTTTAAATACATACACAATACATCCATATTTTGATTCCTGAAAAGTTATTTTACATGTACATTACTTATAGTGAATGTGTTCTTACCAACGAATGCGCACAAGACAGCGAGACAAAGAGCAGTTTTCATTTCGTTTTTCTCGAGTTTCTTACTTTCAGAACTGACTTTCCAAGGCAAAAAAATCTGCTTTATATAGTGTATCCAAGTAACGCTTAGTCACGACGTCGAGCGATACTAGATATCCCACGTCACGGGAATACCGACGATGTGAAATAAATACAAAAGACGACCGATTTACATACGCGTAAAGATCTGTCATAACCCTTCTTCACTTGCTGACGAGAACCATCTATGAGTAAATGGCAAATATGGAAAACGCTTATTTAACTAATTGTGTGGAGGCGCGGACTGGTGTGTATTTTCGTTGGTCGAAGAAAAGAAAATCTCGTTTCTGTTTACTGAGTTAATGGAATCTGACCCGCGAATAAGGCCCCACTTAGTATGCCCCTGCTACATGTACGTAATAAAATATTCCTGTGAGTTTGGCCATGTGGTCAGTTTTTCCAAAAGTTTATACATCTACGGGTTTTATCCTAAAGCATTTACATTGCTTTCTTTTTACAAAAACGAGAGCTGAAATAGCTCAATAATGGCACAATGATCACCAAAGTCGTCTGCTGCAGAAGCGTCAACATGTGTCTGTCACTCTATTCGTGGAAAAGGGTTTAAAAACATTTACGTTTAAAATTCAAAAACTTCGTGATCTGATGTTTTTAGTCATCATACAGTTGACCGCAACTGACCGCTCGAATGTTAGGTCTCCTGATATAATCAAAGTACTGAAAACATTGATGGGCTAGGGGCCTCAGTAAGGTGAAAAGATATGACATCGTTTATATGGACACACGTTGTTGAAACAATTTCTAATTAGCCTGTAAACAAACCAAACCAAAACTATTTAAAACAACACAAATTGCCTGCCAATAACCAATACCTAATGATCAAAGTTTAAGGCTTTTCTGTATAACCAAAATAAAATCATGAATTACAAAAAGATTGACAAACCGAGTAGCGACCCTTAAATATAGTATTTCCTGTTCAGTGAACACTAAATATCCCAACTGTATATTGGAATCATGCTGATGCATGTAAATGACAGACAGTCGAAAGCATTCTAGAGTTATGGCTTTTGTGCAATGCACATCCGCAGGTCAGAAGTTTATCATAAACCAAATTTGAAGTTGATACATTGACACTTTATTGAGACAAAGGCCGAAGAAAAAGCATGGCAAATGGAGATTATACCTAAAAAACTCACATCATATTTATGTTCGAAATTTTGTATCGTTCTCCTGGTCATAATGTATACGCGTGACCATGAAATGAATCTGCCAAACAGAAACAACGTTTAGACCAATTAATGCGAACCGTGACGGACAGACATACGGACGGATGGTAAAAAAGACAGAAAGACAGTCGTTCGATCCAGACAAAGTAAACTAACACTGGTGAAACACTCATAAAAGAACAAGAGCCTTCCATCCGTTGCATTCGAAAGTCATATAAGTGAGAACATGGAAAGACACTCCAAAATCCGCGTGCTAGAGCCATGGTTATTGTGCACTGCAGGGAATAAGTTACCTATAAGCCAAGATTTAAAATTTATTGAGAAAATGACCGAACTTTATAAGGTAAAATAGAATTACTACTAAAATAAGCAGACCAGAGTTATGTGCCTAGTATTTCCCCCTTCTCCTGGTCACAAGGTATCGGTGAGACCACTTTGGGATGAATCTGCCAAACAGAAACAACGTTTGGACCAATTATTACACATCGCGAAGGACGGAAGCACAATCGGACAGTCAGACAGACACAGACAAACAGAGAGGAGCACACGTCAGGATCATATCAATATGGTCGAGTACCAGTAGCTATTGCTCCTTCCTGTTTTTTCGACAATCGCCATGTGAGTCAAGTGAGAACTTCAAGGTATGGATTCTAAAACTAATTGTTCGGCCTAATGCCAAGCAGTTGTACCTTTATATGATAAATACAACTACTTAATTCTTTACTCACGCAACCTCAAGGCTATACAGTTCAAATAGTTGGGAAATATCACGCCTAACCTTTCGACCGCTGACGATCCCGTGCAGCCTGAACATCCGCAAAGCCTGGTCATGATTATCTTTGTAGAGATTCTCCATATTATAGCAAAGCTATATATCTGTTTTACGTTCATGAGAAAAACTACAATGTCATTTTTGTGTACATTGATAGATCCAGATCAGCCTGTATATTCTCACAGTCTGAACATGATATACACTGTTCACATACTTCTTACACAGGCCTGTAAGAAGATTTAGTCAACTTGTGTAGAATCCAATACGTCTAAGCAGGTGGACACGATTATTGGAAGCCGCCAGGAGGCGGCTTCCTGTAGGGATGCTTTTAATTTTCGGTCAAGGAGAATATTTAGACCTGCCAGCGTGACCACATATCTTGATTTCTCTTTGTCCTTTCTAAGTACATTAATTTAAGGTAATGACTTTTAAAACATCCCTTTTACACACTACATACATGTGTGAGTTTTACAAATTAAAAACAAAAGACAAAGGCCAGTATATTAATTGAATGTATGTACATTTTTATTTAAGCGAAATTCATACTGTATCTTGTCTAAACAGTAAACTGAATTGGTTACCTGCCTCATACGCTTTTTTAGTTCGATAGTATGTTAAACCGGGAACCACGAACAAAAGAAGGTACGCAGTAAATGTAATCTGTTTATTGTTGTTGTTGTTGTTTGGCGTTGTTTACCCTCGCGCTCGGCATTAATGCCATTCCATTCCTTACATGCTATAATATATTACGCAGTAATTCTAGATGAAGAAGTGCAGACATCTGCAAACAGCGAATACTCAGATGAGCATTCGATGTTGGTCTAGAATCATAGATAGATTTCCTTCCGAGTATAACCAAGAGTGTTGTAACGTCAAATAAAGTAGTTTATTTTGTAAATGTGAAACTTAATTGTTAAGCTTAGACATTCTTATTTAAACGGAACTTAGTTAAGTAGTAATCGATTGGATTGGTTTATAGTTAAGTTTATCTAGTTTACATCAACTGCGAAACAAGTTTATATCATCACGGGACTTGAACTTGACCTCTGCACGACTGTCTTCCACACGATTGGATTGCACCTGCTGTGTACAATGCAAAAATGCCGAAAAGCTAGATTGTAGCCTGACTATTTTCGCTCCAAATCCGTAGTGTATTATGCCAAAGCAGTATCGGGTGCAATAAGACCCTGTTTTTACCTGACGAGGCTCATATAAAAAGCAAAGCGCCTGTGTAGCCGGATGATTTTATTCTCTAGCGACCAGAATACAATAGGCACATATCATCTCTTTTTCTTTTCAGATCATAAGATTCCTCTCATCTTCAAATGTTCTCAAGTCTAGTGTACAGTCAATGTACGTGTAATCTTGCCCTAAATGTTACAACGTATCATACACATATCTTATGTTATTAGATTCATCCGACAATAAAAATACATATAATTAATCGATATACCTGTACTTTAATACATTTAAAAAAAATGAGCATCATGATAAAATGGCTATGTAAAAGACATTCCGATTTAGAGTTTCGAACACGAAATTTAGAACAAAACGTTACGAATATTTATGAGTACGAGTCAGTTTAAAGTGAGAATTACATTCAAATTCAAATTCTTTAATTCGTCAAAAGGACCATGTACCTTTTATATATAATGAACAATTATTAAATATTCATGATGAGTATTTTCTCCTTTTATCACAATGTTTTCAAAGGAAGTCTGGTGCAGAGGCGTCAGTAAGCGTCTACTTGTAGGAAAGGTTTAATTAATTCACATACGGATACAAAAACCTGGCTTCAAAACTATAGCCAGTGCTCTAGTATCTGATTGGCGAGAAGCAAACTCATTCTCGATATTGACCAATCGGAAGTATTATTGGAGCAAAGAGTTAAAGGTGCTGAACTCCGGATTGGGATCAACATTTGAAACATCTGCAAACAATGCTTATTGTGACAACAAAATAAGTAAATGTTGAAAAAAAACAGTCAAATCATGTCATGAAAATGTACAAAATTTGGCTTACTGGGTTATAACTACCCAGTAAAAACGAAGCATACAAGATCAAAATGTCGATGTTTATTGTACTGGAAAGTGAAATGATTACTCTTATTTTATCCCAGAGTTATGATTCTAATATTTCAAGACAACTTTTGAACAGTGACTTTACTACATGTATCTTTAATCTGGAGTTCAGCGCCTTTAATCTCTGAACACAGAAAACGACCCCATGGTTTAATAGTTTCAGGATTTTGATGATCATAGACCCGCGTGAGTCTTGCCTGTTGTCAGGTGCAATAGTGCAATAGTGCATTACTTCGAATGCCGCAGCGTAGAACTGCAGTAGACTGTGGATAACTACAACACTTACATCTATATCATTTATATACTCTATACTCAGTCGTAATGCCAACGAGGGGAAGCCAGTGCTGCCCTTTTGAAACTCGCAACCTCTCACACTGAGGCGTGCGCTCTACCACTAGACGACGGACGCGGTACATTTAATGTGTAAGGGGTATTGATATTCAAAAAGCCAATGCATAAGGTTGATTTATGTGGGTTTAACAACGTTTCCGACAAATCTTTAGGCATTTCACGGCGGCCAGTTCACCTACCTATGCGTTTCCTTTATTTCTCACAGCAGTACTCCACACAACAGTATTTCCACAAACATTGTTAGCTTTTTTGTGTAAGACGAATGACGTCTATCGCATTGACTTTAGTCAAACGTCGGAAAAAAAGTTGGGCGAGTTTTGTTTCGCACTAACAACCCCTTGATTGACAATCTGCGTCGCTACTGACTGAGCTACCTGGACTTGGCCGCATACATATTGAAAGAATCGCCTAAGCGTTAGATCTTCGTATATATAGAGAGAGAAAAAAAAGAAAACTGACACTACATTGGTTTTAAACGTACCAAGCGGTTTTCTAATCATCAGGGCAACGCTTATATATATATGATTATAACGTTGCCTTGATGAGCAGAAAAAACGAAACCGGTTGGCAAGAGTGTCTTTTTTTCTCTTTTACTACAGTTATATTTTTTCTTTCTTGTTCATGTATATTTCTCCGTTTTAAATTATATATACACATGCTTTAAATGTGCATTGTTTGTATAACTCGACTCCTTCTTGTACCGACTCTGTGGTGTATTGGTTAGAGCGTCCACCTCGAGTGCGGGAGACTAGGTTGATTGATTGATTGATTGATTGATTGGGGTTTAACGCCGTTTTTAACAGTTTCTCAGTCATATCACGGCGGCCAGTTCACCTACTCATATGTTTCCTGGTTTTCGCACACCAGTACTCAACACAAAAATCTTCCCAAGCAACTGGCTGCTTTTCCACATAGACTTAGCCCATTGGTGAAAGACGAATGACGCATGTCGCAATGACTTTTGTCAAACGTCGGAAAGAAAGTTGGCCGAGCCGGGATTCGAACTCACAACCCCTGGATTGACAGCCCGCGTCGTTACCGACTGAGATACCGGGACTCGATTAGGAAACGATTCCCGGTCGGTTCTTACCAATGACTTAAAAATGACTAAAGGTGACTATGTTCACTGGCGTTCAGGGTTGCGGGGATGTCATAAGTAACTGTCATAATGACTGATACACCGGTGTCAGGAAAGACTTACCAGCAGGACTGGTAATATACCCACGAAACGCCAAGAAATGATTGAAGAACAGTTGAATTGATTGATTGGGGTTTAACGACGTTTTAAACAATTTTTCAGTCATGTCACGGCGACCAGTTCACCTACTCATGCGTTTCCTAGTTATCCCACACCAGTACACCACACAACATACTTTCCAAGCAACTGGCTACTTTTCCACATAGACTGTTAAACAGCCCATTGGTGAAAGACGAAAGACGCAGGTCACAGTGACTTTTGCCAAACGTCGGAAAGAATGTTGGCCGAGCTGGGATTCGAACTCATAACCGCTGGATTGACAGCCCGCGTCGCTACCGACTGAGTTACCGGGGCTCGGCGAAAAACAGTTGAAAGCGACGTAAAAGACTAAACTAACAAGCATGTGTAATGCAAAAACTCCCTCTTCCGTACCGCGGCACATACCGTGTAACACATGCTCGTAAGTATATTCTAATTAGTAATTTAAAAATGACGTCGCCGGGAGTGTAATAAAGCCATTGAATAAATATTGCGTATTCAACTAGTGTAATAACAATGTTACGTAACGTCATAATGAAAAGCATTGAAAATGACCGCGCTATATAGCGACGTTATATATTTTGCGCTAATAATCGTCGAATTGGAATTTATGATATAAATAGAATATAACATTCGTGGTCATTCAATACAAAATGTTATTAAACTCGTTTTCTAAAATTGCTAAAAACTCGCCAAGGCTCGTTTTTATCAATTTTAGAACACTCGTTTAATAAAAGCTCGTATTGAATGACCACTCATGTAATATCCTCTATGTCTTGTACCTTGTCTGACATACGTATTTTTCTTGCTACATGTAAGTGCAAGCTGCATGCGAGACACTGCAGCTCGCGGTAGAGTGCGCCAACGTTCCTAGGCATGTGTAGGAGTTCTACGGTCCTGGGATCAGATAGCGATATTGATTCATTGGGTTTATTGTAGTTGGAACTTGCATACCACTCGATATATAAAAGGACTGAAAGTACTAAGGGTTGTTCAAGCGGATATGGAGGAAAACGAAAAACGAAACTATATGATTGCATATTGAATTTTTGATTTAATAGAAAAAACAACATAACAGACAAGTAATAAAATATTAGGACAAGATAAACTACATCCTAGGTCATAAAGACGTATCGGATTTGTCAAAATCAGTTAAAACCCGACTCCGAATATGAAATTCGGTCTAAATGGTAAATGTGTTAATGATCATATTACACAAAAGCTCTAAGGAAGTCCCAACCATAAACATTCATGACATTACAGCGTCTTCCTGTTTATTTAGTGCAATGGACCGATTGGTTCATTCAGAGTATGCGATAGATTAATGTTTTCAATAATAACAGTAAAAATTGTTTTTCGACAACAGAAGCACCCGATACGATCGAGGTTATGCTATTTAATAGGTATTAACCTAGTCAGTACATGACATGGTGTAACATTATACTGCATGGTATGGGGTTAAGTTATTGAGTAACGATGTTTATTCCGTTGCGCTATATATAGCACAAGACTTTGAGGTTCTGCGTTAAGGTTCTAGTTATGTATACGGAAAAGTGCATTATATAATTTTGTGAAGCACGAAATTTGTGTGTATCTTGTAGAACTTGTTAAAAACAAAATTAATCTACAAACTGATCAATTGTATAAATGTGTATCTAGTACCTGTTCAGCACATTACATGGTGAACCATTATAATGTATGGTATGGGGTAAGTTATTGAGTAACAACATTTAGTCCGTGTCGCTATATATATAGCTCAAGGCTTTGAGGTTCTGTGAGGCTAGATATAAAAAAATCAAAATGTATACGGAAAAGTGCATAATATACTTTTGTGCAGGACATATTTTTTGCGTATATCTTGTTGAAAAAATTAATCTGCAAACTGATCAATTGTATACATGTGTATATAGTTATGACAGTTGATCGTTAGTACGCTGAGCTTTAACATGTGCACTATTGTAATAACTTAGTTAAGGAAGTGCTCCTACTAACGTATATAGGTGGAAATTACCTGGCATACAGTGTCAACTAATATCAGAGGATTGAGTTCCGGTGAAAATGAGATCAGAGGATCGAACTTTTCCCCCTAAATTGTCACCCAATTATTATTTTTGATCGAAAGTTTTAAAACTGGCGACATTGTTTATATAATCTGCTCATAAGTATTTATACTTTTTCCTGCATTTTTATTTGCTTGATCGTTAGATGCACTTTACTAAGAACAGGTTGTAACAGCCAGCTTAGATTGTTCAAACGGACAAGTATATAACAATCGATCAGATGGACATAAAAGGGTAAAGTTTTCTGTTTTACGTAGGAAAAATATGAAAATATGAAAATTATTTTCAATGTTTTTAATAAAAACGTGATTATTGTAATAGTTCTGTAACATTATTAGGCATAACGTATATTGTATAAGACCAAATACAAAACTGTTATTACGGTATTTGTAGACTTTATCATGTTGTTATGAGTATCTAAAGAGGTAATGATATTTAAATATTTCCCGGTAAAAATGTTCTCGGCTTTTGGAAGTAACGAAGGGCCTCTGGCAAACCGTCTAGGTGCTCTTTGACCGGATGTTGTATAATCAGCAAATTTTTATGCAAGAATGGCATCAAAAATCGTGAAAATGGTAAGCATATATATTTTATTGGATCTAAACTCGAATCTATAACATGAGATAAATAGTTTATATTGTTGCTGTAAAATGCGACGACCTCGCAGAGTCCCCGATATTAGAACGGTGCTATGTATGCCTAAAAGTTTAATGACCGATATCACGATTTGTTCTTTTGATGAAACATTTTGACTATTATTATCTTTCATGACTTTACATTTTACCTAATGCCAAGCTTAACATGAAAGGTAAATAACCATTAACCCATTATTTCACACAGACGAAATTTAACATTTTCTGTTGCAGACAATTTTGAAAACATTACAATAAAAAATGAGCAATTTCACCTTTTATTACAAAGTTTTCAACTCTTAATCTTTCAATTTATTAAGATCGCAAATTGTACTTTTGTTTATAGTTTGGTTTTATTTTTATTAATATTATTATTATTACTACTATATATATGTGTTATCTATATCTGATTATTATTATGGAGACACATGAAGTAAAAGTCTCAAAGTTTTTTTGTCTAGTTTCTAATTACGATCGCAATGGACTCTCTTCATTCTTTATTTGTAATGAACTTGGTGTTGACTTTACTGGAAGCAGGCATGTTGTTTCGTTAACATATAATAGTAGGGTGAAACAACCGCAGGCGACCAGGTAAACTGGGTGAAACGACCAGTCACCTTTCGTAAAGTATATTGCTTTACAAATACAATACTGACAGATCAAATTCAGGTTAGACTCGCTTGTTTATTCATAAATTAAGGCCTATGAAATAAGGTTTTCACATGTTGATAAACTTTTCTACAAACAATCTTGATACATGTATATAGATTAGTATTTCAAGTGATCTACACTATTCCAATAACAGTGTAACCATTTAGTGAATGAAAGAAGAGTATATATTCGTATTACGACATTTCAGGGTACGAAACACCCCAGATACAAAATGAGTTTGAAAAACAATAACAACAATTTGTCCGCTCTTATTGAGTGAGTATCGAGGTCGTGCAAGTAGAATTGCAATGTATAAAAGCAAAGAAATATTTCCACTATTTTTTGATATTTTTCTACATCTACTAATCAAAGCATCTTTTACAGAGTACAGAAATAACAGATCAAAACCGATCTATTTTAGAAGAAATGTTCCAACACGGGATGGACAGAAAATCAAAATCAAAGTTAGCTCTGCACCTGCAGGCAGCAGCAAAAACAGGCCTAGACCTGAATGTTGTCAAGGTAAATTTAGATAAGAGTGTTTGTGTTATCTGGTCCCACTAACAGAATTATCGAAGAAAAATCTAAATTGTTCTTTACCTATAATGCTTTTGGACATTAGAGACATACAGCATGCTGGTTTTCAGAATATTATTAATTAAATTATTAGGCAAGCAGATTTATTCTTATTATGGCCATAATATGGACAAATCTGACCGCCTTTTATGAACCCACTCAATTCAATATGAAGTGTAAACTGTGCCAAAACGTGAATTGCTGGGAAAATATGTGAATTGCTGGGCCATTATAAAATTTCAGGAATCTGAATAACTGATTGGTAAACTACCTTGGCCAATACTATGGTGGCATACTTCTGCCACCACTTAACCACTTAATTATCACGTTATGTAACTAGTTAGTCACTTAATTATCATGATAAATATCTGATTAACGCGTTAATTTATATGTTTACAGAATATTATGTCAACACGAAAAAGTATATGTTACTGCCCACTACTGCCAACAGATACCTACATAATGCCATTTGAGATATGTAGTAAGTGGTTAACGTGTTATGTAACTAGTTAGTCAGATAAATATCGTGATATTTATGTGGTTAACTAGTTAGTCAGATAAGTATCGTGATATTTATGTGGTTAACTAGTTAGTCAGATAAGTATCGTGATAAGTATGTGGTTAACTAGTTATGTAACTAGTTAGTCAGATAAGTATCGTGCTAATTATGTGGTTAACTAGTTATGTAACTAGTTAGTCAGATACTTATTGCGTTAATTATCTGATTAACTAGTTACATAACTAGTTAATCACTTAACATATATCTAAGGAATAGTTTTCTCATTAAGTAGGTAACATGATAAATAACATGTTAATCACATAAATATCACGATAATTATCTGACTAACTAGTTACATAACACGTTAACCACTTATCTAAAAATAGACTTTCTCATTCGGAACTATTCTAGTATTTTCAGCCGCGTTCCAATATTCATCATAAGTTTAGTTGTGCTGAATAGAAACGGAATTCCTTGTATTCATGAGAAAAGTTGGAATAACAAAAACAGGTATATCACTTTTTTATTTCATTTAGGATTCTGCCACATCTGTTTTGACAAAGATAACGAAATTCATACTAGACTATGGCAATGTATTGACCCGGTGCTGTAATATAATTTATATAAAATACATTTAGTTCTACTGTTTGCAAATTTATTTATTGAATTCTGAAGTTGGTGTTTTTGAAAGCATCACCAACAGTGTGCGGACATTATTCATGACTTACAAGAGTAAGGTCCAATATCAAATTTTGCTTCATACTTTTGATTTGATATTAATTTTACTTCCTAGCTGTGTTGAGGGTGTTGGCGGTGTCAGTTTCTTTAAACTTAAATGTTTTGTCTGTTTTAGGAAAGATATGCAAATGGACGTTGGTGAAACAGATCTACGTAATTTGTCTAGAGATGAAAGGGTCGCTGTTTACTACCACAGAGGATTCTCGATTTTCTCGAACACGACATTGCTATCGGCGAACGGACTGTGCATCGAATCTTACGACGTCAAGGTCTTTACAGAAGGCTCAACCAGTGTAGTTTAGAGGATGTTGTACGAGCTGTTATGCAGGAGTTATCTGGGGATGCAATATAGAGTAAACTGCGGACAAATGCAGTATAGAGGGAAACCTAAATATAGAGGGCCCTCTGAGGGAAAATGCGGACGCTATAATATGTATTTGTATAAGGTAAGAACAAATTGTTTGTTGAGTGCAATTATTATAGTGACGATTTTTAACGAATTATTTTTTCTCAAAAAATAATTCAGTTTACGATTTCGAAATCGCTCCCGGAAGTCACGGTTAAACTACACTTCCGCTTATACGGCTACGCCTTAGCTTCACCTAAATAGTCCTTGTATTTTTTCAATATTAAAATTACTTCTACGTGTTATTTCAATACAGTGAAGTCATAATTATACTATCGAATCATCATAGATAATCAATTTTCTAGAAAATATCAAATTAACAGTACGCGCATATATATTTCATTTGTCGGCAGGTACGTATAAGGCACGAGTATGAATTTTAGTCGTATGCCCATTCACTAGATTCACTTGTTGTGAGGAAGTAGACCCCACGCTGTATAGAACAATGTTAATCTCACAAATATGCCACTACGCAGAGCTCAGTGAAATAGTCAGTGTGCATTTTAAACGCTCGCATCGCCGTTGTTTCTCCTTTTTCCAACATGATAACGATGATCAAAGGGGCTTTCTAATTATAGATCATGGTTTACATATGCGAGCATTCAGTTAGCTTAATATATATACGAAAGTAACGCTCAAACGTTGTATCAAAGTACCGTGGTGTAATGGAGAGCGTGTAGGACTTCTAATCATGGACTACTTCTGGACGCGAGTTCGAGTCCTAGTAGAAACTATTCTTTATTTTATTTTTTTAATTCTTATTTTATGCGATTGTTAAACATTATAGATTTATAATAATTAATTCACTCACATGAAACATAGTTATAATATAAGCCGAAATCCTGGATCCGCCCCTGGTGACGAAAACAAGTCGAACTAACGCTGTATAGAACAATGTAAATCTCACAAATATGCCATGGATGTTTTGACAGACTTTACGCAGAGCTCAGTGAAAGAGTTAGTGTGCATGTTAAACGCTCGCATCGCCGTTGAAATGCTACATTTACTAAAACTGTCAACTGATAAAAAAAATCTCTGGACAAAAATATTAATAATAATAAAATAGACTAAATTGTGCAATAGCATGATCAATTGCATTCATAAATTAGATTTTACAATACATGTTCAAAATAATTCGTTACGAGTACTTTCAGTACTTTGATTAATTATTTAAATGAATTGAACAATAATTGACAGTTTGGTACTGCAATTGTCGGTCCTTTTTGATCTTGTTCATTAAATCATTTTTTTTTTTTCGTTTTTAATGTTATGGTAGAAAAACATTTTAATTGTTCTATACTGCATTTGTCCGCAGTTTACTCTATACTGCATTTGTCCGCAGTTTACTCTATACTGCATTTGTCCGCAGTTTACTCTATATTGCATTTGTGCGCAGTTTACTCTACATTATATATTGTCTGCAGTATAAAACCAATACCTATGCCGTCCACATTTTACTCTATATTCTATAGCGTCCGCATTTTCCCTCTATACTGCATTTGTCCGCAGTTTACTCTACATTATATATTGTCTGCAGTATAAAACCAATATGCCGTCCGTATCCGAAGTGGGTGGTGCGTATTGAAAACAACTCTTTCCCCAAAGCTCCATAAAAGTTGAAATAATCCAACAATAAATATTAAGCCAGAAATCTAGTTAATCCTTTCCAACATTCCCTTTCTGACTCATCAGCAGCAGACTACTGTTATTAAATATTGTGGCAAAAAGAGAAATTGATCTTGATGAGCAAAGTCTACTTTTGCCATATTATTTTAAGCTCTGTTCTGAAAGTTAATTTTCATATAAAATTATTTTCCTTAGTTTTCTCAAGATTTTTTCCAACTTGTCTGCTGCAGATTTGTTGCATGCTCTTGTAGCCACATGGTAGTGTGCCCTCACATTTAGGTCTTTGTCCAACAATATAACTAATATGTTAATAGGCAAAGCCTAGGTCGTGTGAAAGCAAGAACAAATTAATAGGCAAATTGTAGAAAGTTACAAAAAACAGAATTTAAAAAACATATTGAAAAAGACGAAACTTAGCATGCATTTAAGTTTAATTTGTACATATATATCTGTTTTATTTTTTATTAGGTCAGGATTGTAACAGACTGTAAGATTTCCAAGGATGTTGATGGAAAACAACACTAGAAGGCATTGAAGAATGTTCTTATTTTAATTTTACAAATGCCAGTTATTTGTAAACTAGTAATACATATAATTGGAAACTGACTCTTACCATGGTTGATTGAATGACTTGCGCTTAACATTACTTTCAATGGTACTTCAGTTCACCTAACATTTTCCCCTGGCTTTCTAGAATACTAAAATACTCCACACAACAATCTTCCAAGGCAGATGGCTAACTTTGCATGATCTGGCTGAATGTATAATCATGAGACAATTTAAGATGAGAACACTATGCATACAGACTGAGAAAACTGTAATTTTTGACAAATATTTTCAAAAGTCCCATTTATAATGATGTATGTTGGAAAGCCCCTTGTCTGATGTAAATTACTTGATTTCTGTGACTAATCCGAATACATTGTCGGAATGGTGTAATTGATCCAAATTGAACATACCCAAAATGAACAATATGTTCCTATTCAACAACATTTTCACTTTGAAAACCTATCTCCTTTTCTGGTTTTTAATTTGTAAAACATGAAACAGCATCAGATTATTTGTTAATAAGTACCAGACTTATAAATAGTGTCAACAACAGTTACTGATTATATATACATGTATCTGAAATATGTTGTTTGAAAAAAAAATGGATAATGAAAGATCTGATCAATATATTCAATATACATGTTATTGCATAAAACAATAAACAGTATGTTTATAGCAAAAAAAGAAATTATAAAAAGTACAAACAGAGAAATGGATTTTCCAGAAGAATTTGCAATAATTTAACATTGTTAATGATTCATGTTAAAATTGCTCTATTATAAAAATATGATGTATAAATTTCGTTAAAACTTTGATATTAGAACGGTTATCAAAGCTGGATCAATCCTTGAACATCTACAGATTCTCAGAGTTCTTAATGTTGATAACCATTCCTTTTTAGCTCGACTATTCGAAGAATATGAGAGCTTTACTACTCGCCCCGGCGTCGGCGTCTCCGTCGGCGTCCGGTTAAAGTTTTAGGGCAAGTTGGCATTTTCATTCATAAGTATTTGTGCTAGGGCTTTAATATTTGGAATATAGTTACATCTTATACCTTTCTTCACATTGAATGTTAAAGGTACTGAGTGTAACCTTCTTTTTGGGGTAAAAAACCTGATTTTCGGTGGTTAAAGTTTTAGGGCAAGTTGGATTTTTTTTTTTTTTTCTCAATAATAACTTATGCTAGGGCTTTTATATTTGGAATATAATTACATCTAATACCTGTATTCATATTATATGCTGAAAATTCTGAGTGTGACCTTCTTTTTGGGGTAAAAAACATGATTTTCAGTGGTTAAAGTTTTAGGGCAAGTTGGATTTTTTTTTTTTTTCTGAATAAGTATTTGTGCTACGGCTTTAATACTTGGAATGTAGTTACATCTCATACCTTTCTTCACATTAAATGCTGAAGATGCTGAGTGTGACCTTCTTTTTGGGGTAAAAAACCTGATTTTCGGTGGTTAAAGTTTTAGGGCAAGTCGGAATTCTTTTTTTATTTATTTTTTCTCAATAAGTACTTATGCTAGGGCTTTTATATTTGGAATATAATTACATCTAATACCTGTCTTCATATTGTATTCTGAAGATTCTGAGTGTGACCTTCTTTTCGGGGTAAAAGACATGATTTTGGGTGGTTAAAGTTTTAGGGCAAGTTGGCATTTTCATTTAATTTTTTATTTTTTCTCAATAAGTATTTGTGCTTCAGCTTTAATATTTGGAATGTAGTTACATCTTATACCTTTCTTTAATTTGAATGCTGAAGATGCTGAGTGTGACCTTCTTTTTGGGGTAAAAAACATGATTTTGTGTGGTTAAAGTTTTAGGGCAAGTTGGAAATTTTCATTTAACTTTTTATTTTTTCTCAATAAGTACTTGTGTTAGGGCTTTCATATTTGGAATATAATTCCATGTAATACCTTTCTTCACATTGTATGTTGAAGATGCTGAGTGTGACTTTTTGGGAATAAATAACATGATTTTTGTTTGATTTTGAGAATTTTAGATAAATTCATAATTTTTGGTTACATTCCTTTCTAATTGTGATCATTCATTTATCAAATATAATTCTTCAACATATCAAACGGGTTTTGCATGATGTCAAACATTTGGTAAACCTTTTTTCAAGGTTTTGCTATTTTTGGACTCGGTCAGTTTTAACATTTGCGTTTAGCTCAACGCTAAAGTTTCATAATTCAAATCACTTCATACTTCATACATTTGTTAAGGACCATCGTACAAATAGGTTAGATAACTCCATTGTATTCTAAATATGGAGTAATGGCCCTTGAATTACTTAGAAAATTTTGCCACAATGTTTTCCACTTTTTGTCATAGGTTATCCATTCAATTATGGAGATTTTCTATGTTTTGACAAAATACGTTCAAAGTCGTCTGCTGCAGAATTGCCGTATGAGGGAAAGGGTTAATAGTACTTAAGTGCAATATAATGAAATAGTGCTTTATGTGAATAAGCGGCATATAGTCGAGCGCGCTGTCCTCCGACAGCTCTTGTTTTAATTGTTATTGCTCAATTATAAAAGCTTTTGAAAAGGGTACAGGGAGTAAACTATTTTCACTAGAAGCCTGGATAAAAATGTAATAAGTGTTTAAGTAAGACAACTCCCCACAACATAATTGTTTCATGTATACATTGTTAAGTTTAGTTGCTTCTTTCAAAACACGTACCTGCTGAGATTTGATCTTAGAACTCTTGTTAGACCAGGTGTTTTACCATTAAACTACAGTATAGGTTTTTATTTTGAGCAGCAGTTCATGAAAATATGTGTAATTTTATTACCAGTAAAGTATAAGAATTTTTTGGTTACAATGAATGTATACCAATTTAAATTTTACCATTTCTATTGTATAGATTATACAATTTCACACAGAAAAATGGATTTCACAATAAATTACATAGAAAACAGATACATTTCTGTGGTATTTCAGTTATATCAGAGGACAGAACACTTATGTGAGGTCACTGGGTGACTAACATAACTGACATTAATTATGAACTGCCTTATAGCCTTTTTCTGTTGAAAAACAGATTAAGTTTTCTTTATTTTTCAACCAAAATGTTTATACAAATTTATTTGAATAAAAAGTATTTTGAGTGTTTGTTGAATTTAAAAAGAGATTGATCCTCTTTATCTACAGATTTCAATGCTCAGTTTGTTTTAACCTTATTTGAGTTTGATATAGTTAGTGTACATTGCCCTGTTTCATAGACGGACCTAAATCGGTGACCGTAAAAGGCTTTTATTTTGCATTTGCCCTTCAATTTGAAGAGTTCTATGACATCATTGGTTGTTGTGCTCCCAAGTATGAAAATAGTGCTGTCAATAGATGTTGAATCTTTTTCAAATATTGTTTGAATACATACATGCAGAGTATTTAAAATAACCTAGTGAAAATAATGTTTAAATTCTTAGTACCAAGTTTGTCCAATCTGATCAATAAACACATTTTGGATAAAAAAAAAAAAAGGGAACTACTAGAAATTCAGCCTGTTGAAAGAAAAGTAATGTGTTTTACTGATAGCCCCCATATGACATCATTTCTTTTAAACAATCATGACTCATTTGAGTTTGATCAATTATAAACAAATTTTGGTTAAAAAAAAAAGATGAATCTACTAGAAATGCAGCCTGTTGAAAGACAAGTAATGTGTTTTACTGATAGTCCACATATATATGATATCATTTCTTAAAAACAATGGACTCATTTGAGTTTGATCAATAAACACATTTTGGATAAAAAAAAAAAGATAAATCTACTAGAAATTCAGCCTGATGAAAGAAAAGTAATGTGTTTTATTGATAGCCCACATATGACATCATTCCTTTAAAACAATGGACTCATTTGAGTTTGATCAATAAACAAATTTTGGATAAAAAAAAGATGAAACTACTAGAAATTCAGCCTATGTTAAAAGTTATGTGTTTTACTGATAGTCCACATATAACATCATTTCTTTAAAACAATAGACTCATTTGAAGGCATGAAAGTGTTTTCCTCTCTTTCAGGTTGGAGGATATAGACATAAATTTAGACATTAAGGCATTTACTATGTATACCCCAAAATCAGGGTGAACTGATTCTGGTCATACTTTCATGATTTGACAAAGACTAGGTCATAGACATAAACTGTTACTGTACAATGTAAACAAATAATGTAAATTGAAGGCAAATAATTTGAAATTGACTGTAGTTTTGTTTATTTGCTACATTTACTTCAATAAATAGATAAACGTCTTAAAGTCAATACAACTAGACAGTCGAAGATATGATAGTTTTAATAGCTATTTTCTTGAGTGGAGTCAACACGGCTTCGGCTTCAAATGACAGATACAGTCAAAAACGATACACGATATGTGACGTCACGTGATGTGACGAAAGCATCGTGGATCGTTCCCAACAGATACTAACAAATAATTTAGAAATGAAGTTATATTTTTAAGCAAATTATTGATATAATAAATAGCTTACCTTGAAATAAAGCTATGCCGATACAGAAACAGAATTGTTCGTCCTTTTCAGTTAAAATAATATCCGAGGCCAGTGTAACGAACGATAACTTCCGTTGAAATATTTACAATCATTTTCAAGTGTTTATTGCTTCTCTATATTGCAAAGATATAAAATCCATGAAATAATGATGACAGGTAAAAAAGAATAGTCGACTTAGCCTTCATAAAGTCCTTCCAGTTAATGAAATCCATTTGTGACGAGTCAAACTATCTTTTCCTACCATTCCTGTCGTTTTCCTTTTGTTATTTATTTATTACTTGCCTTACAATGACGTTACCTTTCGTTGCAATGACGTCACATTTGGATGTGTTTACTTCCGGTTGAGAAATTATTATTTTAAAAATTGAAAACGAGTGCAATTACACGCAAATTATCACATATCAGATTCCTTGTTTTCATTCCTTTATCGAGAAGGAATTTAATTCAATTTTTCTCTCTAGTTCTAAGTATTTTTTGATTTGTCAAAACATGCGAATATCGTGTTTGTGGGTTTTACCGGTTACGAAATGAATAGGTTACGATAATTTGTCCGTCCAGTAAGACCGGAAGCAAAATGGCCGAAAAAAAGTGCTATGGGGTTGAGATTTGATATGTGAAAAACAGTAAGATTGTACTGAATTCTCGTTGTTTTGATCTCGTATGATGTGTTCGTACGTGTAACCTATAGGCGTGCTTCGCTCGAGCCTTCGGCTCGAGCTTTCACACGTATTATCATACATCATCGATGGTGTTGTGTACTTTCGTGTAGATGTCGTCGCATGTGTTCTAAGTTCGTTCTGAGGTGCTCTACACAACATTAAATCAGATAAAGACCGCTGTATATATAGCTAGTGGCAGTCGGCCAGCCCTTTATTGAAGGCTTCCAAGATTGGAGCTGTAGCGATGTCATGATCTCTGGCAGCTCAGAAAAATCTAGAATGAATTAAATCTCAATTTTTAATGACCGACAGGAAGCATCGAAGAAACTAATTATTTCAGATGATGGTAAGTTCGACCAATAATACTTTGTCATGCAAACATGACACCACTGCATAAAAATCTTCTGAAATCATGTAGGAAGGAAAAGGAACAATTGCTTTCTTAATGTTATCAACACAATGATTTCCTAGAATATTGATCCAATTTTCCAGATATTTATACTCGTATTCACAAGTTTTCAAGAATATAATGACATAAGAATATCATATCTACTAAAGATTTAATATAGATTTGATGTCCTTTGCCAAATAACAGGTCAAGAAAAGGGTGCACAAGGGGGAATTAACCCATTTACAAGTTTTACAACTATTAAAGACTTGGCTTACATAGAAAATTGATAATCTCTACTGGCAGTTATACATATAATTTTGCATCAACTTGTTAAGGAGAAGTTACTCATCGTAAGCAATTTCTCCTTTTTCCTTAATATTTCAACACCATTCAACAATCATACTTCCATTTATAGAGATTTTTAATAGAGTTGCCATGATGCCAAAATAGTCGATACACTAACAATGTTGTCTGTTTTTTATTCAGAAAATCAAAGACATGTTACCAACCCCTCCCGCTGTTACAGGTTTCGTTCTTGACTTTGAGGCTGCCGTGTGGAAGGCGATACAACGTGTATTTCCGGAAGCAACCGTTTCCGGTTGTGCATTCCATTGGACGCAGGCGGTGTGGAAAAAAGTACAGGTAAATACCATACATTTTTCATATAATAAAACAATAACTAATTGTATACGTTATCTCTATCTCTTTCGCTCCTTGTCTATCTCTCGATTTTTACTTCATTCTTACAACGCCATTACACTACTATCAGTACTTAACCCGCCAACCAGTTTATTATTTATGTTTACAGGCCCTTGGACTCGCAACAAACTATATAGACGATACTGGTACACACAAGGTAATCAGAAGACTGTTAGCCATGCCACTTCTCCCTGAAACACATATACAAGCGGCATTTGAAAACCAAAGGAGAAAGATCACTGGTATCGTACAGGTTGAAGAGTTGTTCAACTATGTTCTCCAGACATGGATCGACGGCCCAATATGGAAACCGAAGGACTGGTCGGTGTATGGTCAGTCAGTCCGCACAAACAACGACTGTGAGGGTAAGTTGTATATTAAATAAACCCATCACTTACAAAAAGGATATATTATGGTGAAATATTAAATAAACGCGTTACTTACGAAAAAGATATATTATGGTAAAAGGAGCAAATATCACTTATTTGCAAATGCCGTCTGATTTAAATTGGAAAAGGTATATATTTTTTTGGGAAATGAATAATTATTTATATTCTTACTTTCAGGTTGGCATCGCAGAATCAATTATAGATGCGCAACCGCTCCACCCTTCTACGCCCTGATAGAAATGCTCCACCAAGAAGCCAAACTTGTCAGTGAAAAAAAATTGAAAAAAAGACAAAAGAAAAAAGCTCGGTCCACGCAGGCAATGATTTTTGGAATCTTGGAGACATATAGTCTTGGAAACATGTCTACAGACGAATTATTGAACAAGCTTATACGTGTTTATGGACATTAAAGTGATTGTGCCAAGTTCTTGTGTAAATTGTAACATGAAAATGTATTTTTTGTCAAAAAAATGTAAATAAAAACATGATGTATATATATATATATATATCTTTTTTGTTTGTATGCAACGAAACACTCTCAACGAAAACTTTAATAATATTTTGAGAAATAATTTAAAGCCTATAGTCGCGTGCGTGCACAGAAGTAGTTATGTTCACACCTACTTAACACCTACTTAACAAATGACACTTCGTTTATTATAAAAAAAATCCGCTATATTGCCGTCATCTTTACTTTTATATTAAATAACTAAAATACTACATCAATATTATAAAACCATATTTCCTAAACTCAAATTCTACAAAGACAAGTTACGAAATATTTTATTCAACAAAAGTATCATATAAAACAATATATCGAATGTTTTTCAATAGGTTACGAACTCACTTATACAAGGTTACGAATTCACCGACCATAGGTTACGAATTCACCGAATATACAGGTTACGAACTGGTCAGGGTACGAACTCACTGTAACTCCTTCAAAAGCGCCTTATTCAGATTTGTTGTATGTTGGAACAATAAATAGATGTATGTACATTATTTTTCAGTCGGTAACCCAAAGAAAGTTAAGAAAAAAGGTAAAAGTGAGAACCCATTCTCATTTAAAAAGTTTTTGTCTGGATCATCAACCAAAAAAGGTGCTGGTCCAACTGAAAGCTATCCTATTTCTGGAGAACAAAATCCAGTGTTTGAAAACATGGATAATAACAGTCTTCCAGACTTCGTACAGGATCATTATCATACAAAAACATTGGACACGCCATTGAACACATCATTTGACACGTCGCATGTAAACAATTCTGTTAAAAAGGAAAAAACGAAAAGTAATCATGGTTTAAAAAGTGAAAAATCAATTAAAAAATCAATTCAAGATGAAAAAACAAAAACAAAGAGAAATGAAAGTTTTTCAAGCTCTGATGATGAGGCAAGTTACACTAACAAGGAAACAGTTGGGAATATCTTACCAGACTTTTTATCAGAAGTTGCTTTGAATTACACAAAACCAGCTAGAAGTAGACCAGAAGATCAAGGCGTTAGCCATAGTAATGAAGTACTTGCTGACAAAGAAAGTGACATGGAAGTTAATGAGGTTAGTGCTCTTGATTGTCTTTATTTCTTATAAAGTACATGCTAATAATGACAGTGACATTGAAGTTAATGAGGTTGGTGCTCTTTATTGTCTTTATTATCTATAAAGTGCATGCTAACAAAGACAGTGGCATGGAAGTTAATGAGGTTAGTGCTTTTTATTGTATTGATTATTTATAAAGTACATGCTTACAAAGACAGTAACATTGAAGTTAATGAGGTTGGTGCTCTTTATTGTCTTGTTTTTTTATGAAGTGCATGCTTACAAAAACAGTGGCATGGAAGTTAATGAGGTTAGTGCTCTTTATTGTCTTGATTATGTATAAAGTACATACTAACAATGACAGTGACCTTGAAGCTAATGAGGTTGGTGCTCTTTATTGTATTGATTATCTATAAAGTAAATGCTAACAATGACAGTGACATTAAAGTTAATACGGTTGGTGCTCTTTATTGTCTTGATTATCTATAAAGTACATGCTAGCAATGACAGTGGCATAGCAGTTAATAAGGTTGGTGCTCTTTATTGTCTTGCTTATGTATAAACAACATGCTAACAAAGACAGTGGCATAGCAGTTAATGAGGTTGGTGCTCTTTATTGTCTTGCTTATGTATAAAGTACATGCTAACAATGACAGTGACATTGAAGCTAATGAGGTTGGTGCTCTTCATTGTATTGATTATCTATAAAGTACATGCTAACAATGACAGTGACATTAAAGTTAATACGGTTGGTGCTCTTTATCGTCTTGATTATCTATAAAGTACATGCTAACAATGACAGTGGCATAGCAGTTAATAAGGATGGTGCTCTTTATTGTCTTGCTTATGTATAAAGAACATGCTAACAAAGACAGTGGCATAGCAGTTAATGAGGTTGGTGCTCTTTATTGTCTTGCTTATGTATAAAGTACATGCTTACAAAGACAGTGGCATAGAAGTTAATGAGGTTGGTGCTCTTTGTTGTATTGATTATGTATAAAGTACATGCTAACAATGGCAGTGGCATAGAAATTAATAAGGTTGGTGATCTTTATTGTCTTGCTTATGTATAAAGTACATGCTAACAAAGACAGTGGCATAGCAGTTAATGAGGTTGGTGGTCTTTATTGTATTGATTATGTATAAAGTACATGCTAACAATGGCAGTGGCATAGAATTTAATAAGGTTGGTGATCTTTATTGTCTTGCTTGTGTATAAAGTACATGCTAACAAAGACAGTGGCATAGAAGTTAATGAGGTTGGTGATCTTTATTGCATTGATTATGTATAAAGTACATGCTAACAAAGACAGTGGCATGGAAGTTAATGAGGTTAGTGCTCTTTATTGTATTGATTATGTATAAAGTACATGCTTACTTTAAGAAATAAATTGGGAAAAGAAGTTCTTGATCAGTATCTGCATTTTATCATTTTCTTATATTGTTTTCTACTTGTTCTTTAACTTGAGTGTTTCCTCTGATGTCTCTTAATCCTCTTTTGCCACAATATTTTCAAAAGTCATCTGATGCAGAGGCATCAGAACGTGTTGACATGAGGAAAAGGGATAAAGTACCAGTAATTGCAATAACAAGAATTTACATTGGACATAATGTTTGACCTGTTGAAGATTGATATTTGGCATGTGTATTCATTGTGAAATGACCTTTATAATGATACCAAAATGTTTAACCCTTTCCCTCATACGACAATTCTGCAGCAGACGACTTTGAACGTATTTTGTCAAAACATAGAAAATCTCCATAATTGAATGTATAACCTATGACAAAAAGTGGAAAACATTGTGGCAAAAGGAAAAATTGCACGTTTTGTGCAATTTCTTCTTTTGTCACAATGTTTTCAAAAAGCCGTCTGCTGCAGAGGCATCAGAAAGCATCTATATGAGGGAAAGGGTTATAGAGCTTTTTCAATGTTTTTGCATCAATGTTTTCAAACACATCTGCTGCATATTTGTTGTATGTGGGAAAGTGTTAACATCTTTAAGCATAATTGGACTTGGGATTGTTGGCAATAACCATTACAGTACATTAGGTTTATCTTGTTTTAGAATCAGTGACTTGGAGAAGCAGGTGGTAGAACAACGACATAAAGAAGTTGAAGAAACTTCAATCATGGAGAAAGCTATGGAACAAGTGGAGGAAAATCTCAGGGATACTACAGTACTAAACTATAACCCTTTCCCACATACAACAAATCTGCAGTAGACCACTTTGACTTACATGCAAAATTATGAAAAATCTCCCTTAATGAATGTTTTATTACTGGATAGACCTGAAAACAATGTGGCAAATGGTTAAATTGCTTATTTTGAACAATTTCTCCTTTTGTCATAATGTTTTGAAAAGATGTCTACAGCAGATTTCTTTGCATGTTGGAAAAGGTAAATAATTTTAAATATCCCTCAACATTTCAATGAACACAATGCACAAAATACAAGCTTTCTTATTTAACCCTTTCCCACATATAGATGATTTCCTACGCCTCTGCAGCAGAATATTTTTTGAAAAGATTGTGATAAAACTACCGAGTTCTTCTTTTGCCACAATACTTTCAAAAGTAGTCTGCTGCAGATGCGTCAAAATAATGTAAAATTAAATTTTTCCTCTTTCGAAGGCATTCGAAACGAAGATTCAGGGACATCACAGTGTTTGCCCTGTCTGTTAGTCTGTAGTAAAAACTTTAAAATTGGCAATTACCCATGGGGCTTTTATGTTAGGCATGTATATTCCTTACGACATTGACAGTTGATTAACTATTCAGTTGAGCCCCAGTTGAGCCCCGGTAGCTCAGTCAATAGTAAAGCGAGCTGTCAATCCAGGGAATGTGAGTTGGAACCCCAGCTAGGCCAATATTCCTTCTGACTTTTGACAAAAGTCACTGTGTCATGCGACTTTTGTTGTCCACCTGCAATGTGCCAACAGTCTATGAGGAAAAAAATGCCAAAAGTCAGTTGTGTGAAGTACTGGTACATGTATGAGAAAGCAAGGAAACACATCGGAAGGTGAAATGGCCACCTTGATATGAAAAATATAAGCACCAGCCATGGCTTTTGACCTGATGGAGAGGCTTTCATAAAATGTGTGAGTATTCCTTTCAAGCTGTACTGAAACTTTGGATGTTGACCTTTGACTTTCTCATCAAAAAAACATAAATATTGGCCATGACCTTTTACCTGTTGGGGATAATGCTTTAATCTAATGCATGTGACAAGTCCTTTTAATTGCTACAAAACATTTACACATTGTGACCTCACGATTGACCTATATCCTACATCTAGAAAAATCATTAACAGACAGAGAAGATTGGTGTTTCATAAACAGATCTTGTGTTTTGCTCACCTGAGCTATTGTTATCAGACTTTGTTTTTCGTGCTTCATCAATAATTGCACTAAATTACATCTCCTCTTAAACCAATGGACCCATTTCAACCAAATTTCACAAGACTGTTCCTTTGGAGTTCAAAGAATTAAATTCTATGGAGATTATCATTTATTAAAATTGAAAGTAAATTAATACTGAATTGACTGGGAAACATTGTGGCGAAAGGAGAAATGGCTGATCTTGAGCAATTTCTCCTTTTGCCATAATGTTTTCTAAAGTCATCTGCTGCAGATGTGTCACTTTATGTCTGCAGGTGGAAAACTGTTAACCCTTTCCCTCATATAGATGCTTTCTGACGCCTTGCAGCAGACAGCTTTTTGAAAACATAGTGACAAAAGAAGAAATTGCACAAAACGTGCAATTTCTCCTTTTGCCACAATGTTTTCCACTTTAAGTCATAGGTTATCCATTCAGTTTTAGAGATTTTCTATTTTTTGACAAAATACGTTCAAAGTCGTCTGCTGCAGAATTGTCGTATGAGGGAAAGGGTTAATTGTACTCATGATAATTTGAAGTCATTAGCATCTTCAGTGTATAATTTATACCAGAGTTGAAGACAATGTGGAAAAAGAAGAAATAACTCTTTTTCTCTTTAAAAAAATCTGTAGATTTGGCTTAACCCTTTCCCTCATATAGACGCTTTCTGATGCCTCTGCAGCAGACGGCTTTTTGAAAACATAGTAACAAAAGATGAAATTGCTTAAAACGAGCAATTTCTCCTTTAGTCACAACGTTTTCGACTTTTAGTCATAGGTTATCAGTTCAATTATAGAGATTTTCTATTTTTTGACAGAATATGTACAAAGTCGTCTGCTGCAGAACTGTCTTCTGTAGATGTGGCTTAAGTTATCTGTATCCGGGAAGGGATAATTTAAGGTGAACATACAAACTGAATGCCATTGTTTCTACATGTTTTTACAGCAAAGAGCCGTGAATGCCGAAAGTACGATTTCCAAATTGAAACATGAAATAAAGACTCTTCAGGTAAAAAGTATTTTAAGCTGAAAAAGGTCGTGCTGTTGTGATATACTTGGTATCTGCGTCTGCGTTATAACAAACCTTTAACAACTTAAGCTATCTTTAATGGAGATTTTTCAGGTTTTTGTCACTTTATCTTCAAGCTCGTCTGCTGCATCGGCATATTGAAAAGGTTTAAATCTGTATCTGACCTCCAAACCATGTGTCGTGATTAAAAGTATGGCCTCAGTGAGACAGACCGTTCATTTGATTATCACACTATAGGGTTTTAACCCTTTTCCTCATACGACAATTCTGCAGCAGACAACTTTGAATGTATTTTGTCAAAAGATCTCTATACATGTAATTGAATGGATAACCTATGACTAAAAGTGGAAAACATTGTGTCAAAAGGAGAAATTGCTCGTTTTGAGCAATTTCTTCTTTTGTCACTATGTTTTCAAAAAGCCGTCTGCTGCAGAGGTGTCAGAAAGCGTCTATATGAGGGAAAGGGTTAATCCTTCGTTACATGCACCAAAGAAGCAGCAGGCCACTTTGAATAAATCTTAAAAAACATAAAGAAACTTTAGATGGAAGAACAATTTTTGAACAAAGTGAAAAAAACCATTGACAAAAGCAGAGATTGCTCACATTGAGAAATTTTTCCTAACCTATAATGTTTTCTAAAGTCGTCATCTGCAGAGGCATCAGGTAAGCATCTCGAGGGCTTGGTGTGAAACGGTTGTAACTAAAAACCTATTTTGAAAACCCTGGTTTAGGGGCAATTTTGACCCTGTTTGTAAACAATGCAAATTTAGGTGACATTGCTCAAAACGAGCAATGGCACCTAAATTTCCATTGTTTACTAAGAAAAATTATTTAACGCTTTTAAAGACTTTTATGGCGAGGTGATTAACCTTGGAAACAAAATACCAAATTTAGTTACAACTGTTTCACGCCAAGCCCTCGATCTGTTTGTGTGATAGGGTCTTATGAGTAATAAGAAAGATACAAATGTACATGTATCTCTGGAGCAAATATGAGTTGCCTCCATCTTATCTAGACGTCTGAAAGAACACTTGAGAAACATAGCTGACCATAATTGTGACAGGTTCAGATGAAGATGTGCCTGCGTATACATGTTGTCTGATCTAAATGCTCATGGTTTGTCAGAAGAATCTTTTAACCTTTTTGCAGATGCATTTGACACATCAGAAGCAGAGGACATTTGAAATAAGTTTGGCAAAATTGAGCCTTTATTTATAGATTTTCAAAATTTTCTGCTGCATATTTCCTGTATGTGGGAGAGGGTTAAAATTCTTATCTGACTAATATGCGAACAGTATAGATCCATCTCAAATTTAGATATGTAGGCTGATTTTGCTCTACATTGGTAGCAATATGAACGCCTTATGATTACATTGAAATTCTGTCAATTTCAGCGAGTCATATGTTTAAAATAATATTTCAGGGTGAGTTGAAGGTGTTAAGAGATGAAAGCGGACAAGGCAAAGCAGACCATCTGAGTGACGTGAAGGAAAGGACGTCGTATGTGGCTGAACAACTTGTATCCGCTTCTCAAACCGCCGAATCCTCACTCAGGTATGTTTGACTCGGGTTTAACGTCATTTTCAATAGTATTTCGGTTTTATCATGCTGAAAGAATACATACATACAATACCCATCGGGCGACAAACCAATACTAAGCCGAAGGGCAGCCCACCATGACAAGCTGAAAGCATGGATGAAACCCGAGATACCTGGTCCAAAACTCCCCATAGTAACCACTCAGCCCAATTCTTCTATTTCAAAAGTAAGTTAATTAACCCTTTCCCTCATACAGACGCTTTCTGACGCCTCTGCAGCAGACAGCTTTTTGAAAACATAGTGATAAACGAAGAAATTGCCCAAAACAAGCAATTTCTCCTTTTGCCACAATGTTTTCCTCTTTTACTCATAGGTTATCCATTCAATTATAGTCGTCTGCTGCAGAAATATCATATGAGGTAAAGGGTTAAAAGCAGAAAACCTAATCCTTTCCCACTTGCGACAAATCTGCAGCTGATGATTTGAAAACAGAAAAGCAAATTTATGGAAAAATTGTATTTATTGATAACTCAATAGACTTGGAAACATTGAAGCACAAGTCGAAATTGTTCGTTATGAGCGAGCAATAGCTTATTTTGTTACATTTTGAAAATGTCATAGCATGTCATGAATTAAAAAATCTGAAGTAACCCGTTGGTGTTTTCTGGATATGGGTTTGTACTAAAAAAAATCCAGGATATTTTAAAAGCTAATCACAAAGAAATCTATCGTAAATGAAGATATATAACTGTATAACTGTAGAAACTGGCATGAAACACCATTCAAAATAATAAATAAGAAAGTTCAAAATTTGTGTTTAGAAGCATTTAATAAATTCTGTCCATATTTCAACTGTTATAATCCACAAAGTTTGTTTGCTCTCTACAGCAATTGATTGATTGGGGTTTAACACTAGTTTCAACAATGTTTAGCTTGACTTTGGTAAAAAAGAGAGCTATTGTCATGATCCTGGCGTCGTCGTCGTCAGCGGGGGAGTGGTCGTCCGGTTAAGGTTTTTTGTTCAGCTCAGCTTATCAGTCGAGCGTCTGTGCCGTACACGGTGCTCTTGTTCATGCATACCACGGCGGCCGGTTCACTTATTCATGCAATTCCTGGCTTTCTCACACAAGTCATCCACACAACAATCCATCCAAGCAACCTCTACAGCAAAGAACCCTTACCAAATCTTCATAATATGACCTCAAACTTTAGACCAAATCTCGCTGACCTATGCATCTACAGTGGACGACTTGAAAACATTGTCACAAAAGAAGAATTTGCTTATCATGAGCAAATTTCTCCTTTAGCCACAATGTTTTCAACTCTTATTCAAAAGATTATACATTTATTTATAGAGATATTTATAGTTTTGCCTGGATGTTAACACATACCCACTTGTAGATGCTTTCTGACGCCTCTTCAGCAGACGACTTTTCGAAAACATTGTGGCAAAAGGTGAAATTGCTCAATACAAAAAAAATCTTGTTTTGCCACAATGTTTTTAACTCTATTCAATAATTGAACTCTGATTTATGGAATTTTTTATATGTTTTTGTCAATATATTTTCAGATATATATATTGCTGCAGATTTCTTGTTTGGTAGAAAGGGTAAACAAAGTTGTCTGCTGCAGATTTGTTGTATGTGGAAAGGGTAAACAAAGTTATCTGCTGCAGATTTGTTGTGCTGCTTTCTCAAGTCCTAAACTCTATTGACAAAATTACAGAACACAAACAATCTGATGAGACGGCTGGGGATTCAACACGATGAACAATCTTTTACATTTTTAGTGATTTTAATATGATGTATATGTACATTAAGAATGATAAAATTGTTAACACTTTTCCAAATTGTTATCTCTTGCAAAACGATATATTGCACATATCAATTTTTGCAACAAAAGTGTCATGATGGCCCTGAAGCGCTCACCTGAATACCATGGCTCTATGCGATTCACAAGTCCACAAGTTTTCTTAAGTTTGTCCTAGTGACCTGGTTTTTAGCTCTACTGGCCAAAGGCCAGAAGGGCTTATGTCGTGGCGATTTGTCCGTCGTCCGTGCGTGCGTCCGTCCGTGCGTCCGTAAACAATTTCTTGTTAACACGATACAGTCTTCACTTTTGATTGTATCTCAACCAAACTTATACAGTAGTTAGATATCCATGAGAGCTCGGTTCCTTTCGAAAACCAGCCAGATCCGCCCATGCATGACTGGATTATGGCCCTTGAAATGGTCAAAATTGCTATAAAAGAGCTTGTTAACACGATACAGTCTTCACGTTTGATTGTATCTGAACCAAACTTATATAGTAGTTAGATATCTATGAGAGCTCGGTTCCTTTCGAAAACCAGCCAGATCTGCTCATGCATGACTGGATTATGGCCCTTGAAATGGTCAAAATTGCTATAAAAGAGCTTGTTAACATGATACAGTCTTCACTTTTGATTGTATCTCAACCAAACTTATACAGTAGTAATATATCCATGAGAGCTCGTTTCCTTTCGAAAACCAGCCAGATCCGCCCATGCATGACTGGATTATAGCCCTTGAAATGGTCAAAATTGCTATAAAAGAGCTTGTTAACACGATACAGTCTTCACGTTTGATTGTATCTGAACCAAACTTATATAGTAGTTAGAAATCCATGAGAGCTCGGTTCCTTTCGAAAACCAGCCAGATCTGCCTATGCATGACTGGATTATGGCCCTTGAAATGGTCAAAATTGCTATAAAAGAGCTTGTTAACATGATACAGTCTTCACTTTTGATTGTATCTCAACCAAACTTATACAGTAGTAAGATATCTATGAGAGCTCGGTTCCTTTCGTAAACCAGCCAGATCCGCCCATGCAAGACTGGATTATGGCCCTTGAAATTGTCCAAATTGCTATAATTGAGCATGTGAACACAATAGAGGCTCCATTTACTATCTGATCTTCACCAAACTTAGATAGTAGTTAAATATTGATGAGAGCTTGGTTCCTTTTGAAAACCAGCTAGATCCGCCCATGCAAGACTGGATTATGGCCCATGAAATTGTAAAAATTGCTATAATACAGCTTGTGAACACAAAAGAGCCTCCATTTACTATCCGATCTTCACCATACATACATGCTCTGGATTGAAAATGACCAAAGAACCATACCAGTAGAGCATAGGCCCTCATGGGCCTCTTGTTTACTCAATATGAACTGAATTTGAAACTTAGCCTAGATATCACCAAGGCCAACATTATGACAAAGTTCTATCATGCTTAATTAAAAAAGTGCCTGGAATTGTAAAGCATAAATTAGGTGTTGCTACTGTGTACTATTGATGTGTGGATCCAGACTGCACTGGTGTTTGCATAACTCCTCTGGGTGTGAACATAGGCATTTATTGGACATTTCCGTTATACAGACTCACAAAATCTGGTGTACCTTGTGTATTCTGTAAAGTGACAATATTGTTGTAGTACATACACTTTGTAGTATATATGTTAAATAACTTGAATATTAGAGATCAATGAAAGCTTGAAAATCCTACACCTTAATTGAGAATGATTCCCAATAATTGAAATTGCAGTAGAAACATTCTCTTCATCTCATTGGCTTCTGTTTTAACACATTCTCTGATACGACTTTAGACACCTTTGCAGGTAACGCATTTTGAAAACTATAACGGAAAAGAGAACTGTCTTGAAAAGAACAATTTATCCTTTTCTATATACCTGAATTGCACTTCCAATTTTCTAGATGTAACATTGTTTTCTTCAGATATGTTTTAATATAATATATTAAATACTGCAAGATACAATACCCTAGTATGAAGGAAGGATTTGTGTTTACCTTGTTACTAGAATTTTCAGAGCATAATTAAAGTTGTGAAACTTTGTTTTCAATCTTGACATTGTAAGGGTTTGTTGGCGGAAAATTATAAATTTTGATAATTCTGAAGCATTGACTCATATTGAAGATTTTCAAACAGATTGTGAACGGTTTATTTAAGTATGTTGAAAGTTTGAAACAATATATATTTCTACAACAAAATTGGGTTGGTGCAATAACGACATGATTTCATACCAATACTTGTAAAAAATATTCCAAACTTCTCCATTTGCAGAAAGGTTATCATTCCAAGGGTTAATCATCAATTTATTTTGTTGTTATCATATTCATAAACATAAAAGATGTACATGTAGGCTTGAACATTTCCTTGATACTTGCATTCTTGAACTTTCAATAGTACATATCATACATACAACACAAAGTGTGTTTTAGCAGATCATGCGACATCTCTTTCTCACTCATCTGTCCTTCCTTTATGATTTTTCAAATTAATGAATTTCGTACATAATGCCTCAAATGAGATATTCTTTTACCCAACCAATCATGACCATGCCATTGCCATTGCCAAGGCTTTTGCTTGTCCAATGTTGCAGACTATCCTAGTAGTATCAGAATGTTATTACACATACAAATGTTGTATGTGAGCTGTAGTCAAACACCTGGTCTGTGAATGAAGTTTTAACATAAACACTATCAACTAAGTGTGCACCCCCACATGATAGATGAATATACAGTCATGATCTAACTGTGACCTCTTTCATGTCTTCACCTAGCTGTGCCAACTTTCATGCCCAGAACTAGATGTGGCCAAGTTCATGGCCTGAGCCAGCTGTGCCCACTGTTATGCCTAGAGCTACCTTTGTCCACACTCATGCCTTGATCTAGCTGTTCCCATGTTCTTGCCATGACTTAAATGTGTCTACATTAATGCCCTGATATAGCTTTGTCCATATTCATATGCTGACCTAGCATTGTCCACACTCATGCCTTGACCTAGCTGTTCCCATGTTCATGCCCTGACCTAACTGTACCAATTATTATGCCCTGACCTAGATGTTTCCATGTTCATGCCCTGACCAAGATGTGTCCACCTTTCTGCCCTGAACTAGATGTTTCCATGTTCATGCCCTGACCTAGAAGTGTCCATGTCCATGCCCTGTCCTAGATATGTCCATGCACTGACCTAGATGTTTCCATGTACTGACCTAGATGTTTCCATGTACATGCACTGTCCTAAATGTTTCCATGTTCATGCCCTCACCTAGAAGTGTCCATGTCAATGCCCTGTCCTAGCTGTGTGAACAGTCGTGCCTTGACCTAGCTGTGTCAACATTCATGCCCTGACTTATTTTGTCCACATTCATGCATTATCTTAGTTGTGTCAACATTCAAAACCTGACCTAGCTGTGTCAATATTTAATGCCTTGACCTAGTTGTGTCAACATTCATGGCCTGACCTAGTTGTGTCAACATTCATGTATTGACCTAGTTGTGTCAGCATTCATGTCCTGACCTAGTTGTGTCAACATTCATGTCTTGACCTAGTTGTGTCAAAATTCATATCCTGACCTAGTTGTATCAACATTCATGTCATGACCTAGTTGTGTCAACATTCATGTCTTGACCTAGTTGTGTTAACATTCAAACCCTGTCCTAACTGTGCCCAATTTATATGCATAGCTGTGCCCTTATCAATTCTTGATTGATTGGAAAACCGTTAGATTTCTCAATTTGACAAAAACAATAAAAAATGGTCAGAATGTTTGTCTAAATGATATCTAGGTCAAGTTTAAATATGGGTCATATTGGGTCAGAAACTAGGTCACTAGGCCACATTGAAGGAACATCTTGTTAACTCTGTAGAAGTGGCATTGTTTGCTACAGCAGCTTGACATTTAATGAAAATGTTTATCTAAATGATATCTAAGCCAATTTCGAATATGGATCATGTAGGGTCAAAAACTAGATCACTAGGCCAAATTGAAGGAAAATCGTATAAACACTTTGGATGAAATTTGGTCAGAATGTTTGTCTGAATTATATCTAGGTCAATTTCGAATATGGGTCATATTGGGTCAGAAACAAGGTCAATAAAGGAAAATATTGTTCAAACTCCGGAGGCCGCATTTTTACTTTGAGCAAGTTGAAAATTTGTCAGAATGTCTTGATGATATCTAGTCCATGTTGGAATATGGGTCATATCAGGTAAAAAAATATAGATCACTAGGCCAAATGAAGGAAAATCTTGTTAACACTGTGGAGGTTGCATTCAGAATAATTGTCTTGATGTGTTTTGCATTGCAGTACATTGTATAATTAAGGTGAGCGATCCAGATCCAGGGCCATCATGGCCCTCTTGTTTCAAAACCATTACAGATATGGATTCGAAACTAAACAACACTTATTCACCATCATTACTTCTATCAACAGATGAGACTTCATAACTCTGGCCCTTTTTGGACTCAGAATTTTGGTTAAGTTTTTTGTACCAATTTACTTTTTTTCAAAACCACTAGAGATATTGCTTTGAAAATTACAACACTATTTCACCATCATTACCTCCATCAACAGACAAGAAGTACATAACTCTGTCAAGGTTTTTGTATGAATTATTACCCTTTTTCGAAACCACTACAGAAATTTCTTATTACATTATTTTACCATCATTAGCTCCATCAACGGACAAGAGTACATAACTATGTCAAGGTTTTTGTATGAATTATTGCACGTTTTTTTACTTAGAATTTTGGTTAAGTTTTTTGTGCAAATTTACTTTTTTCAAAACCATTACAGATATTGCTTTGAACTTACAACACTTATTCACAATCATTACTTCTATTAACAGACAAGAGTACATAACTCTGTCAAGATTTTTGTAAGAATTATGGCCCTTTTTTCCCCTTAGAATTTTGGTTAAGTTTTTGTACCAATTTACTTATTTTCAAAATCATAACAGATATGGCTTCGAAACTTACGACACTTGTTCACCATCATAAACTCCATGAACAGACAAGAGAACATACTTCTGTCAAGATTTTTGTCAGAATTATGCCCCTTTTTAGCTCACCTGAGCTTTGCTCAAGGTGAGTTATTGTGATCGCCTTTTGTCCGGCGTCCGTCGTGCGTCGTCCGTCGTGCGTCAACTTCTTCTCCTCAGTAACCAGTGGGTCAATTTGGATGAAACTTCACAGAAAGCATCCTCTCAATGACCTCACCAGAATTCCTTCAAATTATTGGAATCCATGCAAAATTCTGGTTTCCATGGCAACGAAACCGAAAAAACTTCAAAATTCTTCTTCTCCCAAACTGGTTGGCAGATTTTCAAATAATTTTGTAGAAATGTTCCTTAGATGACCCTCTATCATATTCCTTCAAGCCATGTTGATTGATCGAAAAACATGGCCGCCAGGGGGGGCGGGGCTATTTTGCCTTATATGGCTATAGTGAAAACTTAAAAAATCTTCTTCTCCGAAAGTGTCAGGCCGATCTTCAAATAATTTTGTAGAAATGTTCCTTGGGTGACCTTTTATCAGATTCCTTCAAGCCATGTTGATTGGTCGAAAAACATGGCCGCCAGGGGGCGGGGCTATTTTGCCTTTTATGGCTATAGTGAAAACTTAAAAAATCTTCTCCTCCATAAGTGTCGGGCCGATTTCCAAATAATTGTGTAGAAATGTTCGTTGGGTGACCCTCTATCAGATTCCTTCAAGCCATGTTGATTGGTCGAAAAACATGGCCGCCAGGGTGCGGGGCTATTTTGCCTTATATGGCCAAAGTGAAAACTTAAAAAATCTTCTCCTCCGAAAGTGTCAGGCTGATTTTCAAATAATTTTGTAGAAATGTTCCTTGGATGACCCTCTATCAGATTCCTTCAAGCCAAGTTGATTGGTCGAAAAACATGGCCGCCAGGGGGGGCGGGGCTATTTTGCCTTATATGGCTATAGTGAAAACTTAAAAAATCTTCTTCTCCGAAAGTGTCAGGCCGATTTTCAAATAATTTAGTAGAAATGTTCCTTGAATAACCCACTTTCAGATTCCTTCAAGCCATGTTGATTGGTCAAAAAACATGGCCGCCAGTGGGCAGGGCTATTTTGCACTATATGGCTATAGTGAAAACTTAAAAAATCTTCTCCTCCAAAAGTGTCTGGCCGATTTTCAAATAATTTTGTAGAAATGTTCCTAGGGTGACCCTCTATCAGATTCCTTCAAGCCAAGTTGATTGGTCGGAAACTATGGCTGCCATGGGGCAGGGCTTATATAGGTAAAGTGAAAAAAAAAATCAGGTGAGCGACTCCAGGGCCATCATGGCCCTCTTGTTTAAATTAACTTTTTAACCCTTTCCCTAATGTAATTCATGTAAATGTGAATTTTGACTACTGCAATCAAGATTAGAATTTTCTATGAAAGAAGACTGGTTGATCTGTCCCTTATAATTAATTTCAAATTTTTCAATATTGTGTTTTATTCTTTCTTGATCAAGATAATTCTTGAACATTTTATTATCCCCCGCTTTTTCGATAAAAAAAAAAGGGGGGTTATAATTAAGTTCGGTTTGTCCGTCTGTCCGACTGTCTGTCCGTGTCTGTCTGTCACACTTCGTTTCCGTGCAATAACTGCCACAAATGTGAACCGTTTTTTTCAAACTTGGTAACAAGGTTAAATACCTTAAGGGCTAGGCCAAGCTCGATCGTCACTTTCAGCGGACTTCATTCAGTGGAGTTATGGCCCCTTATTTAACAAAAAATGTCGTTTGTTGCTGTTTCCATGCAATAACTGCCACAAATGTGAACCTTTTTTTTTCAAACTTAATAACAAGGTTGAATGCCTTAAGGGCTAGGCCAAGTTCGATCGTCACTTTCGGCGGACTTTATTCGGTGGAGTTATGTGCCGTTTGTTGATGTTTCCACAAACACAATGTTTTCAAAAGTCGTCTGCTGCAGGTGTCGGAACGTGTCTATATGTTGAAAATGGTTAGAATAGCAAATAACAGAAAATGTAACATCTGATTTAAATTGGTGGTGAGAATATTATAAATGTTATTACAATTGTGGTTAGGTACCAAATTACCCGAGGTTAAATAAACCCCAATTCAATATCGGACAGATTGTGATGATTAATATGGGAATCACTTCAGCACAGGATGTGGGTGATTATACCTTTCCCTCATATAGCACTTTCAGATGCCTCTGCAGCAGACAGCTTTTTGAAAACATAGTGACAAAAGAAGAAATTATTCAAATCAAGCAATTTCTCCTTTTGCCACAATGTTTTCCAATTTTAGTCATAGGTTATCCATTCAATTACAGATATTTTCTATTTTTTGACAAAATATGTT
This sequence comes from Serripes groenlandicus, assembly GCA_031761405.1. Classification (NCBI taxonomy): domain Eukaryota; kingdom Metazoa; phylum Mollusca; class Bivalvia; order Cardiida; family Cardiidae; genus Serripes; species Serripes groenlandicus. Next base: position 113,865,295 of record JASEVX010000002.1, read on the forward strand.
CAAAGTCGTCTGCTGCAGAATTGTTGTATGAGGGAAAGGGTTAAACCCAGGTCAACTCAAACAACTTTCCTCTTTTGTGAAATTGAAAAAATTAAATATGAGCAATTTTGACTTGAGCAGTTTCTTCTTTTGACACAATGTTTTCAGATTTGTAGTACATATATGCATGGGAAAGGGTTTGCACATTGGACTGCTTTAACTGATTTTGTGAAGCCAAATTGCCATCAGCATAGAGCCAGTGAGGCAAAACCAGTGCCTTCACACTGTCTAGCTGACAAACAAGACAAACTTCTATACTGTTGGCTGATCTACACAACATTTTTATCTTATATTCCTTGAGAAAGGGCTATGAACTCTTCTAAATGTAAAACTTAACAAGTTTAGCGTCACATACAAGAGACTGAGAGCAGTACTAAGGGGGCTTCCTTTCTAGTTTTCCATCTGTTGTTTGATATATAATGACTTTCCTAATTGTATGAAAATAGTGAAGACTTGAGTGACACAGGGCCAAACAAGCAAATTCATGAAATTTATATCCCCCGCTTGCAGGAAATATTGTAGGAATAATGTCCAACGAAAGTGACGATCGAATTTGGCCTAGCTGTTAAGGCATTTAACCTTGTTACCAAGTTTGAAAAAAAACCAGTTCACATTTGTGGCAGTAATTGCATGGAAACAGCAACAAACGACATTTTGTGTTAATCAAGAGGCCATAACTCCACCGAATAAAGTCCGCCGAAAGTGACGATCGAACTTCGCCTAGCCCTTAAGGCATTTTACGTTGTTACCAAGTTTGAAAAAAATAGGTTCACATTTGTGGCAGTTATTGCACGGAAACAGCAACAAACGACATTTATATTGTGATTTATATTAATCATCACAATCTGTCTGATATTGAATTGGGGTTTATTTAACCTCGGGTAATGTGGTACCTAACCCTTTCCCACAATCAACAAATCTACAGCAGACAACTTTGAAAACATCTCAGTAAAATATTAAAAAAATTTAAATCTTAAAATTAAATATAGTTGAAAAACTGAAGGAATAAGTAACTTATTATTTCTCCTTTTATCACACAAATTTCAAAGGTGAATGTCTGCGTAACTTCAGCTAGTTGTGTCAAAATGCAACAGCAAGTAGTTTGAGTCTGAAGTGAAGATTATACCTGGAACATGGGATACTATTTTGATATCCACTTGAAAACATTTTGAAAAAAAGGGGGAAAATGCACTTGCTTCTTTTCCCACACCGTGTTAGTAACTACGTAACCTTGCATGAAATTTATAATATTCTCACCACCAATTTAAATCAGATGTTACATTTTCTGTTATTTGCTATTCTAACCCTTTCCAACATATAGACACGTTCTGACACCTGCAGCAGACGACTTTTGAAAACATTGCTCATAATGAGCAATTTCTCCTTTTTGCCACAATATTTTCTACTCTAACTAATAATTAATTTTTGGTTTATAGAGATTTTCCACATTTTATTTGGATGATTTTGAAGTGTCTGCTGCAAATTTGTTGTATGTGAGAGAGGGTTACATTAGCAGAATGACACTCAAAATATAATATATCAGGTTAAACAGTTCAGTTGTCTTGTTTTTATGTGAGAAATTCTTGTTCAATTCTATAATTATATAGTTGTTTCATGCTGCGTTTACAACCATACTTTCTTTAGCCATTGTTGTATATATACCAGCAGGCCTGCTAATTTTCACCCCAATCGTATTCAAGTTATTGTTATAACATCATTTCAAATTCAAATATGTGAAATGTGAGTTTTTGAACAGACTTGCAGTTTAAAGAGATAGATATGAATTTAATCCTAAACCCTTTTAAGTGTGCAGCAGATTGTCTTCAAAGGGAAAATATGGGGAAATCTATAAATCAGACATTGTGATTAGTGCAAGAGTTAAAAGGTGTAACATTGTGGTCAAAGGGCCTAAAGGACAGGCCCTTTTCTAGGCGTCCTATTTTGTCTGACCCATTCCAATTGGCAATAAAGAAGTCTTTGAAATTATGCAAAATTCCCAATTTGTTCATATTTCCATATAAATAATAATAGTGATTACTTTTTCCAAATTAAAGGCCAAATTCTTGTTCCCAAAATGTCTAGAAAAAGGCCTGAAGAAGAACTTGCTCATAATAAGTAAGTTCCTGTTGTGATAATTATATAATTTCCTATTGTTAAATTTGTTCCTAATATATGTATAAGATGTCCAGACTTTTAAGCTCACCTGCAGCATGAGCACTAAGTGCTCAAGGTGAGTTTTAGTGATTGCCATTTGTCTGTTGTGCGTCGTCCCTTGTCCGTCAACATCTCCTCAGCAGTAACCAGTGGGTCAATTGGGATGAAACTTCAAAGCTCCCAAACCAGTTGGCAGATTTTCAAATAATTTTGTAGAAATGTTCCTTAAGTGACCCACTATCAGCTTCCTTGAAGCCATGTTGATTGGTAAAAAAACATGACTGACACAGGGCGGGGCTATTTTGCCTTAAATGCCTTATATGCCTTAAAAAAACCTTCTCCTCCGAAAGTGTCCGTCCGATTTTCAAATTATTTTTTAGAAATGTTCCTATGGTAACCCGCTATCAGATCCTTTCAAACCATGTTGATTGGTGGAAAACTATGGCCGTTTATAATGGCTAAAGTGAAAAAAATAATATCAGGTGAGCGATCCAGGGCCATCATGGCCCTCTTGTTTTACTTAGAATTTTGGTTAAGGTTTTTGTACCAATTTACTTTTTTTTTAAACCATTACAGTTATGGCTTCGAAATTACAACACTTGTTCACCATCATAAACTCCATCAACAGACAAGAGAACATAACTCTGTCAAGATTTTTGTAAGAATTATGGCCCTTTTTTTACTTAGAATTTAGGTTAAGTTTTTTGTACCAATTTACTTCTTTTTTAAACCATTACAGATATTACTTTGAAACTTACAACACTTTTTCACCTTCATTACCTCAAGCAGCAGACAAGATTACTTAACCCTGTCAATGTTTTTGTAAGAATTATGGCCATTTTTCGCCTTAGATTTTTGGTTAAGTTTTTCACACCACCCCACATTTTTTTCAAAACCATTAGTAATTTAGCTTATAAACTTACAATACTTATTTATCATCATTACTTCCATCATCAGACAAGGGTACATAACTCTGTCAATTTTTGTTTAAGAATTATGGCCCTTTTTCGAATTTATAATTTTGGTCAAGTTATTCATACCAAATCAATAATTGTTTGCTTGTTTTTATGCTGAACTCACATAACCCTGTGAATCTAGTGTATTCTGTGAAGAGAATGTAGGTGACTGACTTCATTGTGTATCGCTTTCCGGTAATTTGATCACCGTATCAGGCGAAGATAATGTCCGCTTCTTGGGTTTTGGTTTCTTTGTCTTGCTTCTCACCATTTCTGCTTCATTATATCCACACAGTATAACAACAAACTTTGTATAAACTCAATATATTAATGAACTAGTCACTTATAATCAAACAAGCCGGTAAGCGACGTGGGATTCGCCTTGGTTGTGGGTCCTTAGCAACGAAACTCAAACGCGCACACCCTGAGCCCGTATGGCACCTGTTCACCAAGTTTCATCGGAATCGGCCCGTCGGTTTGGGCTGTGGAACGTCGCTTTACAAACAAACAGACAGACAGACAGCCGGAAAAGCCTGACAATAAGGGATATCTAACGAAGCGAATCCCAATATCCATCATCGCTAACTCTATTTAGATCCCAGGAATATGAATTTGTTCGTAATTAAATATTTCTTTTGCGCGAATTTGAAAACATGTCCGCCATATTATACGCATGCATATCACTGTTAACAAGCAAAGTGTTGACGATTTACAACAGGCCAAAAGGCGATCACAATAACTGAACATAAAAACCTTGTGCTCAGGTGAGCTTAAAATTGAACTTTAGTATTTAGAGCTTTTCTTAGGAACATATATATGTAGCCTGCTGGAAAGCATGTCCTCTAACTTACCAGCAGATAAATAAATGTAACTAAATTTATCCTTAAAAAATCCTTGGTGCCAAAAATATTCAACACATTGAAGTAACAAAGACATGTATATTTTCTGAAAGTTTATTCAGGTTTCTGTAGATAACAATAGTTGGAAACATGACACTTTTTGATAGTGCTTAATGCTTTTGTTTCACGTTGGTCAGTTAAATTTTGTAAAGAAGAGGGCCATGATGGACCTGGATTGCTCACCTGATATTATTTGTTTTCACTTTAGCCATATAAGCCAATCAACATGGCTTGAAAGAATCTGATTAAGGGTCATTCAAGGACCATTTCTACAAAATTATTTGAAAATCTGCCAATCGGTTTGGGAGAAGAAGAATTTTAAAGTTTTTTTTCGTTTCGTTGCCATGGAAACCAGAATTATGTATGGATCCAAATAAAATGAAGGAATTCTGATGAGGTTATTGAGATGATGCTTTCTGTGAAGTTTCATCCCAATTGACCCACTGGTTACTGAGGAGAAGATGTTGACGGACGACGGACACCGGACAAAAGGCGATCACAATAATTCACAATAATTCAATAACACAATAACCCACCTTGAGCACTACGTGGTCAGGTGAGCTAAACATACAAAAATCCTTAAAAAATAAAAAACTAGTCGACTTTCAGATTTTACATTTATCAACATCTTTAATTAAAAGCTTCCACTTTCAGACTATGCACAATTTGTACATGTGTCATTTATGATTTCAATGTTTAATTTGCTACAAAAATAAGCTATTTTTGTCTGTGTTGTTTCCATGTAATTTAACAAACTGTTCTTCTAATGAAACATGCTTATCCCCATCATCTTCTGCTATAACTTATTACATTAGGTATGGCAGACAGACAACAGTGATGTGATTCCGATGTGCTTCCTGTCTTAGAGGCAGCCAACAGAAATCATTGAAGAATGAGAAGTTAATCTCCATTTTCAACAACGTGTTCTGAAAAGGTATTAACCCTTTCCCACATACAATTAATCTACAGATCACTTCAAAACATCCAGCCAAAGATCTGAAAATGAAAGTTAATATATTCAATCAAGTTGACAACAATGTAGCAAAAGTAGAAATAGCTCATTCTTAGTTATTTCTCTATTTTGTTATGTTTTCAAAAGTTGTCTACTGCAGATATGTCTGCATGAGGGAAAGGCTCAAAGGTTGTATGTAGCAGGTTAAACAAGTAACCTTACCTATTTGATTGTTGATAGAGGACAGGCAAAACATTGGAGGGTCAAATGATGCTGATGATGAAAATAATAATAACAATAAAACTCGAATAAGAAAAATAATTAAGAAAAACATGTATATACTAAAAACAACAACAACAAAATAATAATAAAGGGCTATAAGTAAAAAGCTTAAACATGTCTTGTTTTTGTTCTTTGAAATTAAGACTTCTATTCTTGGGTAGAATTAATAATGCAATGTTTGCAATATAAATGAACCCAATTTCTAATAATAAATTTGCAAGATTGTCAGAGTGGCCAAGGTAGTAGGGGCGTCGGACAGTAAGAAATATTAAATGACCATTCTCTGTATTCGTTCATAACTCAATCCAGATTAATCCATTTATTTTTCCCTATCATTAAAAAAAGAACAAACATGTTCATTAAATATTATTTTTAATAATACTAAATTAACTTTTTCAGAAATTACTCAATGAGTAACTTTTTCTTTTCCAAAACGTTTTCAAACCTAAATCAAAATACAACTTCAACTTTTCAAAAATCTACTTTGTTTTTTCTATGCATGTTTTTTTTTTTTAAGCAAATCACTTTCTTTCTAACTTAAATTAGGAAAGCAGCTACTGTTACTGGTAGACCATTCCCATATACTACAAATCTTCAGTAGTTGACTATGAAAACATTTAGTAAAACATAATATTATGGAAACTCTATAAATGAGAAAAGATTTATTGAATAAAGTTGAAAACATTGTGACAAAAGAAAAAGTTTCTCATTATAGGTAATCTCTCCTTTTTTACAAAAATTATAAACAAGAGGGCCATAATGGCCCTGGATCGCTCACCTGATAAAAAAATTTCTTCACTTTAGCTATATAAGCCCCGCCCTCTGGCGACCATAGTTTCCGACCAATCAACTTGGCTTGTAAGAATCTGATAGAGGGTCACCCTAGGAATATTTCTACAAAATTATTTGAAAATTGGCCTGACACTTTTGAAGGAGAAGATTTTTTAAGTTTTCTCTTTAGCCATATATGGCAAAATAGCCCTGCCCACTGGCGGCCATGTTGTTCGACCAATCAACATGGCTTGGAGGAATATGTAAGTAGGTCACTTGAGGAACATTTCTACAAAATTATTTGAAAATCGGCCTGACACTTTCGGAGGAGAAGATTGTTTAAGTTTTCACTTTAGCCATATAAGGCAAAATAGCCCTGGCGGCCATGTTTTTCGACCAATCAACATGGCTTCAAGGAATCTGATAGAGGGTCATCCAAGGAACATTTCTACAATATTATTTGAAAATCGGCCTGACACTTTCGGAGATGAATATTTTTTTAAGTTTTCACTATAGCCATATAAGGCAAAATAGCGCCACCCCTAGCGGCCATGCTTTTCGACCAATCAACATGGCTTGAAGGAATCTGATAGAGGGTTATCCAAGGAACATTTCTACAAAATTATTTGAAAATCGGCCTGACACTTTCGGAGGAGAAGATTTTTTAAGTTTTCACTATAGCCATATTAGGCAAAAAAGCCCCCCCCCCCCCCCCCCCCCCCTGTCATAAGTACATGCTTTCATCAATGTTTGTGGTTTGAGGTATGTTTTTCCTAGACAATGTTAAGGTCATTTTTGTCTCGTCGCAATGAAGAAGCGAAAGCAAGACTAAGGTGTTTCTTTTCTGACAGCGTTGGCGGTGTCAAACATTTGCTGAAACATTAAATGCTTCATTTTTAGCTCACCAGAGCACAAAGTGCTCAAGGTGAGGTTTTGTGATCGCCTTTTGTCCGTCGTCCGTCATCAACATTTGCTTGTTAACACTCTAGAGGCAACATTTTGCATTCAATCTTCATGAAAGTTTATCAGAACATATATCTCGATCAAATCTAAGCCAAGTTCGAAACTGGGTAATGTCTGGTCAAAAACTAGGTCACTAGGCCAAATTGAAGGAAAATCTTGTTAACTCTCTGGAAGCCACATTTTAAACTTGAGCATGTTGAAACTTTGTCAGAAAGTTTGTCTTGATGATATCTAAGCTAAGTTCGAATATGGGTCATGTCCGGAAAATTTGTCTTAGTGATATCTGGGTCATGTCGGGTCAAAAACTAGGTCACTAGGTCAAATTTAATGAAAATCTTGTTAACACTCTGGAAGCCACATTTTTGGCTTGAGCATGTTGAAGAATTTGTCTTAGTGATATCTAGGCCAAGTTCGAAACTGGGTCATGTCGGGTCAAATACTAGATGACTAGGCCAAATTGAAGGAACATCTTGTTAACTATCTTGAAGCCGCATTTTAAACTTGAACATGTTGAAACTTTGTCAGAAAGTTTGTCTTGATGATATCTAGGCCAAGTTCGAATATGGATCATGTCCTGTCAAAAACTAGGTCACTAGGCCAAATTTAAGGGAAATCTTGTTAACACTCTGGAAGCCACATGTTTGGCGTGAGCATGTTGAAACGTTATCAGAAAGTTTTTCCTGATGATATCTAGGCCAAGTTTGAATATGGGTCATGTCAGGTCAAAAACTAGGTCACTGGGACAAATTTAAGGGAAATCTTGTTAACACTTGAAGCTGCATTTTTAATTTGAGCATGATAAAACTTTATCAGAAAGTTTGTCCTGATGATTTCTAGGCCAAGTTTGAATATAGGTCATGTCATGTCAAAAACAAGGTCACTAGACCAAATTTAAGGAAAATCTTGTGAACACTCTGGAAGCCACATTTTTGGCTTTAGCATGTTGAAACTTTGTCAGAATGTTTGTCTTAGTGATATCTATGCCAAGTTCGAATATGGGTCAGGTCATGTCAACAACTAGGTCACTAGGCCAAATTGTATAACAATCTAGTTAACACTACTAGATCGCATTTTTGTCTTTTTGTTAGAAAGTTTGTCTTGATGAAATTGCCATTGGCGCTGAGAGTTAAGTCTTAAATAGCCCATTCTCAGGTGAGCGATTCCAGGGCCTCATGGCCCTCTTGTTTTACTTTTTCTCCGTAAGTACGAGTGCTAGGGGCTTTCAAATTTGGAATAGTTACATCTGATACCCTTCTTCAGATTGTATGCTGAAGATGTAGAGTGTGATCTTATTTTTGGGGTACAAAACATGTTTTTTGGTGGATTTTAAGAATTGGACATGTATAGTTTCTTCATTCTTTGTTCGATTGATTTCAAATTGTGCACACACATGTCATTATTTAAGTTCTTCAACATATTTTGCAGGTTTTAGGATTAAACATTTGGAAATATTTTTTTTATTATTTTTATTATATTTTTTTAACAATTGCGTTTAGCTCAACGTTAAAGTTTGGTTTTTTAGATCATCCAAGTCAAAGGCTAAAGGTGGTCTATTCTGATCCCTTTGTTCGTCGCCGGTCATCGTTGATTTCATCCGTCATTTTAGCTTTAAACGACATCTTCTTATCCACTAAACAAATTTCAACCAAACTTCACAGGAATGTTCCTTTGGTGGTCCTCTTTTAAAATTATTCAAAGATTTAAACTCTATGTAGAACTTTGGTTGCTGTGGCATCAAAAAGGGGGGAAATGCCCAAACTTTAAAATTCTTCTTCTCTAAATCTACTACCTGTCTGATTCCAAGATAATTTGTTAGAAATGTTCCTTGAGTGACCCTCTACAAAAATTGTTAAAGTCATATTGATTAGTTGAAAAACATGGCAGCCAGATTGCATCAGAAAAGGTGCACTTTTGATGTTTGATACGAATGCTGAAAATATTTTTAATTCAAGTTAAATTGAACGAGTTTTCTAAGTTATATTCAAATAATCCAATTCACTTAAAAACCAGATAATTTAGAATGTGTATTAGACTAAGTGAGGCATGTATAATTCAACCGTACCGTTTTTGTTTGAGAAAAGAAATTTTGGAAAAAAAACCCACATATGAACGTGTTACTACAAATATCATCTCTATACAGTTCATATACTAAAAACATAATAACAAGGTGTGCAACACGATTTCATCCCCTTGCTCAACTCGGACAAGATTTTGGCGGAAAAACGCAGAAACTGACCTGGTCTCAGGTACAGACAGGTTCATAAATGATTTTTCTCATGATCCACCTTACTGAAAAGTGTCAACCGACCATTTCGCCGGTGTACTTAAGCTTAATGTTCATTTACTGTGAACAAATTCAGTAGGCCTGACCTCCATGCTCTGACATCAGAAGATTCACTATTCCGCAGCGAATGACGATTTTAAACATGCTCCAAAAAAAAATATTTTGGACTTCTTTCGATAGCGTACAAAATAAAACGAATACAGTATTGTTTTTGGATAATATTTTTGCCGAAAAAATAACCCGTATATTTTGCTGAATATATAGTGGAATATTCGCTGCGGAACCTTATTATTGTGACGATGGTGCATGGCGGTCAGGCCTACATATAAATATTCAAAATAACGGCTAATAAGCTCCAGTACAGTGTCATTATGGTTGTTTTTTGATGCTATGGTTATCATTTAGGACCTATTTATACAAAAGAATATATATGCCAACAACCCCTTTATATATTTGAAAACCTAGCCTGACTGGAAAGTGGGTTAAATCTTGTTGCACACCTTGTCTTTTTAGCTCACCAGAGCACGTAGTACTCAAGGTGAGTTATTGTGATCGCCTTTTGTTCATCGTTCGTCGTCCGTCGTCAACATTTGCTTGTTACTACTCTAGAGGCAACATTTTGCATCCAATGTTTATGAAAGTTTATCAGAACATTATCTCCATCAACTCGAAACTGGGTCATGTGGGGGTCAAAAGCTAGGTCACTAGGCCAAATTGGAAAAAAATCTTGTTAACACTCTAGAAGCCGCATTTTTGGCTTGAGCATGTTGAAACTTTGTCAGAATGTTTGTGTTAGTGATATCTAGGCCAAGTTCGAATATAGGTCATGTCGGATCAAAAACTCTAGAGCTAGGTCACTAGGCCAAATTGAAGGAAAATCTTGTTAACACTCTGGAAGCCACATTTTAAACTTGAGCATGTTGAAACTTTGTCAGAAAGTTTGTCTTGATGATATCTAGGCCAAGTTTGAATATGGGTCATGTCGGGTCAAAAACTAGGTCACTAGGCCAAATTGGAAAAAGATCTTGTTAACACTCTAGAAGCCGCATTTTTGGCTTGAGCATGTTGAAACTTTGTCAGAATGTTTGTGTTAGTGATATCTAGGCCAAGTTCGAATATAGGTCATGTCGGATCAAAAACTCTAGAGCTAGGTCACTAGGCCAAATTTAAGGAAAATCTTGTTTACACTCTAGAAGCCACATTTCTGGCTTGAGCATGTTGAAACTATGTCGGAAAATTTAACTTAGTGAAATCTAGGTCAAGTTTGAATATTGGTCATGTCGGGTCAAAACCTAGGTCACAATGCCAAATTTAAGGAAAATCTTGTTAACACTCTGGAAGCCACATTTGAGCTTGAGCATGTTGAAACTTTGTCAGAATATCTGTCTAAGTAATAGCTAGGCCAAGTTCGAATATGAGTCATGCCAGGTCACTAGGCCAAATTTAAGGAAAATCTTGTTGACACTCTTGAAGCCGCATTTTAAACTTGAGCATGTTGAAACTTTATCAGAAAATTTGTCCTGATGATATCTATTGTAGGGGTGCAATATTTAAACTTGTCCATACTCCTGAAAGGAGCCGTGGAACTTAAATTTTGACGCACAGCACTGTCCTCGAATTATCCCCAACAGGCTCTCTTGAGGCTAGGCCAAAAGAGTGCAGGGATAAGGTCCCTAGTATTGAGTGATTAACAGACGCTTTTTTGATTTATGCGTCTGTTTATTTCGGGGCTCATCCAGAAAAAACGGGCGAACTGCTTCAATGTGGACAATTAGAGAGTCCGAGGCTCGCCAGGGGGGTTTCGCATGGAGAGAATATGATGAGCAGTTTAGACTCCCGTCAGGCATTGAATCCGTCGTCATGATCTAAATTAAACTGAGATTTTAGCTCTACTGGCCAAAGGCCAGAAGGGCTTATGTCGTGGCGATTTGTCCGTCGTCTGTGCGTGCGTCCGTCCGTGCGTGCGTCCGTCCGTCCGTCCGTCCGTAAACAATTTCTTGTTAACACAATACAGTCTTCACTTTTGATTGTATCTCAACCAAACTAATACAGTAGTTAGATATCCATGAGAGCTCGGTTCCTTTCGAAAACCAGCCAGGTCCGCCCATGCAAGACTGGATTATAACCCGTGAAATTGTCCAAATTGCTATAATTGAGCATGTGAACACAATAGAGGCTCTATTTACTATCTGATCTTCACCAAACTTAGATAGTAGTTAAATATTGATTAGAGCTTGGTAAACCAGCCAGATCTGCCAATGCAAGACTGGATTATGGCCCATGAAATTGTAAAAATTGCTATAATACAGCTTGTGAACACAAAAGAGCCTCCATTTACTATCCGATCTTCACCATACATACATGCTCTGGATTGAAAAGGACCAAAGAACCATACCAGTAGAGCATAGGCCCTCATGGGCCTCTTGTTTCAATGAGTCTGCCTGCACGTGGCCGAACTGCCGTTTTCAACACGCGTGCGCCATATGCCTTTCTATTCAACCATCGCTTTCCCAAACCCCGCGGTTTCCCAAAAAACGGGAACAAATAATAAATTAGCGGAAACGGCATGCGATTCACGGCTGACAAATAATCCTATAAATTAGAATTGCTTAACAAAATTCTTAAGATCTTGTAAATAAATGGAAGCAGATAACGTATTCAAATTTGAATTCAGCCGTCATTACGAAGGACCAAGAAAACCCGCTGGTAGAATGGCGGGCCCGTTCAACATAAAACCATAGGCTTAGTTCCTAAAAAAGCACCAGGCGATTTTCGGCTAATTCACCACTAATGCCCGGAGGGAGAGTCAATTAACGACGGAATAGCCCGCAAACATTCCTCAGTACAATACACAAGCTTCGACGCTGCAGAAAGTCATTGCGACACGCGTCTTCCACCAATTGGCTAAGTCTATTGGGAAAAGCAGCCAGTTGCTTGGGAAGATTGTTGAGTGGAGTACTGGTGTGCGAAAACCAGGAAACATGTGTAGGTGAACTGCCCGCCGGATAAGACTGATACATTGTTGAAAATGGCGTTAAACCCCAATCAATCAATCAATCGACGCTGCAGTAGACATGATTCAATCCCTGGGGAAAAACTGCAAACTGTACAAAATGGATATAAAATGCCTTCCGCCTACTGCCTATCCATCCGGACAATTTTGAACTCCTCGGTCCGTTTTGAAAATCAATTATATTACGATAAGGCGCTTCCTTTTGGAGCAGCTACTAGCTGTAAGACTTTCGAAAGGTTTTCCTCGTTTCTCGAATTCTGCGTTAGAGAGAGAACTTCGTCAAAAAACCTAATCCATTATTTAGACGATGTCTTAGGCGGCGCCAGAACGACACAAAGTTGCGATCGCAGATATCTGTATTTCTGGCGTGCATGTACAAACTTAATGTCCCCTTAGCAGAAGATAAGGCATAGGGCCCCTCCAAAGTCAAACTGGAAGCGCGGAAACCTCTTATTAAAGTAGAAGAGGTCATTAGCAAAATGACAATTCTGCTAGGGAAAAGAAGAACAACATTGAGAGATATGCAATCGTTAATAGGCTCACTTAATTTCTGCTGCCGTGCAATTCCGGCAGGTAGATCGTTCTGTCGTCGCCTGATAAATGCTACATGCGGCCTGAGTAGGTCTGGTCACCACCTGCATGTAACTAAGAACATTAAGAAAGACTTGGAAACGTAGCTTACCTTTTTCAAACAACATAATGGTATCTCGACACACATTGTTTTTCGGATAGTGCTGGAGGAGAAGGTTCGGGAATGGGAATTTAATACAAAGGCCACTGGTGCATGCACTGTTGGCCACAGACCTGGCATTCTGAGGGGGTAAGCAGGGACATCACAATTTTAGAGTTACATATGTCAATGCCATTAATGCATTCAATAAGTTCAGGGACAATTTCAAACTTAATCATTCTTGGCCAGTGGACCAAAAATACATCATTTGGTGCATCGCTTACTGCGTTGAAAAAGGATTAGAAGCGTCCACAATAAGGACGTAATCCACAGGCCTCAAGTATTGGCATAAGATCACCTGCTGGCCCGAAATAAGTAGCATGTTTATCAAAAAGAAAATGTTGGAAGGTTGCTCTCGCTTGCGTAGATCGGTCAATAGCAGAGCTCCTATCTGCCAGCATTTTAAATGCAGCGCTGAGCGAACTAAAGTTCGTTTGCTATAATCCGTACGAAGTAGCGCTGTTCTGGGCTGCCTGGGTCCTGGCACATTTCGGCTTAATTATTCCGAGTGAGCGAGTTGGTGGCAACTAGTAACCATGATCCGAATTCATATCTTCGACCCATAGACAAAAAATAGAAGCAGAAACGCAAAATCGGCACATTACGTTAATACAATCATAAACGAAATGACATGGCGTCGCTGTCGCTTACATCCTTCTGTAATAGTGTTAAACGAGTGTAGCTATCTGCGCGCAGCAGTACATTGGGCAGTGGTCGTGTGGGTGAATGTGCTTCAGCGCCTCGCTGGAATGCGTCTGCCTTCACGGCGGCGGCCATAGAGCGGAACGAGTTTGTTTAAATATATTCGGACGACAACAGGTGCGACGTCATCCGCGCCGGCATTTTTCAGGGAGGACGGCGTTAATTTGTCGAACGTCGGGTCTCGAGATGTAGTTAGACTCAATTCGAGACGTGCTTTTTTTTTGAGATACTGTATAAAATAAATTGGGAAACATTTAAAGATACTCAAATTCGATAACCATTAATTCTCTGCTTGCTAGGAATCTTTTGAATTTTGGGGGATAAATTTCACAAGCCAGTGTAACATTTACTTTAAAAATTCTAATCAGGGTTTAAAAAGCAGCACCAATTGCCGTAGTAGTTGCAAAGTTTAATTGGGCCGCAAATGTTTTCATAGTGTGTGCATCGAGTCCACCAGGAGCCAAGCATTTGAAGTGTGTGTTAAAAACCAATAAGGTTGTATTTCGGCGGCGAGGCCCGGCCGCAGTAGGGTCCTCTATGGCTCATGTCCTACATACTGTAAATCTCCGTCCCTACCGTGATCTTATCGCCACTACTTTACTATATTGCCTGTGAGTGTTCAAATAGTACGATATGCAACTCTGGTAAAAATTATATTTCTGAAATTGATTTCCTTGTTGTTCTTTCTTGAGTCATAAAATAATACCATATAGAGAGGCTATTTATAGTAACACGGTCTTGTGTGGGGGTTTTCCATAACGAAAACAATACCGGCATTAAAACCAGAGAGACTATTTTGTAGTAGCTTAACACGGTCTTGTGTGGGTTCTTTCCAAACTTTCTCGGATGAAAACTCCGACGCCTGTGGTTTGTCCTCATAATGCCATTTTTTTTCTCTTGATCTGACAAGGAAATGTCCCTTTAGTGTTTGTCCTCATACTGTTTCTTTTTCTCTTTAATACAAGAGAGGCTGTCCCCATAGTGATATACAAAAACTATTTGTTTGTTCCTTCACATCCTTTGAGTATTTTAACCCGTTGCATCATATATCCACCTCTTTAGCTCTCCTGAGCAGGAAATGTGGCTTTTAATGATTTAAACTAAAATTAAATTTTAGACAGTATTGAGTAAAGGTAAGGATGACAGGATAAAAGTTGTTTCCCTGGTTTTCAGTTTTGCTCTGTTATCTTGTCTGTTGATAAATTGTCATGGTTTTGGCGTCACCGCCATCATTGTGGCTTAGCAAGTACATGTCTTAGAGGTAGCACATTCTAACCTTACGCTCTTGTTCACTATTACATGGGCCATGCTTGTGTATATTGTATGACCCTTTGCATGCTGTAAATAGGAAAAACAGATTAGCATTGAGACATTACCATGCAGGGCTGAATCTTGAGTAAATGTTGTTTGATTGCATGGTAGTAATCAAATGATGTCATGCATTTTGAATCCATTTGTTTTGTTTTTCAGACAAAAAGAAAGATAGTGTTCAAACTGTGTCATCAAACAGATTGGGAAAACATGATTACACAAAAAAAACATGCTTGTTTATTCTGTGGAAAACTGGACTTTAAAATGACCAGACACTTATGCACCCGGCATAAAAATGAAAGGGAAATTGCTACACTCCCATCAGTCTCAAAAATAAACACTCGGAACCATACCATAAGAGAGAAGCAGCTTTGGACACATTAAGAAATCAGGGAGATTGTATGTATAATATAAAGCAACTGCGTTTTTTCAAAAGGAGGGCCCTTAATAATTGCCAGGCGACCAGTTCCCGGTCAACACTCTGCCAGTGACTACCTCCCATGCCAGCACTGTTTAAAGTTTTACGTCAAATCAGAATTATGGCGACATGCAAGAAGATGCAAATTTGCACCAAATCCCGTTTTGTCTGATAAACCAGAGAAACAATGTCAGGAAAAGAGTCACATAAAAGCTTCAAAGTCATTGTTGTATGGAGCTGGTGTCTTTGACCAAGAAAGATCAAACACCAATTCAGAATTCTACCGCTATGTCATAGATATTATGGCAAGTGATGAAACAGGCACAACGGTGAGGAAAGATCCAAGTATCAAGCTTGCTGAACAAGTTCTATATGGCAGACTGGGCAAGCAAAGAGCATCCGAGATTAGGTACAGATTAAGGTTGTTAGGAAGACTTAAATGTGAATTAATGCCAGATACTCTTGTTCGCAATGCTAATAATCTTGACACTTACATCAAACCAGATAAATTTAATTCAATGGTAGAAGGTGTTAAACAATTAGTGAAGGTGAGTGATGAAAGAAGTTTGAATGGCGTTATTATGTTTGATAAGCCAGAAACAGCTAAAAAGGTAGGACAGCTCGTGAAAAAAATGGCAGAGCTGAAGCAAGGAGAGTCGATAAAGGACAAATACCATGATAAGAGGCAAGATGCTATAGATTTTCTCATGTTATATAATACAAAATGGAAGGATGACACCGGCAGCATTGCAAGTCAGTCTACAAAAGAGAGGCGTTTTTAACAAAAAGGATATGTTACCAATAACCCAAGACCTTGTCAAATTGCAGAACTTCTGTGACCGCATGATAAAGGAATATTCAGAAACCCTTTTGAAGAACAAGTGCTATCAATTCTGGAGAAAACTAGCCAATATAACATTATGTAAAGTTCAGTTGTTCAACTGTAGAAGGGGAAATGAATGCTCGAAGATGCTGAAGATAAAATACGACAAAAGTGCCGACAGGAGACAGTGTAATGAAGAAATCTTCAAGTGCTTAGATAAAGTTGAGAGGGAGCTAGCAAAAAGGTATATTACTTTCTTATACCCGACAATGTTTGCTAAGAACGAATATTGCATCAATGTACAGTATGTGGGGCCATGTTTTTGGAGTTATGACAACAGTATAGCCTACAAACATATTGCACACTGTTGTAATATTTTTTTTATTGTTCACCTTTAAAGAAACAAAATTGTCTATAAACAATCAATTGTTAACCCTTTCCCTAATGATCATTTTTTTTTTTTTTTTCTTCAGAGATGTCTGTTACAAAAGTTGTAAATTTACCCTTTCCCTCATATAGATGCTTTCTGATGCCTCTGCAGCAGACGACTTTTTGAAAACATAGCGACAAAAGAAGAAATTGCTCAAAACAAGCAATTTCTCCTTTTGCCACAATGTTTTCCACTTTAAGTCATAGGTTATCCATTCAATTATAGAGATTTTCCATTATTTGACAAATACGTTTAAATTCGTCTGCTGCAGAATTGTTGTATAAGGGAAAGGGTTAAAGACCAATTGAAATACAATTTTTAGCTCGACTATTCTAGGAATATGGTGAGCTATTACAGTCATCCCAAACCAAAATGAATGCTTGCAGCAAGCTTGCGACAAGCTTCTGCAGGCTTTTTAAGATGTCTGCAAGTTTGTTACAAGCTTGCGCAAGCATGCAAGCATTTTCAAGTCAAATTCTGCAAGCTTGCTTTATTAGTCGCAAGCATGCCCAAGCTTTTTGGTTGTTTTGGACATGGAAAATTTCACTTACAAGTCTGGACAGAAAAAAGTGGAAATATTCCAAGTCCACAATTATATATGAAAAAGTTAATAAAAATCATTGCTTGAAGATCTCTATTCCCCCCCCCCCCCCCCCCCCCCTTCAACACTGCTAGATAGACAGGAGAGAAAAAACAACTTGTAACAGATGAACAATAACACAGTGGATAGACCTTTACATAGAACATAATCTGTCCACTAAATCTTTCACCATTTACAATATAAATTACTGTACATGAATTCCTGGAAAATGTATTATATTTTTCACTGTGATACACAGTTCCATTTAACATAACTCTATAAAACATATAGAAGTCACCCAATGCAAAATGTGTAGACTGACCAATGACTTCTGTGAACTTGATATCGAGTTTCTTGAGATGTTTAGCACCAATAACATATGCACTGTTACATATTTTCTTTCCAAGCTTATAATGATAATTCATTGAATTTAACTTTGTATAGAAATGTCCAACAGGAGTTTCAGGTTTAATTTTTGATGCAAAAGCTGGCAGCTATAGCATGGTTGACACTGTATTAGCAATTTGAATAACAGGATTTTGAGTTCCATGAAATAATTTGATAAGATTACCATTCATACTTTCAAATGAAAAACATGAATAAACCCAAAGAGGTCCTAGCTGTTCCACTGTATCATGCAAATGAAGAAGTTGGTGTAGGTTTGCTGACAGGTAATGCTGAAAAATGTTCTGCTTTAATATTCCAAACAGCACTGGAACTGAGTAATGGAAAAGCCCTGACAGTTAATGCTGAAAAATGTTCTGCTTTAATATTCCAAACAGCACTGGAACTGAGTAATGGAAAAGCCATGCTCTACACTCTGAAGCCTTCCAGTACTTTGACTGTTCCTTAATGTCTCTTGGGTGGCGTTTAATGTAATACGGAGGTTTTATTGAAGACAGTCTTTGATCTGCTACATTAACAAGGGGTGATACAGAGAAAGGTTGGCTGGAAAACTTTGAATCAAACCACAATTGTAGTAACCGCCGTACAAGTCCAAGAAGAACAGAATGCATGTAATCAATTGCTGTTCCGTTTATGATATCAGAACAACAATTAGCCCACCATGAAGGTCCTTTTACACCAAAGATAGGCTTTGAAGATGCAATTACTTCTTCACCATGTTGAACAAACTCATTATGGTTTCTTTTTGGCTCATCAATTAAATCATCGAAGGAAACACCTGTGTATGTCCTTTACCAGTTTTCACCACTTCTCCTTCTTGTTTACATTTAGGGCATCCATATTTTCCATTAAATTGAGTCATATTCATTACCATACATTTTGCAGGTAAATCACATGTTCCACATAACAGCATGCCTTTTACTTTAATAATTGAGAAGCAATGCTTACAGTTTATTTCATATCCAATATCCCTAAACTTGTTAAGGCTGTCATGAAATGGTTGCAGGAAGCATGGCATTGATGGTTTTGATTTTCCAAACCACAGGCCAGCGAACAATATGTTTTCTTGTTTAAACCTTTCCTGGGCTGGTAGTTCATTTATTGATAGAAATAGAGGCCATATACTAACTTTTGATGATTTAAAAAGTGGCACACCATCTGTGTACCACATCAAAGAAATGTTATCGTAAGAATCCAAAAAGCCACCGGTTGCTGTATAAGTTTTGTATAATTTCCCATCATAAATGTCTTCAATATTGTTTGCTTCTTTCTTTTTTCTTGAAAATCTGTGCCTCAGTTTGAGATGGAAGTCTGTTCTTTGAAACAACTGCTGTATTTGAAACAGTAATGGAATTTCAACAAAGTAGGAAACATTACTCTTTATACTCAGATCACTTTTACAAACTGAGCATTTGAACATTCTTCGAATCATCCATTAAAAATTCACATTTACAGCAAAACTTATGGAACACTAGAGGAGATTTCAGAGCACTGATATAAGACCTAAATCTGTATAACGATAAGTACAGGAAATTGGTGCTGACACAATGCAATGAGATAAGAGTAAGTAAATCAGATAAACACTCTCCAGTCAGATTGTGTCTCATTGCAAAAGTTAATATTAAAATAGCACTTTCAGCAATTGAAATAGGAGCACCTTTATACAATGGATCAGAGCTGCTCTCTTTTGGACTGTCACTACTTTCATTTTTCTCAAAACCTTCACCTGCATCGTCATTTACTGCAAAATCTTCTTCGACATCAAACCACACAGAATTTTCATTTGATTGATACCAATCAACATTCACTTCATCTTCATCTTCATGGTTGTGTTCATCTTCAACAGATGTCCTGAAAAAATAGAACAAAGGTACTGTATTAAGTCAGTGAAAAAGAGTGGCATGATGGCCCTGATATCGCTCACCTGAGTCAGCTGACTGAATAATATCAGATTTCATTAAGTATTTAAGGTTTTTACCTAAGTTGACCTGGTTACCTAGTCAGACAGACGAACATACTGACTGACAAATTTTAAAAATTATATATTTATGGTCTTTTGTGTTATGTTTCACAATAATAGGACATTAGTTTGATTTAAACTTGCTTGACCAAAAACTTTAAACTGAGAAGAATGAACACAGACAAACGGACAGCTAGACAAACAGAGAGTCCAATTAGACATACATTTTTAAACAATGGTATGTTGATGTATTTTTGTGTGAAGTTTCATTAAGATATGACACAAACTTCACTAAAAACTACCTTGACCAAATACATTAACCTGAATGGAATGGACAGTCACAAACAGATAGACGAATGGCCGGACGAACGGAGGGTCGCGACCTTAAATTGACACAACTTTTTAATTGTTTAAACAATGACATGTTGAAGGTCATTTGTGTAAAGTTTCATCATGGTAGGACATCAGCTTCACTAAAAACTTTCTTGACCAAAAAGGTTAACCTGAGCGGGACGGACGGAAAATCTACATGCCTCTCATACTTCATGCCGGGGCATAAAACGAAATTCAATTTACGTTCCTGGCACAGTGTACTGTGTTGGGATATCGAAATCGTCGCCATTAGCACCAGGTGTTTCATTCGGTGATGACTGAGGTCCATTCTCAACAGTTTCTGTTTTCCGAGTTTCTGAGGATTGTGTCAATTTCCTTTTTTCATTGCGCCATTGTGTTGTTCGTGGTGCATTTTGGAAGAATCCGGGTCAACTCGGCCTTGGGTCAACTCGGGGTGAGTCAACTCGGCCAGTACTGAATATGCATGTAAAAGGAGAATATGTATTTTATAAGTTGTATACGTCAATTGTATTGATGCTGTTTGTTGATGTTGTAAAGGTAAATTGTATAATTATAATAAAAGATTGTTTGTCACAGTTGTTACATATCAACGATAGTTGTTATTAAAATTATAATTTATGTTGTTTGTTGTATATAATAAGTAATAATTACAATTATAATTATAGCTAATCATATTATTAAAGAAAAATAGTTTTTCACAGTTGTTTGATGTTGTTATTAAATCTATCTAGTATCTACTCCAAAATTCTTTAATAATTGAAGTTTGACTGACTTTATAGAATCGTGATTTTTGCCATTGAGATGTTTATAACGAGTTTGAGTTTGAGTAAGTATATATCCCGAAAGCAAATAAAAACTTCTCATTATACAAACCTAACTTTGATTGTGCTAAATGTGTTCAGAGAAAATAACTTTATAATATTTAATTTTCATCCAATTGTGCGTTGTAGTGTGTTTTTGATTTTGCGTGATGGTGTTGTGCATATCATGTTCGCGTGCGGTTCGTGAGAGACAGCAATCTGTGTAGTGTGACTGGTGTGGCAGATGGCAGCATCGCACGTGCGACACACAGGTAGGGCTAATTTTATCTATACATCTATACGCTATTTGAGTTTTTTAGTCTCCTTTTCAATATATTTTACTGTTTTGCCGAAGTCATACTTAATAAGAGAACTTCCTTAAATTTGCATTATTGTACTGGTTTTAATACGGAAACCCTGTCTCTAATAAGCAGAATATCCATAGATAAATTAGTACATCCATCTAATCGTAAATCATTGTCATAATCGTTGAAAACATTGCAGGAAAACGTGTATTGTATAATTTATCCATTTATTACAAGTATTGTCATAATCATTGTGGACAAACGAGCTTTCGCCTACATATAACACACCTGCAGCAGACGTCTATGAAAATGTTTCGGAAAATCGCTAATAATGTGTTTAGGATCGTAAAGAATTGTCATAAACGTTGCAAACATTGTGGAAAAACGTATAAGTTCGTAAATCATTGTGGAGAAACGAGTTAAGCCTTCGCTTACATATAACAAATCTGCAGTAGACGTCTATGATAAGATTTCTGAAAATCCCTAATAATGTGTTTAAGATCGTAAAGAATTGTCATAATCGTTGAAAACATTGTGGAAAAACGTATACGTTCGTAAATCATTGTGGAGAAACGAGTCAAGCCTTCGCTTACATATAACAAATCTGCAGTAGACGTCTATGATAAGATTTCGGAAAATCCCTAATAATGTGTTTAAGATCCCCTTTTCACTCGTTTTCCTTTATTAAACAATGATAATCGTGTATTCATTTTCTTTTTCATTTCCCCTTTTCACTCGTTTTTCATGAATAAATATATCGTTGGACATTCCATTTTCGTGAGCCTCCCTTTTTCGTGACGTCACTATTGTTGGGCTTATATCACGTGACATTGTCCTTGCGGCCGATTTGGAACTGTAAAATTATTTCCCAATAGCCAAAGTATTTGCTGACATATTTCAACAATAAAATGCATCTTAAACAGTTTTGTTACTTGTTGTCATGGGAGGAATAGCCAAAATACCCTTATTTTTTATATACCAAATTAAAGAACAGTTTAAACCCCCAAAAAGTGGACAAATCGGACATGAAAATTTACCGTAGAAAGGGTCTTTTGTTGTTTACAAAATGGCGGCTAGGGTCATGTGATTTGTTTGACCTAGTTAGGTAAATGCAATTTTTCATTGGATTTCACATTCCTAAAGGTGCTTACGCATAGAGATATAAAATAACTAAAATATTTTAAATAATATCCCATTAGAAATATGGCAATTTTGAAATCTGTATTGATCTTTGTGATGATATAAATATAGGATTCTTACAGGGTACCAAATATCCATGCAAACCCTTTAGGTTGACACAGTGGGATAAAAAATGAGAAAGGAAAATAAGCTTAACGAAGATTCAAAGTTGAGTAATTAAAAAAAAAAAAGTTCATATTAAAATCAAGGATAATTTTAAATTAATTGGTTTAAACTATATAAAATGTTTAATTGCTTCAGTTTTTTTGGTTTTTAATATGTTACGACCTATTGCCCCTTTTAAATTTTTTTTTTTTTTTTTGTGTGTTGCCTTTATGGAAACTGCAAAGTGCCAAAATAATGACGTCACGAAAATAGGATAACAATTTCGGCTTCGGACTTGTTGAACACATGTGTATTCAAGATTTTTTTTTTGTGAATTATTAGTTTTCAAAGGAATTTTTGCCCGAAACTTAGAGGAAATAAATAAATCTTTCAGATAAGACATGAAATTTCGTATCATTCACTAAGCCTTCTGCATATTTTGTCTTTGAAGCCTTACACTCACGAATTACGGATGTTCGAGGATACCCACTGCATTATAAAATGTAGAAAAGGCCGAGTTGACCCACACGAGTTGACCCAAGGCCGAGTTGACTCATGGCCGAGTTTGTAAAAGGCCGAGTTGACCCGTGACCTTTTGGAAAGGCTCGTCATCTTGCAGATACTTTTTATAAGTTGTTTTTGGTTTTGCTGTTTTCATCGTCGAGTAAAATCTTTACGCAGATCGTTGTTGTTTTTTTCCGGAAATGGATTCGATTTCATAAAAATGGAATAGTCTACTATATGATCATTATTGTTCCAGGCATACTTGGATATTTAATTAAACTGTCTTAAATTATTTGAAGTTAAGCTACTCGTCAAATAACGTATGTTATTTAAAAAATATATAGACAATCAATACACGAAACGAGTGCAAGAAGTTCTTATTAAGAGCAGTAAATAGATACATGTTGTTCCCTACTAAAAGACACAATTGGACTATTCCGTAATGTACATGTACATCTTCGGAATATCCGGAAGTTCACGGAAGATTCACTTATTCCGAAGAATTAATATTTGGTTATATTATAATTTTTTCGCTTACTCGAACATCAATAAAAGCGTATTTTATAATGCCTTATTGTAAATTAAGTTTTAATTACGCGTTTCAATGATCATTTTAGTAATTCGATGTATATAAAAAAGAAATCCGGAAATTAACGAGTTATTTTTAAAGGTTGGAACTTCGCGGAACTTGCCGATGACCAGCATCTGGGATACCCCAGCATCTGCAGCAACGATTGGTTAATCTGCTTTTCAGGGAATTCCAGCATTCAAAAACGAAAGGCGGCCATTATCACACGATTATACACACGAGGATAATTGTATTTTAGTTATTTCAATATGGATACAGTATACTGTTGGTTTGATTGGGATGATAACACGACAACTGTTAATACCATCAACATAATCAAAGAGCCACGGAAGCCATGGATGGAATATACAATAGGAGAAAGGGTTCTCGCAAAGTTGCCTCAGTTTGGCCTATGGAATGGCGTCATTGTTGAAATAAGTGGTGAGTCGAATAAATTATAAATGTTCGGGTTGCAAACCAGCATGTTATTTTTCTGTATGAAAATGTAATCATAATTAGCGCACGATCTCTTCTACGGAAACCTTTAAAAGAGCAGCTGTTAAAAGCTTTTTCAAATTGTTATTATAACAACTAACAACGACTAACTATATCCAGTCGTGGCAAAAACATCAGAACTCATCAAATATATTTGAAACTGTAAGTCCAACATTCTAAAGCTGCAGAAATGAGTGTCCAGATCATCATGTGGAATAACTTCTTTTCCTACAATTTTTCAATAATACTTTCCTTCATTGCAGAGACTGTCCACACTTTTGCCTCAATATTTTCAAAGTTGTTGAATGATTGACAAAAGTAAGTAATTGTGACTTGCATCATTCGTCTTGGGGTTACAATCTACTCTTTGCAGGAAGGTAGCCAGGAAGATTGTTGTGTGGATTAAAACAGGCTCAAACAAAGAAACTTAACATTTTCTCACTATTTAACCCTTTCCCACATGGGCATGTTTGCAGCATACAATTTTTGAAAACATTGTGGCGAAACCAAAAATTTCTCATGATGCCACAAGGTTTTCAACTTGTTAATAATGATACTTACATGTAGATTTTTTGTATGTTGGAGAGGGTTAATCTTTTTTTATTTTTCCAGGCAATAAATCATAACAACAGTTAATGTTGTTTTACATTTTTTAACTAATATAAGTAATACTAATTAATAATAACAGACTATATAAAATAACTAGCATAATACAGTTTCTAATTTCGACTTAAAAATACAAGTACTGGAATGTTTGAAACAGTTCACAATTATCTCGCCATATTCCTTAAAGGACCACTGTCTTCCAGAATTACACATGTACGGCACAAATCCTTTGTATAATATATATCGACTGTCAACGGTCTGTCGGTCATCTCTCATTGGCCACTGAAAACATCCCGACTTTGTACAAGGTGCCATAAACTTTACTGTGGCATTATCAATATCATTTACTTTCTATCAAGTAAATTTCCACTTTCTAAATCTGCAGAACTTATGTGATGTTGTTTACAGAATGGACCAGGGAAGGCATCATCCATGTTGAATTCATACCAGAATACTAGTTGTCTCGGCTGAAATAAATCATGAAATGTGTGTTAACCATTTGCCACATACAACAAATCTGCAGCAGACTACTTCGAAAACATTAAGGCAAAACATGAAAAATCTCTATAAATGAAAATAACATAATCGAATAAAGATGAGAACCTTGTGACAAAAGGATAAATTGCTCAATCTATCCTTTTGCAACAATGTTTTCAAAAAAATCCCCTTTAACCCTTTTCCACATTCAATAAATCTGCAGCAGATAGATATCAAAACATAATGACAAAATATGGGATTCACTATGAATGAAAGCATAGTTAATGAATAAAGCAAAATACATTGTAGGAAAAGGAGAAATTATGAGCAATATCTTCTTTTGCCACAATGTTTTCATCTGTAGATGTGTCTATATACATCTGTGAAAGGGTTAAACATATTTTCCTATTGGACAGGACTTAATTGTAAAAATAAAATGTAACTTTGAAATGATTTCTTCACATACTCAGGGCTGTACAAATCCCATAGCCCGACGTCCGGGACAAGTCATAAATCGCATCGGGCAAGTCGCTAATTGCAACATCTCAGTCCCGGACAAGTGGCATTTTCCAAAAATCCACGTCCCATTATATCAACCCATTTACGTAACAGTGAATGTAAATTCCTGTGTCTGGTAGCCCGGCTTAATTACTATCACACATGTCTGTCGTGTATAAATTTGACTGTATGTTGCATGTGAAAAACCACTCGCGCGTGACCATAACAAATCAATAACAGTAGGCGGAGTTAACCACCTGTCAGATCGAGTGATTTCAGCCAACCGAATCGCGTCAGTAATAGTCGATTAACGTGATATATATGTATCCAATAAGGCTGTCCAATCATAAGTGACAATTGTTCCTTGGGGCTGGGTTATTTCATGAAAGCTAGGGAATTACCTATGGATCGGTCTCATTAAAATATTCCCGTAAATGTATTTTGATCCATATTTCTACTTTCGGTATGCGATGTTTGCAAACTGGTGCAAACCGGTTCAGAAAGACTTGGAAGAAATTTTCGCCATGCAGAAGTAAATAAAATAAATTAGATACAAATTAAAGACAATACGACGACTGCTAAAAATTATCTTGCCGTTTATCAATTTGAAATACCTTCAGATCGACATAATATTCGTAATATCAGGGACAAAGAAAATTGTTTGGAATGAAATATATAAATGATCCCCCCCCCGAGTATGATAATTGCCCAATCACGGCTTTGTTTACCAAAATTAATTAGCATAAACGGCGGGAAAAAATTCATATGACTTAATAGTTGCGATTTCATTGGATGAGAAATGAGAAATTGGGTGAATGACATTCGCGACCTGACGACCCCGATGTTTACATTCAACGCTGTTTACCGATTTCTAATTCTCAAAGTAGGGAACCATGATTAACATTGCGCAATCATCAAAATGGCGGCTATGTTGCGAATAATACCGCAACACCAATCTGACTATTTAAAGTACCCCGATCTGACTAAATGTAAATGCGTAGCGTTAATAGGAGATGATTTTAATGAGATTGACCGCAACACATTTAACAAATTTAACGTTTTGTTGTCTTTCATTTTTTTTGACAATATTTTTTGATTTAATAAACTACATTGAACCTGATAAATTTGACTTTCGGTTAATAAAATTGAATTTTTTTAATATGTCTTTCTTTGTAAAACTGACCCTCGTATAGAACACTGCCCTGTTTCGGTGAGGGACCTAAATCGGTGACCTTATTATTTTGTTATCTTCAATTTGAAAAGTGCTATTGCATCATTTGACTATGTTGTCTCAAGTTTACATTTCTGTTAATAGTTTTTGAATCTTTTGTAAATATGGATAAAATACATACATTTTATGCAGAATATTTCAAATAACCCAGTGAAAAATAATCTCTTTTCCAAATTTTTTTTAACTGAATGCTGCACTACAGGTCTTTTGCAATAATGTTATTTGAATTGGTCACTACCCTTAAATCATGTACATTGTGTGCTCTTAATGTTATCTTTATACAGAACTAGAAAAAAAAACCCACTAAAAAACAATTAAAACACTCAAGAAACCGCGATCCGGGCTACCACACAATTCTTAAATTTGTCGCATGTTAAACTTGGTGTGCAGAAAAGTTGGACAAGTGAGAATCTTAGCAGGACAAGTGGCATTCTGAAAGTCACTTGTCCTGGACAAGTGGCTAAAAAATTTTTTTGTACAGCCCTGATACTGTACGATAATAATAATTAATATGACTCGAATAGCAATGCACGAAACGATGAGAAACATCGTTAACACAACTGATTGACTGTTGCTTGATTCGCACGAAAAGGGCTGAATGTTTCAAATGGTTGACGATGCAAAATTACATACTTTGTCAAAAAGATATATTCATTAACTATTAATTGCAGTTAATCGCCGAAAAAAAAAAAAAAAAAAGATAGGTTTGAACTTTGAGTAAACTTTGACCTCGTCATTTGCATACGCAAGTGAAAGTAAACAAACATTGAAATGGCGATTTACAAGTTATCATGGATTAATGTCATAAAATTTCTTCATAATAATTATATTCAAACTTACCTCATACAATAAATGTATGTAATCGTCGGTTTTAAAGCTAAAATTGTCGTAATCGGTCAATGTTTACATCGTGTATCTATGGAGTCTCAGCTTCCAAAATGGCGGATGGAAAATTTTCCACGTGGCGTAATATTTTTATTTTTTCAATTGAAAATGCGGGTAAGTAATTCTCGTCTCAGAAACATGATCTTTATATCAAAATAAAGTTAAAAGGGTGTAGTTTTTCAGAAAACATGTAACATAATGATAAAATGTTTGAATTCTGAACTATTTAGCGTCAAACTCTCGGCCCTATATTTTTGCGTAGGATTGTCATACAACCATGTAACAACTTCCGGAAGCTAGCTAATCCTTTAATCTGATAGGTTATGCAACTTTCGTGAATATTAATGAGATCTTTATGACCCGCAACTCTCTTAAGATATGACCCCTGCAGCGGTGCGAGGGTGTTAATTCGCCAATCAGTCACGCAAGCGTGAATTTGATGTATACACGGGGATTATAAATCGCCGACAGAGTTACACAGTATACATTGATTAGAAAATTACACAGTTAGTTAGAGATTTCAATTAGCTTCAATACACTACACTTTATAGTACTCTACGATGTTAGTTAGTGAAAATATTGGTAAAAATGTAACACTAGGGTATGGATTTTGGACATTTCCAGACCGCGTATACGATAATCACTGATAAGCTGGGGTTGCTACTTCTGTTTTTAGAGTTTAAATGAAGGCTATCTGGTAATGAGTGATGATAAAAAGGAATTTGGTTGCTATTCGTTATGCCACCTTGAACACATCATTTGTAGCTACCTGGATGCTGTGTAGAGTATACGGCAGACTATAAAGTCTGCGTCTTAATATAGAAAAACTCTTTATTGGACAAATGGTTAAATATGATCGAATACCGTATACATTTCATTTCCGAACGTTTATTTAAACTCAAAGAAGCTATAAATAACGTCAGAAAATAAAATTTCAATAATCCTTCATTGTCGACGGTACAACTTTTTAAATGAGTTGTCTGTTCGACTCTAATTTTGTCCATGAGTTGTCGTCGCATCCGAATAAAGGTGTGGGCTTAACCGAAAAAGGGTCCGGTCGGGTTAATTAATTTACTGTTAGCAGTTAAATAGCTTCTGCCTAATTAGAACAACAATGCCGAGTGGTAATAGTCAATCTGGACCGGATACAACTATGTGGTATGGAATTTGGAAACTGTTTTGATCTAGGGGAAACTTGATGTAAGTTAAAAGTTGATTTGAAATATCATTTATCCTGTATTTTAACATAATTAATTCTTTTTGCATTTTAGAATCAAAGAAAGACTTGTTACAGAAAATGGCTGCCAGACAAAAAAACATCTGTTCTTGCTAATGATATTCAAAAAGTTGACAAAAGTAGTGGTAAGATCTGTGAAATCATTTAAGTTTATATAACTAAATTAATTGAAGTGGAGGAAAGACCTCAAATGCCCATCTACGCATATTTATGACTTGTGTGGGTACATGTGTAGATCCACCAAACTTATGCAAGCCAACTGGATAAATTCTTACATGAAATTGTTTGCCACCAATGAGACTTGTCGGAAACCACAAGCCCAATTTTAAAGTAACCTGTTTTACAAACCGTTTATCAAACAAAATTTCTGATCAGGGGCGGATACATGTTGTTGTTGTTTTTTCTCAGGGAAAAGAGGGGGGGGGGGGGGGGGGGCAGCTCTAAATTTGATTTATTTTCTCAGGGGTGGGGTTTTTGTGGAGTCCAAAGTTTATCCGTTTTCAATGTATAAAAGAAGATTTGACTATATTTTCAAAATTCCAGGGGTGTTGTATATATACAGTCATTGTCATTTTGTATCATTAACAGGATCTGAACCGCAGAAAACAAACAAACGTAAAGTAACTGCAGATGCTAACACAAAGGATGATGCTTCTGATAGTGACTCTGGAAGTGAAAATGATGATGATGATGATAAAGGTAAAGATGATGAAAGTGTTTTGCATTTACTCGCTTCTGATTGGTCGATTTTTCGGACTTGTATAACTCAAAAACGACTAGTGATAGAGACTTGAAACTTAGTACATGTGTTTCTAATCAAGTAGTTCTACTTTCTCAAGTGTATTAGCACATGACCGAATACTCGTTTCTAATTGGTCGATTTTTCGGACTTGTATAATTAAATAACGTCAAGTGATCGAGACTTGAAACTTCGTACATGTGTTTCTAATCAAGTAGTACTACTTTCTCAAGTGTATTAGCACATGACCGAATACTCGTTTCTAATTGGTCGATTTTTCGGACTTGTATAATTAAATAACGACAAGTGATTGAGACTTGAAACTTAGTACATGTTTTTCTAATCAAGTAGTAATACTTTCTCAAGTGTATTAGTGCATGACCGAATACTCTGGGCCACTTTATTGCAAAGTTATCTGCTAAAACCTAAAAATGTTCCGATTTCGATGAAATTTGGTTTTCAAGTAGATATAGGTGTGGCGAGTTCATTTCCGATATCAAAATTTTATCCCGTGGTGGCCATTTTTTATTCAAAATGGCCGCCAAAACCTAAAAATGCCCCGATTTCGATGAAATTTGGTTTTCAAGTAAATATAGGTGTGGCGAGTTCATTCTCGGTATCGAACTTTTTATCCCATGGCGACAATTTGCTGGTTTTGGGGATATGATGTGACTTGCTTTGCAATCACAAACAGTTACTTCTTTTTTATTGGGTTTGCTATAAAATCAAATAGATATTTGAGCAAATACTCTGCTTCTCAATTGATCTGCAAACGAATATACACACTATTTATAAATCAGGTCGGCAAACGATTGATGAACTGTGACCTTGATTTTTAAATATATTTTTTTATCTATATTGTTAAATCTAGGTAAAAAAAAAGCCAACCAAAAAAAAGGTGTCCAGCAAGAAGATGACTTAGTAAAGGAGACAGCAAAGTCGTGAAGTTGAGAAAAAGAAGAAGAAGCTTGAAGATGCCATGAAAATTGATCGCTAAACTAGACAGTTGGAAGCCATCATTTTAGAAAGACGGCAGAAAGATGTCTCCCAAAGAAAACCTCATTGCCAACTACAAATTTACAGCCAGTAATCCAACCCATTCAATCAGATGGTATAACCCTTCAGCCAGATTGTACAACCCATTCAGACTTTAGTTCAACAATCACCACATTCACATTTCCCTCCAGCACAAGACACACAGTTCTGTAGACTACACAACAGAAACACCAGACTTCACCCATATTGGCCTAGAAACCATTATGATAGTCCTTACAGTGCCCTTTCACAGGTATTCATTTTAAAACAACTATTCACATGTAACCAAGTATATTATTTACATATAGTAGTATATTTCAATATGCAAATAATATACTTCTCTATATGTGAATAGTTATTTACATAGAGTTGTATATTTCAAGCCAAGCCTCGGTAGCGACGCGGGCTTGTCAATCCAGTGGTTGTGACGTTTGAATCCCAGCTTGGCCAACATTCTTTCCGACGTTTGACAATAAATCATTGTGACTCTGCGTCATCCGTCTTTCACCAATGGGTTGTTTAACAGTCTTTGTGGAAAAGCAGCCAGTTGCTTGGAAAAAAGAAACACATGAGTAGGTCGAACTGGTCGCCGTGATATGACTGAAAAAATTGTTGAAAAATGGCTTTTAAACGCCGAATCCAACCATGTATATTTCAAGGGGTGCAGTGTTGTTCTATATCACTTTGCTTGATTGACTGGATTGCAGTCTATAAATTGGATGATGTCCCTGTCTGTTCATCATCCATCTGTCCATCACATCCACATACTTTGGTTAAGTTTCATGTTTAAGCAAATTTCAGCAATGACAAAGAGACATTAATGAATTTAGCCTGCAGGTTTACACATCTAATAAGTACTTTGAATTCCATGATAACTTTTGACCTTGAAGTTGTTGTTATTTCAAGGTCAAACTATTTTTGGCTGTGCTACTTTGAGAGAAAAAAACGACAGTTTGGCGTACAGTAAAGGTTTTTATGTTTAGTTCAGATTTTTGGTTGTTTTCAAAGTGGCGATAAGCTGAGCGTCTGTGCTATTTGCGGTGCTCTTGTTTTGTTAAGCTTGACGGATCAATTGGCCTAAAAAATAAATTATATTGCAATCCAGCCATATGTTATTCAGTGGTGTCTTCTCCCTTTTCCTATTCAATATTTTATAATATTTTTAAGACTTAAGCTAGTATACTCAATAATTACAGGCTACAGATAAGTAGCTTTTTTGCTTAAAAAAGCAAAAGAATTGTCAAAAATAGCAATTCTTTTTAAAATGACGAGTACTCAAAGCAAACAAAATGTAAATAAAGCAATTGTTTTACATTTGTGTTGCCTACATTTTTTACATTAAATCAAACAAGATCCAAATGGAATAAAAAGTATCTATGGCTGATGTGAACGAGACAAATTCTAAGCTTCAGATGTACAACTGTGCATACAGATTAATAGCAAAACTAATCTTAAAAATGTATGGATGAATGAGGGATCCCCAAATATATAGATTTGCCAAACTCAATATAGAAAATCATTAGTTAAACACATTGAAATATTGTGAGAAAAGGAGAATTTGCTCATTATGTCTCCCTTTGCCACGATGATTTCAAGTCATACTAAAACGTAATTTCAAAAAATGATGGGGCTAAAATTATTCCTGTTACTTAAATTTAAAAAAAAAAAGCAATCTCTGAAAAACAATGGGGTAAAATACCCAATTCACTGAAAAGGTTATCTGTAGCCACTGAATTATATTATAGTTCTTATAAACATCTATCTACTTAAAAATAAATAAGATTCTAAGTTAATTTATAGATGTATTGACAGTATTTTATCTATTGCTTTAATCAATCATGTTTTGTAAACTTTGACCAAGACCTGTGACATTTGTGACATGGTAAAAAATATGCTTACTTTGTGATGTAAAACTATGATAAACATTTTAGCAAGCTATATTGAAGTCTCTAATGTTTGACATGTTTAGATATCCATGTTATTATATTATAACAGGTATTCCTATGTTGGGGACATAATGTCAACTCAACATCTCACACACCTCAGCCATGCCAACACATGATTTTCATATGTTGGGTTCGCAAAAAGACACCCAAGAGCAATGTGCCAGGCTGAGCTGGAAAATTGAGAAACTTAACCAGGAGAATAAAGATCTGAGGAAAGAAAATGAGGATCTAGAATGCAGCTCCAGGAGACTTCGGCAAGGGCAGCCTGACTGGTAATATTTATAATTGTTTTGAAAGATTCTTATGTCTCCCCCATTACATGGGGGTGACATATTGTTTTTTGCCCGTTCCGTCCGTGCTTCCGTGGCTTCACCACTTGTTTCCGCTCAATAACCGAAGAACGCTTGGGCGTAGGAACTTTCATACTTGGTATGCAGGTTGGTCATGACTCAGTAGCTGACTCCCTAATTGATTTTGATATTAGAAGGTCAAAAGGTCAAGGTCATGGTAACCTTGTGAAGGTAACAAATGGTTTTCTCCGCTCAATAACTGAAGAACGCTTTGGCTGAGGAACTCCATACTTGGTATGCAGGTTGGCCATGCCTAGTAGAAGACCCCTATTGATTTTGAGGTCAGTACGTTTAAGGTCAAGGTCACAGTGACCATGAGCTTGAAAGTGCCACAGTGAGACAATGAGCTGATAAATAGTTTTTGCTTGGGCCCAGGAACTTCATACTTGATGTGCAGGTTGGTCACCCACCAGCAAATGACCCCTATTAATTTTAAAGGGTCACTACGGTCAAAGGTCAAGGCCACAGTGGTCAAGGTCACATCTGTCACACTTGTTGTCCGCTCAATAACCTAAGAACACTTAGGCATAGGATCTTCATACTGGTATGCAGGTTGGTCATGACCAGTAGATGACTCCTATTGATTTTGATGTCAGAGGTCAAAAGGTCAAGGTCATGGTGACCTTTGTGAGGTAAAAAATGGTTTCCGCTCAATAACTGAAGAACGCTTGCGGCCGAGGAACTCCATACTTGGTATGCAGGTTGGCCATGCCCAGTAGAAGACCCTATTAATTTTGAGGTCAAAGTCAAGGATCCACAGTGACACTTGAGCTGAAAGGTCATCAGTGACCAATGAGCTGAAACAATTGTTTTTGCTCAATAACTGTAGAATGCTTTGGCCATGGAAGTTAATACTTGGTGTGCAGGTTGGTCACCACACCAGTAGATGACCCCTATTGATTTTGAGGTCACTAGCTTGAAGGTCATGGTAACCTTCAGCTGAAAAATGGTTTCCTCTCAATAACTAAAGGAATGCTTATGTTGAGGGACCTTCATACCTGGTGTGCAGTTGGTGTCCTTAACCAGTAAATGACCTTTATTGAATTTGTTTGATTTTGAGGGTCACAAGGTCAAATGTCGAAGGTCACGGTAACCTTCAGCTGAAAAACGTTGTTTTACTCAATAACTCAAGAACGCTTATACACCCAGGAACTTCATGCTTGGTTTGCAGCTTGGTCCTAACCTGTAGATGACCCCTATTTATTTTGATGTCAAAGGTCAAGGTCGCGGTGACCTTTGGCTGAAATGGTTTCCCGCTCAATAACTGAAGATTGCTTGGGCCCAGGGAACTTCATACTTGGTGTGTAGAGTTGGTCACCAGCAGCAAATGACCCCTATTGATTTTGAGGTCACTAGGTCAAAGACAAGGTCATGGTAACCCTCCTCAGCTGAAAAATGGTTTCCGCTCAATAACTGAGGATTGTCACTGTTGCTTCATCTCCAGTCCAAAACTAGTTTCGGATTTAGCCATTCTTTAATATGCAGTTTACAGAATACAAAAAGCACTATGACCAACAACTAAGCAACGAATAGTACTATACAATTATGGACTTTTCAGCTGTAATACATGATGTGATATGCACCAAAAAAATCATTATTGACCGAGGCGATAGCCGAGGTCAATAATGATTTTTTGGTACATATCAACATCATGTATAACAGCTGAAAAGCCCATAACTGTTTTATTGTATAACCCTTAATTTATCATATCGTTTTGATATTGATCAACTTAAAAGAAAACAGAGGACCACTCAAGGAACATTTCTGTTGTATGTTGTATTTCTGTCTCATGATAACAGTACGTTTATGACATGATAACAGTCTAAAACGCGCGTCTAAAATGTTGGTAATGCACGTGCATGACGTCATTAAAAAAAAATTACGTCACCGGAATGACCACTCGAAAGATTCCGTGGTCATTCGGAACCCGCCTCGGAAAATTCCGTAGCGTACGGATAAAGGCGAAGGATATTAATAGGCGGCTCGTGGGATTCCCCGGTCTTCCCCTGTTACTATTTATAAAACTGGTCAATATCAGAAAAAAACGGTCAATATCGCTAGATATTTTTTCTAAAAAAATACTTTTTAGCCAATGAAAAGGCGTCTATTTATAGGTTATATAATAATATAGGTTATTGACCCTGAACTGTGAAATCATCGTTGGACCGAGGTCTTCGGTTGACGTTGCCGAGCTTTTGAACGAGGTCAAACGAGGATTTCACAGTACCGGGTCAATAACCATTTTATTGAGTATACACTGGATTTTTTTGATATATATAGATTTGATAAATCTGCTTCCGAAATCGAAACAAACTTTGTTTACATGTGTAGTAATTTTGTTAAAAATGCTGTTTGGAAAGTTGAATTATAATGGTGACTTTTTAGCTCACCTGTGCACGAAGTGCTCAGGGTGAGTTATTGTGATCGCCCTATGTCCGGCGTCCGTCGACCGTCAACATTTTCTCCTCTGTAACCGGTGGGTCAACTGGGATGAAACTTCACAGAAAGCATCCTCTCAATGTCCTCACCAGAATTCCTTAAAATGTTTGGGATCCATGCAGAATTCTGGTTTCCATGGCAACGAAATGAAAGAAACTTCAAAATTCTTAAAAAATCTTCTCGTCCGAAAGTGTCAGGCCGATTTTCAAATTATTTTGGGGGGGGGGGGGGGGGGGGGGCTATTTTGCCTTATATGGCTATAGTGCAAACTTAAAAAATCTTCTCCTCCAAAAGTGTCAGGCCGATTTTCAAATAATTTTGTAGAAATGTTCCTTGGGTGACCCTCTATCAGATTCCTTCAAGCCATGTTGATTGGTTGAAAAACATGGCCGCCAGGGGGCGGGGCTATTTTGCCTTTTATGGTTATAATGAAAACTTAAAAATCTTCAACATCTTCTCCTCAGTAACCAGTGGGTCAATTGGGATGAAACTTCACAGAAAGCATCCTCTCAATGACCTCACCAGAATTCCTTCAATTATTGAGATCCATGCAGAATTCTGGTTTCCATGGCAACGAAACGAAAAAAACTTCAAATTCTTCTCCTCCCAAATTGGTTGGCAGATTTTGTAGAAATGTTCCTTGGGTGACTCTCTATCAGATTCCTTGAAGCCATGTTGATTGGTCGAAAAACATGGACGCCAGGGGGGCGGGGCTTTTTTGCCTTATACGGCTATAGTGAAAACTTAAAAATCTTCTCCTCCAAAAGTTTCAGGCTGATTTTCAAATAATTTTGTAGAAATGTTCCTTGGATGACCCTCTATCAGATTCCTTTAAGCCATGTTGATTGGTCAAAAATTATGGCCGCCAGGGGGGGCGGGGCTATTTTGCCTTATATAGCTATAGTGCAAACTTAAAAAATCTTCTTCTCCAAAAGTGTTAGGCCGATTTTCAAATAATTTTGTAGAAATGTTCCTTGGATGACCCTCTATCAGATTCCTTTAAGCCATGTTGATTGGTCAAAAAACATGGCCACAAGGGGTCGGGGCTATTTTGCCTTTTATGGCTATAGTGAAAACTTAAAAAATCTTCTCCTCCAAAAGTGTCAGGCCGATTTTCAAATAATTTTGTAGAAATGTTCCTAGGGTGACACTCTATCAGATTCCTTCAAGCCAAGTCGATTGGTCGGAAACTATGTCCGCCAGATGGCGGGGCTTATATAGCTTAAGTGAAAAAAAAAATCAGGTGAGCGATTCCAGGGCCATCATGGCCCTCTTGTTTTTAGCTCCACTGGCTGAAAGCCAGTCGAGCTTATGTCATGGCAAATTGTCCGTCGTGCGTGCGTGCGTGCGTTAACTTTTTCCTTTAAACGACTTCTTCTCCCTAACCACTTGGCCAATTTGGTTGAAACTTCATGGGAAGCATCCTCTCAATGTCCTCTACTAAATTCCTTCAATTTTTTTTGATCCATTCAAAATTCTGGTTTCCATGGCAACCGAAAGAAAAAAATAGTGAGAACTTAAAAAATCTTCTTCTCCGAAAGTGTCACGCCGATTTTCAAATAATTTTGTAGAAATGTTCCTTGGGTGACCCATTATTAGATTCCTTCAAGAAATTTTGATTGGGCGAAAAACATGGCCGCCAGGAAGCGGGGCTTTTTTGCCTTATATAGCTATAGTGAAAACTTAGATAATCTTCTTCTCAAAAAGTGTTCAGCAGATTTTCAAATAATTATGTAGAAATGTTCCGTGGGTGACCCTCTATCAGATTCCTTCAAGCCATGTTGATTGGTAAAAAAACATGGCCGTCACAGGGCGGGGCTATGCTATTTTGCCTATATGGCTAAAGAGCAAACTTAAAAAATCTTCTCCTCCAAAAGTGTCAGGCCGATTTTCAAATAATTTTGTAGAAATGTTCCTTGGATGACCCTCTATCAGATTCCTTTAAGCCATGTTGATTGGTCAAAAATTATGGCCGCCAGGGGGGGCGGGGCTATTTTGCCTTATATAGCTATAGTGCAAACTTAAAAAATCTTCTTCTCCAAAAGTGTTAGGCCGATTTTCAAATAATTTTGTAGAAATGTTCCTTGGATGACCCTCTATCAGATTCCTTTAAGCCATGTTGATTGGTCGAAAAACATGGCCGCCAGAGGGCGGGGCTATTTTGACTTATATGACCATAGTGAAAACTTAAAAAATCTTCTCCTCCGAAAGTGTCAGGCATATTTTCAAATAATTTTGCAGAAACATTCCTTTGGTGACACTCTACAAGATTCCTTTAAGCCATGGTGGTTGGTAAAAAAAATAGCCACCACGGGGCAGGGCTGTTTGGAGATTTTATTTTTGCCTTATGGCCGTGGAGCGATACTGGCCCTCTTGGGCCTCTTGTTTGTTAAAGGACATCATGCACGTGCATAACCAACATTTTAGACGTGCGTTTTAGACTGTTATCCGGTCAAGAATGTACTGTTAGCATGAGACCGTAAGAAATTGTCCATGATCGGTATATGAGAATTTAACATTTCAAAGTCACTTGAGGAATATTAATGTTATTTATGTCAGCTATGTTTGTTTACATATAATAGTAGTCCCTAGCATGTTAATTATGCATCATTTTTGCACACCCTTATCTACGGTCATGTTCGAAAAATCATGACCACTCTCTGCAATGCAAAATGAACGGGACAATATGAAAGTATGCAATAAAGCTGAATCATTAATGTCATCTTTCTATGCTCAATGTTGTCGCTTAAGGGCGAGCATAAAACTGACCATTCATGTGTGTGTCTATGTTGTCTGAACTCGACAAAAGTACTAAAGGGTTTCCAATAACATTTGAAACATGGAAGCTGGTTAATTGTAGAAGCTCATATCAAAAGAAACATTATTTCAATAATTGACAGATTTATCTCCCCTTTCATATATATGCTTGTCTGAAGCTACCCTTTCATACGCTTGTAGATTGGATGCAAAATGTAGCCTGTAGAGTGTTAACAAGCTGAAATGTTGACGACGGCCGGACTCCGGACAAAATGTGATCACAATAGCTCACCTTGCACTTCGTGCATAGGTGAGCTAAAAAACTAATTACGTCTTTGACCCTTTTAGGTTAAATTTCATCAGTCTTTGGATGTCTTTAATAATTGATATCAAAACTAGTCCTCTTTATTTTTCAGATATTGTTACCCCAAAGAAGGTGGAATTTTTGAAACAGCTAGTTTTATCATTTGAGGTAATTATGGTTATAACTGGTTGTTTGTAATGGGTGATCTGAATTTCCACTGCACTTGCCTTAAAGGTATTCTGTATCGAGTATCAGAAAATACATATCTATGGAGTAAAGAGTTAAAAAAAATCTTATTAAACTCGGTTTTAAATCAAATAAATATATTTTTCTCACTTATTTGCTTAGGGCTGTTCCAGAAAAAAAGTCTGGGGGGGGGGGAGGAACGACCAGCAATTTTGAGGGTACCCCCCATAGAATTTTAATTATTTTTTGGGCACCCCCCATAGAATAAAATTTCAATTTTACCCCCCACCTAGAGAATTTAAATTATCACATTCATAGCAATTTTATTCATGTTTTATACTTTTTAACACATTCAAGCAGATCCAAATTAAAATGCATGTGTTAAAAGACATCCAGAAGTATCATATTTGACCATGACCAAGAGTGTACCTTCCTAGATAACCCAAACCCAGTCGGTAGCAATGCAGGCTCAGCCATTTTTCTTTCCTATGTTTGACAAGAGTCAATGTGACATGCATCTTCCACCAATCTTCTAAGTTTATGTGGAAAAGCAGCCAGTTGCTTTGGGAAGATTGTTGTGTGAAAACCAGGAAATACATTTATACACTGGAGTTCCAGTATATCGCGATATTCGGGGTCCAAGGCCTAGCATCGCGTTGGAATCCGATCGCGAATTACCATTAGAAATTAAAGCAATCAAGTAATATGCTTCAGCATGCCAAATCCCGACACTCGTCAACTGCATGCAATGGCGATGAAAAATGTCTCAAAATCTATTTTAGCAGTCCAGAATATGGTGTCTATTATATGTGTATATACTTTTGCTATATTACGAATATAATCCTCACTTTTATTTCCAAATTGGCTAATATTGAGGGATGTAAAACAAACTCTTTCTAACCGCCATTTGCAATGTCTCCTTTCCTTACATTTTTTTCTTTTTTTCTTATTTAAAAGAAAAAACAATTCACAAACCATGTATTAATAGCTTTAAATGCATATATAGCAGACAGCGTTTGAAAACATTGTGAGAAAAAGAGAAACTGCTTATTATTAGCGATGCATCCTTTCCCTACATTTTTATGCATATAGTTTTTGGCCTGTCTGTCTGTCTGTCTGCACAAAAAAACCTTTAACCTTGACCACTACTTTTGAACCATAACAGGTACGGCTACCATATTTCACATGTGTATTCCTTGTGACATTACCTTTCTGTCAGTACCAAAATGTTTGACCTTGCGACCTTGACCTTTGACCTAGATGTTGCCATTCTCGAAAAAAACTTTGACCTTGGCCATTACTTTTGAACCATAACAGGTACGGCTACCATATTTCACATGTGTATTCCTTGTGACATGACCTTTCTGTCAGTACCAACATTTTTGACCTGGCGACCTTGACCTTTGACCTAGATGTTGCCATTTGGGGGCATCAGTGTTTCACAAACACATCTTGTTTTTTCTAGTTTCAAAGTTGTTAAACAAGGGAAAATAAAATTCCATACCCTTTAAAATCCTTTCCAATTCAAAGTTAATTTATCCAATTTCAAACAAAATGATGTAATATCTCTTTTTGTCCCCCCCCCAAACAAAATGATGTAATATCTCTTTTTACCCCCCCCATACCCCCCCAACCCCCCCCCCCCCCCTCCTTCCCCCAAATGTGCCATAATTGAATTTTGGAACTCTTGTTGCAATAAAAACGTCATGGTGTCAGATACAGTTTCCATGGCAACCTAGACACATGCTTAATAGAAGGTTCTGCCTCACAAAAGTGGCTGCAGAGCTTCTGACCAAATGATTTCTGGTTATCCCCCGCCTATGAAGGGAGGGGGATATTGAAATGGCGTTGTCCGTCCGTCCTTCCTTCCGTCCGTCCGTCCGTCACCTGCATTTTCTCAGTAACTAGCTGGTAGAATTTCATGAAACTTATAATAAATATGAACCACTATACTGGGATGATGCCCGTCCAATTTTTTTTTGATTAGTCAATTTTCCTTGGAGTTATTGCCCTTGATTTTTTGAAAAATCTACGTTTTCAGCCATTTCTCAGTAACTAGCGGGTAGAATTTCATGAAACTTAAAATAAAGGATAAAATGAACCATTATACTGGGATGATGCCTGTTCATTTTTCATTTGGATTAGTCAATTTTTCTTAAGAGTTATTTCCCTTGATTTATTAAAAAATAATCGTTCGCAGCCGTTTCTCAGTAACTAGCGGCTAGAATTTGATGAAACTTGAATGTAATATTAACCAACTTCCTGCCATTATTCCCCTCCCAACTCTTTTTTGGATTCCTTAATTTTTTCTAGAGTTACTGCCCCTGATTTATTAAAAAATCCACGCCTACAGTTATTTCTCAGTAACTAGCTGCTAGAATTTGTTTGTTTATGATTAAAGGAACATATGCCGAAATGTAAACCCAATTTCTTTTAAACCAAGTTCTTATACTTTGAATTATCAAAAACTCCATTTCATTAATCCCTTTCAAACATTCAGAGCATGTTTGAAAACATCTCTTTTTGTCACAATGAGTTGTTCTCTATTTTCTGACTCTGTCAATGATAGAAATATAACATACTTTTTTGTTTTAAATTCCTCAAAAATTATAATTGCATTCACAGAGATTTTCCACTTTTTTTGTCTAGATATTTATAAAGTTGTCTGCTGCAGATTTGTTGCAGGGTTAAGTGGTGGGCACAAACTTGCTATGTCACATTATTGTAGTTATGTGCATGGAGGGCAATCTGAAGGTTATGCACATCACATGTTTCTGCTAGAGAGGTCTATGCATATAGAAATATATCTACCAATTTTCTTGAATCTTATTTTTAAATCATGATTTTTTTTCCCCCTATCTGGGTGATTTGATCACTGGGATGGTCACATCAAAGATTATGAAATGGTAGTCTTCCCTCCTTGGCACATTATTGGTAATAAACCAAGGCAACGTCATATTATGTCTGTAGGAATTAATGTATGTTGTAAGTTGCATAAAACACCAAACAAGTATAAATATATCTGACAGACTGACCATAACTCTAATCCCCTCCAATTAATATGTATGGAATCATCATGCAGGGAGGATTTGACAACTGTGAAACTCTCGCTAGATAGTCATCATCATTTTGTGTGTAAAGTTAATTCTTATTGCATAAATATGTCTATCAAACTTTGACCATAACAAGAGATGATTGTCAAACATTATGCCCCCCCCAAGCGCCATGTTGTCAGGAATATTTGGGACAATTTTTCCCCTGATGACCTCAAAATCAATAGAGGTCATCTACTGGTCACCCTCAGCCTCCATGTCAAGCTTTAGGGCCATAGATGCAGGCAATGTGGAGTAATCACTCTGACAAGGTTTTGTGTTCAAGGTCACTGACCTTGACCTTTGACCTGATGACCTCAAAATCAAAAGGGGCCATCTACTGGTCAGGCCAAACCTACCAGTCAAGTTTGAGGACTAAAGCTCCAGGCATTGTTTAGTTATCTCACAATAAGGGTCATCTTCTGTTCACCCCTAGCCTCCATGTTAAGTTTTAGGGTCATGGGTGCACGCAATGTTGAGTTATCAATCGGACAAAATTTCGCATTCAAGGTCAGTGACCTTTACGTTTGACCTGATGACCTCAAAATCAATAGGAGTCATTTACTGGTCAGGCCCAGCCTCAATGTCAAGTTTGAGGGCCATGGGTACAGGCAATGTCGAGTTATCACTTGGACAAGCTTTTCGCGTTCAAGGTCACTGTGAACTTGACCTTTGACTTGATGACCTCAAAATCCGTAGGGTTCGTCTAATGGTCATCCCCAACCTCCATACCAAGTTTGAGGACCATAGGTCCAGGCATTGT
Source organism: Serripes groenlandicus (assembly GCA_031761405.1). Lineage (NCBI taxonomy): Eukaryota > Metazoa > Mollusca > Bivalvia > Cardiida > Cardiidae > Serripes > Serripes groenlandicus. Next base: position 113,907,822 of record JASEVX010000002.1, read on the forward strand.
TGAGTTATCACTTGGACAAGCTTTGGTCTACCGACGGACCAACATGTGTAAAGCAATATACCCCTCTTCTTCGAAGGGGGCATAATTATATAACTATGCATTTATCCATAAAGAACTGTACTCTTCTTTGTTAAATCACAGATCTTTAAATTTAAATAATCTCTCGTAATATCTATTTTGTATTTACCATTACTATTTAGTTGTGTAGATCAAGATCAGACAATGCACATATAACATTTGAATTGGTTTTTGCATATACATGTTAGATCATTATACCATTAAAATAAATTGAAATACTGTACCAGATATATAAGATTAGTAATTATTTACTAAATATTTTCAATTACAAATATTGAAAACAAATCTTTCAATGCCCTTTATTTTAAAATCACTGAACAAAACTATTTTAAACTCATTATAAACACTATAAGTGTTTGTTAGAAGGCTAACTTTAAATAGATTCTGGGTAAATCTCACTCACTGATGATGTCATAGCTCCTACACAACATGTGACTATTTATAGCTCAAATCCCAAGGCCTTGACACTTTTACACAGGCTTGAAGAGTGTTTTAAAGAAATATATGCACTGTGGAATTTTAAAAAGTTACTAGTTATATTTAAAGAATGCACCAGTTTGCATAATATATAAACAGAAATAAATTGGATGCACTAGTGGGATTAACCATTTAAAAAGTGACAAACACTTGTTTTTACCTGGATTGATTAATTAAAGATAAGTTGATTAAAGAAAGAAAGGAAGAAAGAGAGAGAGAGAATTTTTTATCTAGTTTCAGTTTGTTGACTTTAGCCTAATTGGCTCAGTTTATGTAAGCTAAAAATAAAACAGATAAACTAGAGATGAAAATGTCAAATGATGAGAAAACACACCAGTGCTGAATGCTTATATCGATTAGACTAAACATTAATTTAGTTAAGAAGAAGAAAAGACAAGTTTGAATTAAAGTACAGTATATAGCTCTCTGCATCACATTTCAGCAAGTTGAATGTTGGTTGAGAATAATATGGCGCCCTCAAACTTTTCAATCCAAAATGTTAATGTAAAATACGACCTCTTGTTGATAAAGAGATATTAATTTAACTTTTAAAACTAAGTCCTAAAATAAGCTAGTACAATTCATCCAATGTTGTATTCTGGATGTTGCAACTGTCAATTGTTTTTGTAAATACAACAATTCGGTATTAGACCCTATTTCAAAACATTGAACTTGGTCAATTTATTATACCGGAAGCCAGGCAAATGCCTGATCTAAAAATAGACACTCATTTTTCATAACTGTTTTTTCATAACAATAACTTTATTTTAATAGCAGAAACATTCGTTGTTGTCATATTTTCAAAGATTTAAGAGAATTAACAATAGAAATGTCAGTCTGTGATGAAACATTTGTATGATATTGTTAAATAAAACACTTTTTCAAACCACTGTGTTCAGTAAATAAGATACATGTCCTAAAAATAGCACACACCTTTTTTTCACTTTTTGTTTTGGTCATAAAAGCTCATTTTGTTCAAGATATCGATACAAATCACAAAATTAAAAGGTTTTAAGAAAACACCTCATGAAAAATCAGCAAAATATATATTCAGCAGCATGAATATCAATTTAATTCATGTTTCAAATTTCGCTACTGGTTTTTCCAGAAACTCGTATTACGAGTCCGACATTTTTTTGTTAAGAGGTCACTGTTTTACCTTGTTAGCTCACCTGAACTTTGCTCAAGGTGAGTTATTGTGATCGCCTTTTGTCCGGCGTGCGGTGTGCGTCGTGCGTCAACTTCTTCTCCTCAGTAACCAGTGGGTCAATTTGGATGAAACTTCACAGAAAGCATCCTCTCAATGACCTCACCAGAATTCCTTCAAATTTTTGGGATCCATGCAAAATTCTGGTTTCCATGGCAACGAAACGAAAAAAACTTCAAAATTCTTCTTCTCCCAAACTGCTTGGCAGATTTTCAAATAATTTTGTAGAAATGTTCCTTGGATGACCCTCTATCAGATTCCTTCAAGCTGTGTTGATTGGTCGAAAAACATGGCCGCCAGGGGGGGGGGGGGGGCGGGGCTATTTTGCCTTATATGGCTATAGTGAAAACTTAAAAAATCTTCTTCTCCGAAAGTGTCAGGCGGATTTTCAAATAATTTTTAGAAATGATCCTTAAGTGACCCATTTTCAGATTCCTTCAAGCCATGTTGATTGGTCAAAAAACATGGCCGCCAGTGGACAGGGCTATTTTGCCTTATATGGCTATAGTGAAAACTTAAAAAATCTTCTCCTCCAAAAGTGTCAGGCTGATTTTCAAATAATTTTGTAGAAATGTTCCTAGGGTGACCCTCTATGAGATTCCTTCAAGCCAAGTTGATTTGTCGGAAACTATGGCCGCCAGGGGGCGGGGCTTATATAGTTAACTTGAGTAGGAATCGGAAATGGATTTTGCATGAGTTGTACCTTAGTCTGATTCCTTCAAGCCATATTGATTGGTCTAAAAACATGGGCACCAGGGGGCGAGCTGTTATTCCTGATATGGCTATAGTGAAAACCTTCTCCAGCGAAAGAGTTTGGTAGATATTCAAATCATTTTGTAGAAATGTTCCATTCATGATAATTGGGGGAGGGGCTGTTTTGCCTCATACGACTTAAGTGAAAAAATTCTTCTCTTAAGAAAGTATCTTGCAGGTTTTCTCAATATTAAGTTGGCAGTCAACATAGGGTTGGGTGGTTTCGCATTGTGGCAGTGGAGCACTATTTGCTCTCTTGGACCTGTAGTTTGGCCTCAAAATTAGTTATTATAGTTGGCAAAAAGAATAACTCGGGTGAGCAATCCATTGCCATCATGGCCCTCTAGTCATATCATTAAGAGCTTGTTTGTCATCCTTTAAAAAATGACACATTTTCAACATTCACTTTTGAAGGAAGCTGCATTTGATAGGTGATGAATCACTGCAGCTTGGCTTAAAAGGCCAAATTAATTTGTGATTATACACACAGAATCCACTATTGATTTCTTTCAGCCATCCGAAAGATATATCATGATAAGCGTATAGAAATATGGTTGAGTGTATGTTCTAGTTTTTACAAACATTAACAGGTAATGGACACAAGTATAGTAGCAGTGACACAGACATAGATATGCCTGTTTGCAAAAAGAAACGTAAAGGTAAGTATAAACTTTAAATAGGGGTGCAACGAATAACCGGTTCAGAAAGGGGGCAAAATGTCCAAACTTCAAAAATCTTCTCCTCTGAATCTGCTTGTCAGATTCTTATGTAATTTGGCAGAAATGTTCATTGGGTGACCCTTTACAAAGATCTTTACTGATTGGTTGAAAAACATGGCAGTCAGGAGGCATTAGAAAAGGGCAATATGACAAAATTTTATAATTCCATTGTTATGCCCCCGGAATCACCGATTCGGTGGGCATCTAGTTTTTGGCCTGACTGTCTGTCTGTCTGTCGATTTTTTTTTTAACCTGGACCACTTCTTTTGAACCATAACAGGTACGGCTACCATATTTCACATGTGTTTTCCTTGTGACATGACCTTTCTGTCAGTACCAACATTTTTGACCTTGCGACCTTGATCTTTGACCTACATTTTGAAAACTTTCTGTGGCAAAGAAAACTTTAACCTTGACCACTACTTTTGAACCGTAACAGGTACGGCTTCCATATTTCACATGTTTATTTCTTGTGACATGACCTTTCTGTCAGTACCAACATTTTTGACCTTGCGACCTTGACCTTTGACCTACATTTTGAAAACTTCTTTGTCTGTGGCAAAGAAAACTTTAACCTTTAAAACTTTAACCTTGACCACTGCTTTTGAACCGTAACAGGTACTGCTTCCATATTTCACATGTGTATTCCTTGTGACATGACCTTTCTGTCAGTACCAACATTTTTCACTTTGACCTACATTTTGAAAACTTTAACCTTGACCACTACTTTTGAACCGTAACAGGTACAGCTTCCATATTTAACATTTTTACCTTGCGACCTTCACTTTGACCTTTGACCTACATTTTGAAAACTTTAACCTTGACCACTTCTTTTGAATATTGAGTACGGCTTCCATATTTCACATGTGTATTCCTTGTGACATGACCTTTCTGTCAGTACCAAAATGTTTATGCCTCCGGAATCGTCGATTCGGTGGGCATCTAGTTTTTGGCTTGTCTGTCTGTCGAATTTTTTTTTAACCTTGACCACTACTTTTGAACCATAACAGATACGGCTACCATAGTTCACATGTGTATTCCTTGTGACATGACCTTTCTGTCAGTACTAAACTTTTTGACCTTGCGACCTTGACATTTGACCTACATGTTGCCATTCGGGGGCATCGGTGTTTCACAAACACATCTTGTTCTGGAACTCCTTGTCTGATATTAAGAAATTTTTAGGGAATCTTACTTCAGTGATCCTGTACTAAATTTGTTCAAGCCTTATTGATTGGTTAAAAATCATAACAACCAGGTGTCATCACATAAGTGGTAAATTAAACTTTTAGCTACAAATGACAACACCTTCCGTTCCATTGGACAAATTTGAACAATGTTAATTCCTTTGTTGGTCCTCTTTCAAAATTGTTTAAAGACTTACATTCTGTGTAGAACTTTGGTTGCTGCGGCATCAAAAAGCAAGAAAAATACCAAAACTTTAAAATCCTTTTCCTCCATAATCTGCTTGTTCAATTCTAAGATAATTTTATAGAAATGTTCTTTGTGACCCCTTGACAGAAACTGTTCAAGCCATATTTATTTCGTGAAAAAACAGTGCAGCAAGACAGCATCAGGAAAGGCACAAAATGACAAAACTTTATAATTCCATTCTTATTAAAGTTGTTGTTAGATTTCAAGATACAAATGGCTTTTATTGATTAGCCATTTTACTATTTCATTGACAGTGTCCACTCCTCGCAGTTTCATTTGCACTCCTGACCAAATTTTCCCTGATATTTGCAGTTAAATATTGCTACTAATTTACTATCATTCAGATAATCAATTAAGGGCAATCTTGGCCCTCTAATTAATTGTTCAGAATAAACACTGTAAAATCAATGGGAGATTTAGATCTGTTCAAGAATACAAAAGATAATTCTGTCCGCCCAAGCAAGCAGGATCACAAGGGCTTATATCCTAAACTCTTGGCTACTACACAACCTCATTGATAACTCTTTTCTTGCATTGGCACAGAAGAGGAATTGGAGCTTGGAAGAAAAGACTATACTTAAACCATTGGTGACTAAATGTCTTCTCGAAAAAATGCCACCAAGGAAAACGGAACAGTCGAACCTCGCTAAACCGGATGCCGTAATCCAGAAATTCGCGATCAGGACATAAAATTCAAGGAATGGATTTTGTATGCTTAATTATTCTTCGTTAATACGGAAATTCGCGTTCCGGAACCAGACAAAAAATATCGGGAACAGAGCGACCATTTACACATAAAATCCGCTTCATTAGTCCGGAAGTTCAAACATGTATATGTATTTTTTTTTTCTCAATTAGTCCGGATTATGTCTGTTTGTCCTAACAATATGTGTTAAAAGCTGTACAATGTAATAGGACTGTTCCATAATCGACTAGCGTGTGTCATTGTTTACTTTAATTAGCAGTCATAAAATAGCAGCCAATCAGGTGTTGATTGCCAACATGATATAAACTGATTTTGAGATTAAAATTTCGACATTTTGACCCAGTGGAGATCTGACTAAAAATAATAAGGTGTTTCATATTTGTATATTTTGATGCTCATTTTTTTAGCTTTCAGCCAGTCAAGCTTATGTCATGGCGAATTTTTTTTTGTTCCAGCCATTATTCTGGTTTCCATGGCAACCAAAAGAAAAAAATAGCCATGGTGATTGGTCAAAAAAATGGCGACCAGAGGGCAGGGCTGTTTGGAGATTTGATTTTTTCCTTATGGCCGTGGAGCGATACTGGCTCAAATGTAGTTCAAAGTGAAAAATGTTGGTACTGACAGAAAGGTCATGTCACAAGGAATACACATGTGAAATATGGAAGCCGTACCTGTTACGGTTCAAAGGCAGTGGTCAAGGTTAAAGTTTTCTTTGCCACAGACAAAGAAGTTTTCAAAATGATGAGCCAGTATCGCTCCTCGGCCATAAGGAAAAAATCAAATCTCCAAACAGCCCTGCCCTCTGGTCGCCATTTTTTTGACCAATCAGCATGGCTTAACCCTTTCCCTCATATAGACGCTTTATGACGCCTCTGCAGCAGACGGCTATTTGAAAACATAGTGACAAAAGAAGAAATTGCACAAAACGTGCAATTTCTCCATTTGACACAATGTTTTCCACTCTAAGTCTGACATAGGTTATTCATTCAAGGTTTGAAAAGTGATTTGAAAAGTGCTTGATTTTCAACCTCTCGGATGAAAAGTGCTTATTTTTTAAAAACCTCCTTGAAAAGTGCTTGTTTTTAATGTCAGTGGGAAAAGTGCTTTAAAAGTGCTTGAAAATGAACAAAAATCAGTGAAAAGTGCTTGAATATTAAAGAGTTTGAATTTAAAAAATCAAAACGGAGACTATGAAACGTTCATCTTCGCCATTTATTTTACTCCGTGTTTTACTATATGCAAGGGAAGGGAGACTACTCAGTTTGACAAATCTGTTTCCCAGCAGCATTGTGCAGTGTAGCATGCAGGAAACCAGCGCGGAAACCTTGTACGCACCTGTTCTAATTCTAAAATAGATACGGCGTGTTTTCCCCTTAAAAATGCATGAACGCAACGCATTTGATAAATAATTCCCCCATGACCCGTACTGAAAAATTACCAATATCACCCTTATCACATCCACAATATACAGAAAAAGAATAAAATGAATTTGAACAGCTGTTTGGTTTCGGAATTTAACAGGCCTCAACAATTTTTTTTAGGGTCACTCGCCCTGCACAAAAGTTACTAGCCCTGCACTTTTACGGGGGAAAAACTGCCACACAATACTGCAGCAGACGGCTTTGAATATATTTTGACAAAAACTGGAAAATCTCTATAATTAAATGGATAACCTATGACTAAAAGTTGAAAACATTGTGTCAAAAGGAGAAATTGCTCGTTTTGAGTAATTTCTTCTTTTGTCACTATGTTTTCAAAAAACTGTCTGCTGCAGAGGCGTCAGAAAGCGTTTATATGAGGGAAAGGGTTAAGAAGTGAGACGACATTTTGATCCGCTCGATTGTCAGATATTCCCGAGTCATATCGATAATGAATGAAAATTAAAGGTAGATAACAATTTCCGTCGTAGTAGATTTCCAAATAAGGCAATGTTTACTACAGCATCAAGAAAGCGCGGCAAATAAATAGCATGCGGTATGTATGGATAATAATGCCCTCGAAAATGTCACGGGGTGTTATTTCGCATTCATTGGATGAAGCTTTCTTCTTTTAACTGTCTCGCGAGATTACAATTGGGAACAGAATTAACACTGATCACGTGGTCAACATACATGTACTAGCTATAGTATTTGTGTGAGTTATTAATAGAAAGGTATCTTTTGACTTTTTACATTCGATATTTTTAGCTCACCTATGCACGAAGTGCAAGGTGAGCTATTGTGATCACATTTTGTCCGGCGTCCGTCCGTCGTCAACATTTGAGCTTGTTAACACTCTATGGGCTACATTTTGCATCCAATCTTCATGAAAGTTTATCAGAACGTTCATCTCCATAAAATCTTGGACAAGTTCGAAACTGGGCCATATGAGGTCAAAAACTAGGTCACTAGGTCGAATTGAAGGGAAATCTTGTTCACCCTCTTGAGGCCACATTTTTTGTCTTGATGATATGTAGGTCAAGTTCGAACATGGGTCACGTCAGGTCAAAAAGAAGGTCACTAGGTCAAATTGAAGGAAAATCTTGTTAACACTCCAGAGGCCGCAATTTTTGCTTCAGCAGTTTGAAATTTTGTCAGAATGTTTGTCTTAAAAATATCTAGGTCAAGTTTGAATATGGGTTATGCCGGGTCAAAAACTAGGTCACTAGGCCAAATTGAAGGAAAATCTAGTTATCACTTTGGATGATGCATGTTTTGCTTTAGCAGCTTGAAATCTTGTCAGAATGTTTGTCTTAAAGATATCTAGGTCAAGTTCAAATATGGGTCATATTGGATCAGAAACTAGGTCATTAGGCCAAATTGAGGGAAAATCTTGTTAACTCGGTAGAAGCAACATGCTTTGCTTCAGCGGCTTGGAATTTGTTCAGAATGTTGAGCTGAATAATATCTAGGCCAAGTTCGAATATGGGTCATGCCGGGACAAAAACTAGGTCACTAGGTCAAATTGAAGGAAAATCTTGTGAACACTTTGGATGCCGCATTCTTTGCTTCAGCAGCTTGAAATTTGGTCAGAATGTTTGTCTAAATGATATCTAGGCCAAGTTCGGATATGGGTCATGCCAAGTTAAAAACTAGGTCACTAAGCCAAATTGAAAGGTAATCTTGTTAACACTCTGGATACTGCATTTTTAATTTCAGCATGATGAAACTTAATTAGAATGTTTTTCTTGATAATATGTAGGCCAAGTTTGAATATGGGTCATGCTGAGTCAAAAACTAGGTCACTAGACCAAATTGAAGGACAATCTTGTGAACACTTTGGATGCCATATTTTTTGCTTCAGCAGCTTGGAATTTGGTCAGAATGTTTTGAGCTGAAGTTGAAACTTTGTCAGAATGTTGTCTTGATGATATCTAGTCCATGTTGGAATATGGGTCATATCAGGTAAAAAAATATAGATCACTAGACCAAATGAAGGAACAGATTGTTAACACTGTAGAGGTTGCATTCAGAATAATTGTCTTGATGTGTTTTGCATTGCAGTACATTGTATAATTGAGGTGAGCGATCCAGGGCCATCATGGCCCTCTTGTTTATTTGAATGATGTTCGCAGTTTGATTGTTTTACCAAATAACTTCGTTTAGGAAAAATACAAGGAATCAGTAATTGAATCTGGAGAATCTTACTCGCCCTATCGGGCGAGCGTGATCAATTTGTTTCTCGCCCGACCTCAACATTCACTCGCAAATGCGAGCGGAAGATGTGGATTTCTTGAACAAGCTAATGCTAATCGCAAAAGAGCACAGGAGAAACTTGTGCAGTATGAAGAAATCGCCAAAAAGTTGGATGCAAAGGTTGAACAGTTAAAACATTAGGGGTGAGGGAGTATTTGTCTGTGTGGAACTACTGAACTTGTAAAAAAATAACATTTTTGATGCTGTACATACGTTGGTGTTCATATGTTAAAGTTATCTTTAAAAGTTATCTTTATTGGGAGAGACAGCTGCAAGTTACAAGTTACAGGAGCTTATAAGAAATTTTTGTCCTTGAAAAGTGCTTGAAAAGTGCTTGAATTTTATCAGTCCTTATCTGTATGAACCTTGGGCTCTCTTGGGCCTCTTGTAGTTTATTAAATTCTACCGTGAGTTTCATCAGCTGGGCCAAAAAAGTTAATGCCAAAATAAATCCATACTGAAGTGAATATAGGGAATTTTCTTATTTTTTAGCTCACCTGTGCACGAAGTGCTCAAGGTGAGTAATTGTGATCGTCCGGCGTCCGGCAACATTTTCTCCTCTGTAAGCGGTGGGTCAACTGGGATGAAACTTCACAGAAAGCATCCTCTCAATGTCCTCACCAGAATTCCTTAAAATTTTTGGGATCCATGCAGAATTCTGATTTTCAAATAATTTTGTAGAAATGTTCCTAGGGTGACCCTCTATCAGATTCCTTCAAGCCAGGTTGATTGGTTGGAAACTATGCCCGCCAGATGGCGGGGTTTATATAGCTAAAGTGAAAAAAAAAGCAGGTGAGCGATTCTAGGGCCATCATGGCCCTCTTGTTTTAAATAAAGGGTCTGCCTCAAAACGAGCTTTGCTTGTTAATAACATTTTTAGCTCCACTGGCTGAAAGCCAGTCGAGCTTATGTCATGGCGAATTGTCCGTCATGCGTGCGTCTGTGCGTGCGTTAACTTTTTCCTTTAAACCACTTCTTCTCCCTAACCACTTGGCCAATTTGGTTGAAACTTCATAGAAAGCATCCTCTCAATGTCTTGTCTTAAATTCCTTCAATTTTTAGCTCCACTGGCTGAAAGCCAGTCGAGCTTATGTCATGGCGAATTGTCCGTCGTGTGTGCGTGCGTGCGTTAACTTTTTCCTTTAAACGACTTCTTCTCACTAACCACTTGGCCAATTTGGTTGAAACTTCATAGGAAGCATCCTCTCAATGTCCTCTCTTAAATGTCTTCAATTTTTTTTGATCCATCCATAGTTATGGTTTCTATGGCAACCAAAAGAAAAAAATAGTGAAAACTTAAAAAATCTTCTTCTCTGAAAGTGTCAGGCTGATTTTCAAATAATTTTGTAGAAATGTTCCTTGGGTGACCCTTTATTAGATTCCTTCAAGAAATGTTGATTGGTCGAAAAACATGGCCGCCAGAGGGCGGGGCTATTTTGCCTTATATGTCCATAGTGAAAACTTAAAAAATCTTCTTCACCAAAAGTGTTGAGCAGATTTTCAAATAATTTTGTAGAAATGTTCCTTGGGTGACCCTCTATCAGATTACTTCAAGCCATGTTGATTGGTAAAAAAACATGGCCGCCAGAGGGCGGGGCTATTTTGCCTTATATGGCTAGGAGAGAACTTAAAAAATCTTCTCCTCCTAAAGTGTCAGGCCGATTTTTCGAATAATTTTGTAGAAATGTTCCTTGGGTGACCCTTTATTAGATTCCTTCAAGAAATGTTGATTGGTTGAAAAACATGGCCGCCAGGGGGCAGGGCTATTTTGCCTTATATAGATATAGTGTAAACTTAAAAAAATCTTCTTCTCCGAAAGTGTTCAGCCAATTTTCAAATAATTTTGTAGAAATGTTCATTGGGTTACCCTCTATTGGATTCCTTCAAGCCATGTTGATTGGTCAAAAATTATGGCCGCCAGAGGGCGGAGTTATTTTGCCGTATATGACCATAGTGAAAACTTAAAAAATCTTCTTCTCCGAAAGTGTTAAGCAGATTTTAAAATAATTTTGTAGAAATGTTCCTTGGGTGACCCTCTATCAGATTCTTTCAAGCCATGTTGATTGGTAAAAAAACATGGCCGCCAGATGGTGATCGAAAACTTAAAATATCCTCTCCTGAAAGTGTCAGGCCGATTTTCAAATAATTTTGCAGAAACATTACTTGGGTGACACTCTACAAGATTCCTTTAAGCCATGGTGGTTGGTAAAAAACATGGCCACTAGGGGGCAGGGCTGTTTAGAGATTTAATTTTTGCCTTATGGCCGTGGAGCGATACTGGGCCTCTTGTTTTTGATCCATCCATAATTCTGGTTTCCATGGCAACCAAAAGAAAAAAATAGTGAAAACTTAAAAAATCTTCTTCTCCGAAAGTGTCTGGCCGATTTTCAAATAATTTTGTAGAAATGTTCCTTGGATGACCCTTTATTAGATTCCTTTAAGAAATGTTGATTGGGCGAAAAACATGGCCACCAGGGGGCGGGGCTATTTTGCCATATATAGCTATAGTGAAAACTTAAAAAATCTTCTTCTCCAAAAGTGTTCAGCAGATTTTCAAATAATTTTGTAGAAATGTTCCATGAGTGACCCTCTATCAGATTCCTTCAAGCCATGTTGATTGGTAAAAAAACATGGCCGTCACAGGGCGGGGCTATTTTGCGTATATGGCTAAAGTGAAAACTTAAAAAATCTTCTCCTCCAAAAGTGTCAGGCCGATTTTCAAATAATTTTGTAGAAATGTTCCTTGGGTGACCCTTTATTAGATTCCTTCAAGAAATGTTGATTGGTTGAAAAACATGGCTGCCAGGGGGCGGGGCTATTTTGCCTTATATAGCTATAGTGAAAACTTAAAAAATCTTCTTCTCAGAAAGTGTTCAGCTGATATTCAAATAATTTTGTAGAAATGTTCCTAGGCTAACCCTCTATCAGATTCCTTCAAGCCATGTTGATTGGTTGAAAAATATGGCTGCCAGGGGGTGGGGCTATTTTGCCGTATATGGCTATAGTGAAAATATCCTCTCCTCCGAAAGTGTCAGGCCGATTTTCAAATAATTTTGCAGAAACATTCCTTGGGTGACACTCTACAAGATTCCTTTAAGCCATGGTGTTTGGTAAAAAAAATAGCCACCGGGGGGCAGGGCTGTTTGGAGATTTTATTTTTGCCTTATGGCCGTGGAGCGATACTGGCCCTCTTGGGCCTCTTTGTTATCTATTGAGATTGTGCATATTTTTGCCTAGCTGTTTTGAAAGTCGTCTGCTGCAAATGTGTTCTCCAGGAAAAAAGATTAATTCTGTAGAGACAAATAAGTTAGTAACTTATCCAATCATGGACAAACACTCAATGCATGACCTCCAAGTGAGAATAGAAGCGGAAACAAAAATGCCAGTAGTTCTGATCACTCTCTGTCTGTCGACCGTTTGTCTGGCATCCAGCGTTAATTGTTAGCTTTAAACATCATCTCTTCCTACACCAATTTCAACCAAATTTCACAGAAATGTTCCTTTAGTGGTCCTCTTTTAAAATAGTTCTAAGATTTAAATTCCATTGAGAACTTTGGTTGCTGCGGCATCAGAAAGGGGGCAAAATGTCCAATCTTTAAAAATCTTCCAGTATTATTTGGCAGAAATGTTTCTTGGGTGACCCTCTACAAAAATTGTTCAAGCCATACTGACTAGTTGCAAAACATGGCAGTCAGATGGCATCATAAAAGGGGCAAAAAGACAAAATTTGAAAATTCTTATGAAAGTCCTTGTCTGATTTTAAGAAGATTGAATAGGAATCTTCCTTTAAGTGATCTTCTTCTTAATTTGTTCAAGCCGTATTGATTGGTTACACAATCATAGCAACCAGGCATCATCACAAAAGGGGTAAATTGAACTTTTAGCTACAAATGACAACTCCTACCATTCCACTTGACCAATTTTAACTTAACTTCACAGGAATGTTTCTTTGTTGGTCCTCTTTCAAAATTGTTCAAAGATTTACATTTAGTGTAGAACTTTGGTTGCTGCAGCATCAGAGAGGGAGAAAAATACCCAATCTTTAAAATCCTTTTCCTCCGTAATCTGCTTTAGATTCCAAGATAATTTGATGTTCTTTTGAGTGACCCTCTACAAAAACTGTTCAAACCATATTGATATTGTTGAAAAACAGGGCAGTAAGGTGGCATCAGGAAAGGTGCAAAATAACAAAACTTTATAATTCCATCCTTATTGAAGTTCTTGTTAGATTATATAGGTCATGTTGGGTCAAAAACTAGGTCACTAGGCCAAATTGAAGGAAAATCTTGTTAACACTCTGGAAGCCACATTTTAAACTTGAGCATGTTAAAACTTTGTCAGAAAGTTTGTCTTGATGAAATCTAGGCCAAATTTGAAGCTGGGTCATGTCCTGTCAAAAACTAGGTCACTAGGCCAAATTTAAGGGAAATCTTGTTAACACCCTGGAAGCCACATTTTTCGATTGAGCATGTTGAGACTTTGCCAGAATGTTTGTTTTAATAATATCTAGGCCAAGTTCAAAACTAGGTCACTAGGTCAAATTTAAGGAATATCTTGTTAACACTCTGGAAGCCACATTTTTGGTTTGAGCATTTTGAAACTTTGTCAGAATGTTTGTCTTAAGGATATGTAGGCCAAGTTTGAAACTGGGTCATGTCCGGTCAAAAACTAGGTCACTTGGTCAAATTTAAGGAAAATCTCGTTAACACTAGAAGCCACATTTTTGGCTTGAGTATGTTAAAACTTTGTCAGAATGTTTGTTTTAGTGATATATAGGCCAAGTTTGAGAATGTTGAAACTTTGTCAGAATGTTTGTCTTAGTGATATATAGGCCAACTTCGAAACTGGGTCATGTCCGGTCAAAAACTAGGTCACTAGGTCAAATTTAAGGAAACATCTTGTTTACAATCTGGTAGCCACTTTTTTGGCTTGAGCATGTTGAAACTTGGTCAGAATGTTTGTCTTAGTGATATCTATGCAAAGTTTATAACTGGGTCATGTCCGGTCAAAAACTAGGTCACTAGGTCAAATTTAATGAAAATCTTGTTAACACTCTGGAAGCCACTTTTTTGGCTTGAGCATATTGAAACTTGGTCAGAATGTTTGTCTTAGTGATATCTAGGCAAAGTTTATAACTGGGTCATGTCCGATCAAAAATTAGGTCACTAGGTTAAATTTTGTATTGCATTTATGACTTGAGCAGCTTGAAATTTTATCAGAATGTTTGTCTTGATGATAAGTTGATTGGCTCTGAAAGAGTTAAGTCTTAAAAGCACATTCTCAGGTGAGCGATCCAGGGCCTCATGGCCCTCTTGTTAATTTTAGTGTGTTGAAACTTTGTCAGAATGTTCAACTTGATTACATTTTACAGGCTAAGGTTAAATATAGGTCATGTCCATTCAAAAAGTTAGTCTAGAGAAGGATTTATTTTTTGTATCAGTCGCCAGAAACTTGGTCAGAATGGATGTTTTAATGTATCTAGACTTAGTTTGAACATTGGTCTTGTACGGTCAAACACTAGGTCACAAGGCCAAATTGAAGGAAAATACACTAATAATCACTTACATGACAACAAAATGAATAATTGTGATTTACTATGTTGTTGGCATATCTTAGATGAGCAATCCAGGGGCATCATGGACCTCTTGTTTTACCAACACAGCTGATATCTTTAAAATTTATAACAAAGATTGTATCATCTTTGTTGTATCTGTAGTGCAAATCTTTAGTATCTTGCCTTGGCAGGGAGACATACTGACTTGAGTTCAATGGAAATCTTCACTTTCCTGTTTGATGATTTTTCATTTATTACCTTTTTATTAGCTCACCTGAGCCTGAAGTGCTCTCTTTGTGAGTTATTGGGATCGCCCTATGTCTGTCTTGCGTTGTGAGTCTGTCAGCATCTACTCCTCAGTAACCAGCTGGTCAATTGAGGTGAAACTTCACAGAAAGTATCCTCTCAATGACCTCACCAAATTCCTTCAAATTTTTAGGATCCATGCATAATTCTAGTTTCCATGACAACCAAATGGAAAAAACCATAACATTTTTCTTCTCCCAAGTTGGTTGGCCGATTTTCAAAAGAAAATTATAGAAATGTTGCTGGGTGACCCTCTATCAGATTCCTTTAAGCCATGTTGATTGGTAAAAATATATGGCTCACAGGGGACGGTGCTTTTTGCATTATATGGTTGAAGTTGAAACTTAGGTAACCCTCTATTAGATCTCTTTAAGCCATGTTGATTGGTAAAAGAACATGGCCGCCAGGGGGTGGGACTGTTTTGCATTATATGCATTATATGCCTATTGTGAAAACTTTGAAAATCTTCTTCCCCAAAAGTCTTTGTCCAGTTTCCAAATAATATATGTAATATAATGAAAACTTCCTTAAATCACTGGCCCGATTTGAAAATAATTTAGCACAAATGTTCCTTGTGTGACCCTCTGCCAAGGTTGTTTAATTTATTCTGATCCATTGAAAAACAAGGCCACCAGGGGGTTGTTTGTTTTCCTTATATGTAACGAGTAAATCCTTTGAAAACTATTGAAGTTCTATTAAATCAGGTGAGCGATATAGAGCCATCATGGCCTTCTTGTTTAAGTTTTTGCATGCATTCTACAAAAGTTACAAAAACTATTCATCATTTTCAAATGAAACTTGGCACACATGTTCCTAGGAATAATGCACATGTCTATACCAAGTCACATAACTATGGCTTCTATAGTTATCCAGTAATGCCCCTAAAAGCAAATGAGCATAGGCGTTCGCTCCTCGGCGCTCTTCGTTAACCAAAGAGTCAGAGGAGATTTGTGCTTTGAAAATATCTGATGATAATTTGTTAAATCTGCAAAATAAGATAAACCATATTGATATAGTATTTAAAACATTATGGTAAACGGAGAAGCCTGCACAATGCTATATGTTTTCTGCATTATTTTCAACGTCTCTCCAGGTGTGAAATTTTCTGTATCAGGCAAACAGTCAATGAACTGAGATCATTGTTATGCAAATATAATATGTACATATCAATGTAAACAATATTTTGCTGATACTATAAAGCCAGTATTCAGATACATGTGTTTTTGTTTCAGGCTAAGTTTGCTAAGATTGGATTCACACTTTGTCAAAACCAAGAGTCGAATGGCCACTGAACACGAGCAACTTACTGCAAAGATCCGATACTTTCAGGAGAGGTGATTAAGTCCTGAACCTTCTTCTGAAATAATCTTTTAACCCTTTCCCTCATACGACAATTCTGCAGCAGACGACTTTGAACATATTTTGTCGTAAAATGAAAAATATCTATAGTTCAATGGATAACCTATGACTAAAAGTGGAAACAATTTTGGCATGTTGAGAAATAACTTGTTTTGAGCAATTTTGTCACTATGTTTTCAAAAAGCCGTCTGCTGCAGAGGCATCAGAAAGCGTCTACATGAGGGAAAGGGTTAATCCTTTTAGACATACAACAAATCTGCAGCAGAAGATGTTCAAAACATCTACATAAACTACAGCAAAAATATTTATAAACAAAAGATCAATCATTGAATAGAGATGTAAAATTGTAGCAAAGGACAAATTGCTCAGCATGCGCAATTTCTCCTCTTGTTACAATGTTTTCAAAAGTTGTTTGCTGCAGATGCATTAAAGGGTTACATGTTGTTTTTTTCCGCTTGATTCTTTCAGGGACGTAAATTTGTGAGAAAAGGCATTGCATGCATAACTTTTACCAAATTTTGTTTGTTAACAAAATGGGAATTATTCAGTCATAAATCAGTGTAAATATGATGTAGATTTTGGGACTTTTCTGCAAGGTCATAATGAATGAATGAATGTATATTGTTTTATGGCGCATCGACAGTTAAGGTCATTTAGCGCGCAATTAAATTTAATTATTCATGATCCCTGGGTAAACAAACCAGTACTAGGCTAGAAAATGTGCCTTGCCCAAGGGCACTCCACCATGACTGTAGTGCCGCGACTGGGGATCGAACCCGGGACACCCGGTTTCGAAATCCCCGACGCTAACCACTCGACCACACTGCAAGGTCATGTGATGACATCTAATAATATCTGATGTAGAGTTATGGGACTTGTCTAGCAAGGTTATTTGATGTTATCCAATAGTTTAAAAGCAATAGCATCTGTCGCTCTTGAGAAATGGTGTTGCATGCAAAACTTAAACCAAATTTTCTAAGTCTTAAAAGGGGCATAATTCATCAAAATTGTATGTAGAGTTATGATACTTGTCTAGCAAAGGTATGCACTGATGTCCAATAAGTATGGGAAGTTTCTAAGTAATAGTATCTGTGGTTTTAAAGAAAAGAAGAAATTACTCATTTTGAGATAATTTTCCTTTTGTCCACAATGTATCTTGATAAGTCTTCTGCTGCAGAGTTGCCTGAAGTCAACTACTGTCTCATGTTCATGGTTAACTTTGTTATGATGTATTCAGACTCTTTATAGTTGAAAGCACTGAAAACTGAAAATTCACTGAAAGAAAGATAGAGTTTGGACATATGAAAGTACCATATGTGCCAGTTCATAAGAATGATTGATTGATTGATTGGGGTTTAACGCCGTTTTTAACAATTTCTCGGTTATATCATGGCGGCCAGTTCACCTACTCATGCATTTCCTGGTTTTATCACACCAGTACTCCACACAACAATCTTCCCAAGCAACTGACTGCTTTTCCACATAGACTTAGCCCATTGGTGGAAGACGAATGACGCATGTCGCATTGACTTTTGTCAATCGTCGGAAAGAAAGTTGGCCGAGCCGGGATTCAAACTCACAACCCCTGGATCAGTTCATAAGAAAAGGTACACGTTGGCATTTCTGAACAGTGTAGATAAAGATTATCTTGTCCACCTGCTCAGTCTTATCAGAATCTTCAACAGTTTACAAAAGTTTGTGTTGGTAATACATGTATGTGAAAAGTGTTGGATTGTGATCAGACTGTGCATATCTGGTTATATACTGTTCTCAAAAGCCAACTTGTACCTTTTCCCATGCATGAGCTTATTTATGGATAATATTTCCTAGACAAACCTTGAGAATACAGGAGAAATGGGTATGACTGTATGAAGAAATCCTAGGCTCCATTTTAAAATGAATTGAAAGAAAAAATGATAGGTTTACTAACTTCTAGTTTCCTTCGAGCAATAAAATTGCTGTGCACCGATTGCGGCAAAGATTATTAATCCAGGGGTTTTGAGTTTAAATGCCAGTATGGCCGACATTTTTTCAGACGTTTGACAATGCAATAAGTGTCATTCTTCTTCCATCAATGGGCTTACAGCATCGAGACACAATTTGACTATCTGCAAACACTGTGGAAACAGGAGAATTTCCTCATCATGAGCATTTTCTTCATTTGCCATGATGTTTTTCATCAAAAATCATTAATTATTCCCTCGGCTAACGCAGTTTGCGAGGGGATATAGTAAGTAACAGGGCTGTCCATTTGTTCGTTTGCGCGTCCGTCCGTCCGTAACAACTTTGTGACCACTCTACACTGAACATCCTTCGACCGATGTTAACCAAACTTTGTATACAGTTAGTATGTGGCAAGGTCTAGAAGCCTATTAATTTTCAAGGTTAAAGGTCAAGGTCAAAATTGGCATTTGACTATTTTCCCATATCGACAACCTTGTGACCACTCTACACTGAACATCCTTTGACCGATCTTCAAGGTCTAGAAGTTTATTTTTTTTCAAGGTCATACATTAAAGGTCAAGGTCAAAATTGGACTTTGACTCTTCCGCGGCCGTCCGTAACAACCTTGTGACCACTCTACACTGAACATCCTTTGACTGATCTTAACCAAACTTGGTATACAGTAAGTATATGGCGAGGGGATGCATCCACTTTGCGGTGCCCTTGTTATACTATCATTTACAGAAAATTTCAATTATTTTTCTTTTGATGTTTTCAAAGTCGTCTACTGCAGATTTGTTGTATGTGGGAAAGGTTTGCCACATTTATGTTATCAGGTGTAATTCTTGTATTACAGCCTTGAATGTGATCTGACGTGTTACAGTGATCAAGCCAAAAATGGAGGAATAAGTCAGTTTTTATTAGCTCTACTGGCCAAAGGCCAGAAGGGCTTATGTCGTGGCGATGTGTCCGTCGTCCGTGCGTCCGTGCGTCCGTAAACAATTTCTTGTTAACACGATACAGTCTTCACTTTTGATTGTATCTCAACCAAACTTATACAGTAGTTAGATATCCATGAGAGCTCGGTTCCTTTCGAAAACCAGACAGATCCGCCCATGCATGACTGGATTATGGTGCGTGCGTCCGTGCGTCCGTGCGTCCGTAAACAATTTCTTGTTAACACGATACAGTCTTCACTTTTGATTGTATCTCAACCAAACTTATACAGTAGTTAGATATCCATGAGAGCTCGGTTCCTTTCGAAAACCAGACAGATCCGCCCATGCATGACTGGATTATGGCCCTTGAAATGGTCAAAATTGCTATAAAAGAGCTTGTTAACACGATACAGTCTTCACGTTTGATTGTATCTCAACCAAACTTATACAGTAGTTAGATATCCATGAGAGCTCGGTTCCTTTCGAAAACCAGCCAGATCCGCCCATGCATGACTGGATTATGGCCCTTGAAATGGTCAAAATTGCTATAAAAGAGCTTGTTAACACGATACAATCTTCACTTTTAATTGTATCTCAACCAAACTTATACAGTAGTTAGATATTCATGAGAGCTCGGTTCCTTTCGAAAACCAGCCAGATCCGCCCATGCAAGACTGGATTATGGCCCTTGAAATGGTCAAAATTGCTATAAAAGAGCTTGTTAACATGATACAGTCTTCACTTTTGATTGTATCTCAACTAAACTTATACAGTAGTTAGATATCTATGAGAGCTCGGTTCCTTTTGAAAACCAGTCAGATCCGCCCATGCAAGACTTGATTATGGCCCTTGAAATGGTCAAAATTGCTATAAAAGAGCTTGTTAACACGATACAGTCTTCACGTTTGATTGTATCTCAACCAAACTTATACAGTAGTTAGATATCCATGAGAGCTCGGTTCCTTTCGAAAACCAGCCAGATCCGCCCATGCATGACTGGATTATGGCCCTTGAAATGGTCAAAATTGCTATAAAAGAGCTTGTTAACACGATACAGTCTTCACTTTTAATTGTATCTCAACCAAACTTATACAGTAGTTAGATATTCATGAGAGCTCGGTTCCTTTCGAAAACCAGCCAGATCCGCCCATGCAAGACTGGATTATGGCCCTTGAAATGGTCAAAATTGCTATAAAAGAACTTTTTAACACGATACAGTCTTCACTTTTGATTGTATCTCAACCAAACTTATACAGTAGTAAGATATCCATGAGAGCTCGGTTCCTTTCTTAAACCAGCCAGATCCGCCCATGCAAGACTGGATTATGGCCCTTGAAATTGTCCAAATTGCTATAATTGAGCATGTGAACACAATAGAGGCTCCATTTACTATCTGATCTTCACCAAACTTAGATAGTAGTTAAATATTGATGAGAGCTTGGTTCCTTTTGAAAACCAGCTAGATCAGCCCATGCAAGACTGGATTATGGCCCATGAAATTGTAAAAATTGCTATAATACAGCTTGTGAACACAAAAGAGCCTCCATTTACTATCCGATCTTCACCATACATACATGCTCTGGATTGAAAATGACCAAAGAACCATACCAGTAGAGCATAGGCCCTCATGGGCCTCTTGTTAATTTTACGTATTTATATTTTGATGACCTGAGCCGATGGCACAATGTATTTATAAGGATCACTTCAACCGTTGTTTAACTGGTCATCCATCCTCTTAACCCTTTCCCTCATATAGACTCTTTCTGACGTCTCTGCAGCAGACGGCCTTTTGAAAACATAGTGACAAAAGTAGAAATTGCTCATAACGAGCAATTTCTCCTTTTGCCACAATGTTTTCCACTTTTAGTCATAGGTTATCCATTCAATTATAGAGATTTTCTATTTTTTGACAAAAGATGTTCAAAGTCGTCTGCTGCAGAATTATCATATGAGGGAAGGGGTTAAACCACTCAGCTAAGGTTCAATGGAAAATTAAGGTGGTCCTCCTTTAAATTGTTCAACAATTGAATTCTTTGGAGAACTCTTGATTGCTTAGGTATCAGAAAAGTGGTAAAATAACAAAATATTAACATTCTTGTCCACTGAATCAGCTAGTCTGATAAATGTTCCTTCAGTAATCCTCTACAGCAATTGTTCAAGCTATATTGATAGAATATATAGATATATTTCAAAGCATTATTGTGTCACTTTAATTATACCCCCTTCGAAGAAGAGGGAGTATATAGGAGTCACTGTGTCGGTCTGTTTTCTGTGTCGGAAGCCATATTTTGTCGGCCTATATCCTATAAACTACTGGGTGGAATTCAATAACATTTTACATGAAGCTTCTATACCAAGAGGAGATGTGCATATCATAAAGGTGTTACAATTGCATGTTATTTTACAGAGTTATGGCCCTTTAACTTATTAAGTTATGGTGTAGGTCAAGGTGCTGTTAAGGGGGTATTTATCCCTTCAATGATAGTTCTAGTTTCTCATTGTATCAAGGAAGTATTTTAAGCATACTAAAAACATGCCCAACTTTATTCCTTTCTTATGTTGAGTTACCTTGGCAACATTGTCAGTTAAGCAAATTGAGTGAAAGCCACACATTAAGCTAAACTGTTTTAACTATATTATATTTGTACTCATTATGCCCCCCTTCGAAGAAGAGGGGTATATTGCTTTGCACATGTCTGTCGGTCGGTCCGTCTGTAGACCAAAGCTTGTCCGAGTGATAACTCAACAATACCTGGACCTATGGTCCTCAAACTTGACTTGGAGGTTGGGCCTGACCAGTAGATGAACCCTTTCTATTTTGAGGTCATTGGGTCAAAGGTCAAGGTTACAGTGTCCTTGAACACGAAAACCCTTTTTAAGCTTGTCCGAGTGATAACTCAACAATGCCTGGACCTATGGTCCTCAAACTTAACTTGGAGGTTGGGCCTGACCAGTAGATGAACCCTATCTATTTTGATGTCATTGCATCAAAGGTCAAGGTCACAGTGACATTTAACACAAAACCCCTTTTTAAGCTTGTCCGAGTGATAACTCAACAATGCCTGGACCTATGGTCCTCAAACTTGACTTGAAGGTTGGGCCTGACCAG
Organism: Serripes groenlandicus; assembly: GCA_031761405.1. Classification (NCBI taxonomy): domain Eukaryota; kingdom Metazoa; phylum Mollusca; class Bivalvia; order Cardiida; family Cardiidae; genus Serripes; species Serripes groenlandicus. Next base: position 113,930,080 of record JASEVX010000002.1, read on the forward strand.
TAGATGAACCCTATTTATTTTGATGTCATTGGGTCAAGGTCACAGTGACCTTGAACACAAAAACCCTTTTAAAGCTTGTTCGAGTGCCTGGACCTATGGTTTTCAAACTTGATTTCGAGGTTGGGCCTGACCAGTAGATGAACCCTATTTATTTTGTGGTCATTGGGTCAAAGGTCAAGGTCATAGTGTCCTTGAACACGAAAACCCTTTTTAAGCTTGTCCGAGTGATAACTCAACAATGCCTGGACCTATGGTCCTCAAACTTGACTTGAAGGTTGGGCCTGACCAGTAGATGAAACCTATTTATTTTGAGGTCATTGGGTCAAGGTCACAGTGACCTTTAACACAAAAACCCTTTTTAAGCTTGTCCGAGTGATAACTCAACAATGCCTGAACCTATGGTCCTCAAAGCCTGACCAGTAGATGCACCCTATTTATTTTGAGGTCATTGGCTCAAAGGTCAAGGTCACAGTGACCTTGAACACAAAAACTTTTTTTAAGCTTGTCTGAGTGATGATTCAACAATGCCTGGACCTGGAGGATATATAATATCTGCAAATATCAGTCATCATCACAATTGGATTAAGAACTGTACCTACCATCCTCAAACTTTGAATGAACATTGTTCATAATCTTAAAACTGACTATAAATCATAAATCATATTTAGAAATATTTCTAGAGTGACCCTCTATCAGATTCCTTCAAGCCAGGTTGATTGGTTGGAAATGACCCTCTATCAGATTCCTTCAAGCCAGGTTGATTGGTTGGAAACTATGGCCGCCAAGGGGCGGTGCTTATATGGCCAAAGTGAAAACCTGTGATGCTATCTACATTGATTTGGAAAACAACAAGAACATGCTGAAAATGTAAAATAAAAACCAAGATGGTGACCAAAACTGTTTGCCCTGTGCCACACATATAGTCATGAATACTATGTATATGGGTACATGTATTTCAAACTTCATATGAATAAACCTTGCATTGTCCTCTCTGTTTTGAAAACAAGAAAAATCTTTTAATACCATTGCTGAAAATAGATAAAAAATTCTTCCGAACTAGATGTCATAATTATCAACCTTGGTCAGAACCTGTTACCTGGTTACAAAGTTGTTTCATGTCAAGTGTCTTTGAAGAGCATGTGATGTTTTGTCTGTCCCCAGTCTGTGCATGTGTCCATCACACATTCTGGTTTGGAAGTTTCTTAAACTGCCCAAAATTTACATAAAATGCTTAATTGCTTTAATATTCCAACACTTCTTTCTTCATGCCATGCCATAATTATGATGACCATGTCCTTGACAGGGATTATGAAAAGCATAAGTCCATATCCATCCGTCCCTCAGTAACCCTTTTTGCGATAAGCAAATATGTTTACCTTGTTTCTTTGGAACTGCTTGATAGATAAAATTGTACTTAGTATTTACGTTTAGTATTTGCATTTAGCAAAGCAAATATGTTTTAACTTGTTTCGAACCTCTAGATGGATATCAATAATATTTGGCAACATTGTTTACCTGAACATAATTGAGTGTCACATTTGTATCCGGGTTCTTACACCCTAGGTCAATGTTACAAAATTGTACTTAGTATTTGCGTTTAGTATTTGCATTTAGCAAATTTGTTTTAACTTGTTTCGAACCTCTAGATGGAGATCAATAATATTTGGCAACATTATTTACCTGAACATAATTGAGTGTTACATTTTAACCCGATTTCTTAAAGTTACACCCAAGGTCAAGGTCACAAGCGCTTTCTTTGGAACTAAGCACTATTTTTTTGTTTAACTCTATTCATTTTTAGCTCCATTGGCTCAGCCTGTCGAGCTTATGCCATGGCGAATTGTCCGTTGAACATCCGTGCGTGTGTGTGTGTCCATAAACTTTTTGCTTCAAACAACTTCTCTTCTCTAATCACTTGGCCAATTTGGATGAAACTTCATAGGAAGCATTCTGTCAATGTCCTCTCCTTAATTCCTTCAAATCTTTTGGACCCATGCACAATTCTGGTTTCAATGGCATCCGATGGACAAAAATATTGAAAACTTAAAAAATCTTCTCCTCCGATAGTGTCGGGTCAATTTTCAAATAATTTTGTAGAAATGTTCCTTTTGTATAACCCTCTATCACATTCCTTCAAGCGAAATTGATTGAAATATTTTCCTCTGAAAGTGTTAAGCCAATTTTCAAATAATTTCAAATAAATCTTTCTTGGGAGACCCTCTAACAAATTCCTTCAAGCCATGTTGATTGGTCAAAAAACATGGCCGCCAGAGGGTGGGGCTATTTAGCCTTAAAAGCTATATTGGAAACTTAAAGAATCTTCTTTTCTGAATGTGTCGGCAAAGAATCTTCTTTTCTGAATGTGTCAGGCTGATTTTTAAATAATTTTGAAGAAATGTTCCTAGGGTGACCCTCTATCAGATTCCTTCAAGCCATGTTGATTGGCCATAGGGGCTGGCCTGTTTGGTGATTTAATTTTTGGCTATTGGCAGTGTTGCAATAATGGCCCTCTTGGGCCTCTTGTTATATATTCTACACTGCCAGCGAGGATTAGCTCGTTTAACAATGCTTTTCTTGTTCATATACACACTGGCTATTGAGGACTAATTCATATATACACTTGCTATTGAGGACTAATTCATAATTACGTGTACCAGTATATATACATGCCATTGACTAACTTTGTAAATATTTGGCCTTGTTTTTCTAAATGATCATACATGTTTATTGTAATTATAAAAATAACATATAAATATGTCCCACTACCACAAAGGATTTCAGAACTTTACTTCCTTTAAGTTTGATTTATCACATCATTTTGCAGGTGTGGTCTTGGCACCTGAGGGCAGATCAAAGTTTTTCTCTCTATGATATAGGAGCACGTAGTGCTCAAGGTGAGTTATTGTGATCGCCTTTTGTACGTCGTTCATCGTCAACATTTGCTTGTTACTACTCTAGAGGCAACATTTTGCATCCAATCTTTATGAAAGTTTATCAGAACATATATCTCCATCAACTCTAGGCCAAGTTCGAAACTTGGTCATGTGGGGTCAAAAGCTAGGTCACTAGGTCAAATTGAAAAAAGATCTTGTTAACACTCTAGAAGCCGCATTTTTGGCTTGAGCATGTTGAAACTTTGTCAGAATGTTTGTGTTAGTGATATCTAGGCCAAGTTCGAATATAGGTCATGTTGGGTCAAAAATTAGGTCACTAGGCCAAATTAAAGGAAAATCTTGTTAACACTCTGGAAGCCACATTTTAAACTTGAGCATGTTGAAACTTTATCAGAAAGTTTGTCTTGATGATATCTAGGCCAAGTTCGAATATGGGTCATGTCCGGTCAAAAACTAGGTCACAATGCCAAATTTAAGGAAAATCTTGTTAACACTCTGGAAGCCACATTTCTTGGCTTGAGCATGTTGAAACTTTGTCAGAATTTTTGTTCAAGTAATAGCTAGGCCAAGTTCGAATATGAGTCATGTCAGGTCCAAAACTAGGTCACTAGGCCAAATTTAAGGAAAATCTCGTTAACACTCTTGAAGCCGCATTTTAAACTTGAGCACGTTGAAACTTTATCAGAAAGTTTGTCCTGATGATATCTAGGCCAAGTTTGAATATGGGTCATGTCATATCAAAAACTAGGTCACTAGACCAAATTTCTGTTTTTAGCTCTACTGGCCAAAGTCCAGAAGGGCTTATGTCGTGGCGATTTGTCCGTCGTCTGTGCGTGCGTCCGTCCGTAAACAATTTCTTGTTAACATGATACAGTCTTCACTTTTGATTGTATCTCAACTAAACTTATACAGCAGTTAGATATCCATGAGAGCTCGGTTCCTTTCGAAAACCACAATAGAGGCTCCATTTACTATCTGATCTTCACCAAACTTAGATAGTAGTTAAATATTGATGAGAGCTTGGTTCCTTTTGAAAATCAGCCAGATCCGCCCATGCAAGACTGGATTATGGTCCATGAAATTGTAAAAATTGCTATAATACAGCTTGTGAACACAAAAGAACCATACCAGTAGAGCATAGGCCCTCATGGGCCTCTTGTTTATGTAGATGTTTTCAAAGTCATCTGCTGATTTGATGTATATGAGAAAGAATTAAGATTCTCCTTACAGACTTATTACATTTTACCGAATAAACCTATACTATTATCCTTGTGATCACATACAGCAAATCTGTAGCAGAATACTTTGAAAATATGGAAAATCTCTATAATTGTTGGTATAATTACTTAAAAAAATTGAAAAACACTGGGGCAAAAGGGGTAATTGTTTGTTTTGAGCAATTTCTCATTTTGACACGATGCTTTCAGAGTCATCAGCTGCAGATGCGTCAAAATGTGTCTAAAGGGTTAATTCAATCTATGTTTTAACCCCAGTTTCAGTATCTATTTTCCTACTGTAAGTCACCCTGTATGCATGCACTCTCTTATCCCTTTCCCACTTGCAGACATTTAAAGAGATTTTCCATATTTTTGCCCAAATGTTTTAAAAGCCATCTGCTGTGGATTATTGTATGTCGGAAAAGGATAATTATTTCTTATACTGGTTCATGGTATTATGTTCTTTAACATTTGTTGTTACATTTAATCGTAATTACCATTTCAATCTCTGGAAAAGGAATTTGCCCAAAAAATAGAGATATAATACTTTTTGATGGAGCTTAATTATGCTTTGCATACTAGATTTTAGATAATATTTGTTAAATCTGCTACAGAAGTGTCAGAGAGCATTTCTATGTGGGAAAGGTTCACCCTTTCCCACATATAGCCGCTTTCTGATGCCTTTACTTCAGACAACTTTTGAAAAGCATTGTAACAAAAGAAGAAATTGCTCAAAACAAGTGTTTTCTCCATTTGCCACAATGTTTTCCCCTTCATTCAGTAGTTAAGCCTACTTTTAAACAGATGTTCCATGTCTTTACCTAGATATTTTCAAAGTCGTCTGCTGCAGTTTTGCTTTATGTGGGAAAGGGTTAAAGTACCTAGATATTCTCAAAGTCATCTGCTGCAAAATTATTCTTTGTAGGAAGGGTTTTAACCCTTTCCCTCATATAGACGCTTTCTGATGCCTCTGCAGCAGACGGCTTTTAGAAAACGGTGACAAAAGAAGAAATTGCTCAAAACGAGCAATTTCTCCTTTTGCCACAATGTTTTCCACTATTAATTATAGGTTATCCATTCAATTATAGAGATTTTTTACTTTTTGACAAAATATGTTCAAAGTCGTCTGCTGCAGAATTGTCATATGAGGGAAAGGGATAATTGAGTCCATGTAAAATTCATGTTTTGCACACTTGTTTTAATTATTCTATTATTCAACAGCAAAAAAGCAGGAGTCGGCGGACAGTGCTGAGCCCCCATCAGGAGAGACAATCATTCCCACTTTACCTGATGTGAAAATGTGTGCAGCTAAAGCTATTGCCAGATCAGCAAGAAGTGGTATGATTAGTTGTTTTACTTGTACTGTTCATTTAGTGCGATTTACTGTGACTTTTAGAAATGTAACGCACAATGAGGCTAATTGTTTAACCCTTTCCTGCATATAGACGCTTTCTGACGCCTCTGCAACAGAACTTTTACAGAAGACTTTTGAAAACATTGTGACAAAAGGAGAAATTGCTCAAAACAAGCAATTTCTCATTTTGCCACAATGTTTTAAATTTTTTTCAGTAATTATACCTACAATTATAAAGATTTTCCATATTTTTGAGTAGGCATTTTTAAAGTTGTCTGCTTCAGATTTGCTGTATGTGGGAAAAGATTAACCTGTTGACAGCTGGAACTGATTTTGTGCAGCCGGTGCCTCTGATATAGAGCTAGACCTAGACCAGCAGTCACAGCCACACTGCCTTGCCAGGCACTTTACTATTGGCTGTCCAACTTAACATTCTTGATATTCCTAAAATTTGTAATTGTTGTTCCAAATGCAAAGCTTAACAAGTTTAAAAATTGAAAGAACGAGAAATTAAAGTATTTTGTCGAGATGTACAATGTTAGTAAATTAACAACGTCTGTTCAGGTTCAATCCTTTATTGTTTATATAGAATGACGTCACTAACGTCAATCAAAATGGCGCGGCACGCGACGTTACATAACGTCGCGCCAAATCTACAACATATTTAAAAGGTCTGGCATGTAATTTTGAAAAGGCAAATTATGTCATTGCATAAAAAGAGTGTTGTACATTCTATGTCCACAAGCAGATCATCTCTGTTAGCCCTTTTCCAAATGCTAACACTGTTTCATGCATCTGCAGAAGACAACTTTTGAAAATATATATTGGCAAAAAAAGAATTTATTCATTATGAGCAATTTCTACTTTTGCCACATTGATTTCCTATCCATGCAATAATTATACATTATTATCTAGATGTTTTCAAAGTCATCTTATGGAGATATTTATGTTTGTGGTCAAGACTTAAGACTATATCAATCACATATCAATACCCTTATTCACATATAGAAGCTTTCTTACGCCTCTGCAGCAGACGACTTTTCAAAACAAGCCATTTCTCCTTTTGACACAATGTTTTCAACTCTAATCAATGAGTATGTCTTCAATTAGGGAGAGTTTCCATATTATTTTTCAGACGTTTTCAAAGTCGTCTGCTGCACGTTTTCTGTTTGTGAGAAAGGATTAATGAAAAACATCACCTGCATTTACAGTCTCACGGATTATACAAGCAAAACGACTCAGCCCGGTCGGTTTTCTCATCTCAGAGGTACTGTTAGAATCACAGCATCAAATAACCATTACAAATAATTTATGACCCATTCCATGGACACTCTCCCATACCAGATGTTAAACTAATAGGCCATGCAGAAAGATTTTAATCCTTGCCTATTCAATCCATATTGAGTATCTAAATCAATATTTTATTGATACAATGTGTAATAATATATTTGATGATTATGTGTGAAATCTGGGATCCAGAGTCTGACATTGTTCCATAGGCCTGATGTTCAAATCCAGTGAGGAGTTAATTGATGTTGGTAATTATCCATTAACAATGCAACTGCGAAAACTTAATAAGGAATCTAGTCATGAAAAGGGAAAATTGTATAGTATTATATATTTTTAAAATACAGAAGCATACAACTATGTACTGACGACATTCTACGAAAATTAGACTTGGTGATTTTCCAAGGACAAGTAATGTCTCTTTTTTCAACAATGTTTCCAACCCTTTACACAAAGAGTTTATTCCAAGTATAATAGTTTCACAGTCATGTATATATATTCCATGGTTGGATGAGATTCCGATATAGAACTTTTCTTTGAATATTCTTTTGAGTTTGATATTCAATTCGAGAACAAATATGACATTGAAATCTTTCTCCCGGTAGCTCAGTCAATAACTGAGCAGGCTGTCAATCCAGGGGTTGTGACTTCGAATCACAGCTCTGCACATTAACAAAAGTCAATGCGACATGCGTCATTCGTCTTCAATCAATGAGCTAATTCTATGCGGAAAAGCAGCCAATTGATTGGGAAAATTGTTGTGTGGAGAACTGGTTTTAGAAAATCAGGAAACACATGAGTAGGTGAACTAGCCACCATCATATGACTGAGAAATTGTTAAAACGGCGTAAAACCCCATTCAATCAATCCCGTGTTATGACTGATAGATTCATAATCTAAATATATTAAAAGAAATTATAACTCGAAACTAAAATGTCAAATTTACAAATATCTATTGCTTTTTAGCTCCACTGGCTGAAAGCCAGTCGAGCTTATGTCATGGCGAATTGTCCGTTGTGCGTGCGTAAACTTTTTCCTTTAAACGACTTCTTCTCACTAACCACTTGGCCAATTTGGTTGAAACTTCATAGGAAGCATCCTCTCAATGTCCTCTCTTAAATTCCTTCAATTTTTTTTGATCCATCCATAATTCTGGTTTCCATGGCAACCAAAAGAAAAAAATAGTGAAAACTTAAAAAATCTTCTTCTCTGAAAGTGTCAGGCCGATTTTCAAATAATTTTGTAGAAATGTTCCGTGGGTGACCCTTTATTAGATTCCTTCAAGAAATGTTGATTGGTCTAAAAACATGGTCGCCAGAGGGCGGGGCTATTTTGCCTTATATGACCATAGTGAAAACTTAAAAAATCTTCTTCTCCGAAAGTGTTCAGCCGATTTTCAAATAATTTTGTAGAAATGTTCATTGGGTGACCCTCTATCAGATTCCTTCAAGCCATGTTGATTGGTCGAAAAATATGGACGCCAGAGGGCGGGGCTATTTTGCTCTATATGACCATAGTGAAAATTTTAAAAATCTTCTTCTCCGAAAGTGTTGAGCAGATTTTCAAATAATTTTGTAGAAATGTTCTTTGGGTGACCCTCTATCAGATTCCTTCAAGCCATGTTGATTGGTTCAAAAATATGGCCGCCATGGGGTGGGGCTAATTTGCCTTATATGGCTATTGTGAAAACTTAAAAAATCTTCTCCTCCGAAAGTGTCAGGCCCATTTTCAAATAATTTTGCAGAAACATTCCTTGGGTGACACTCTACAAGATTCCTTTAAGCCATGGTGGTTGGTAAAAAATATGGCCACTAGGGGGCAGGGCTGTTTGGAGATTTGATTTTTGCCTTATGGCCGTGGAGCGATACTGGCCCTCTTGGGCCTCTTGTTTTATGTATACAATATGATCACATAAACATTTTACAAGTTAATCATTTTATAAGTACAAACAATATTTGACGTCTCTGCAACAAATCATTCGAAAAGTATTGTGAAAAATGAGAAATTTGTGAAAAAGAGCAGAACATCCTTTTTTCACAATTTTACTCATATTTAAAATCATAAACATGTGATAAGATTCTCATTTCACATATAGTTGATTATGTTTAACCCTTCCCACTTGCAGACGGATTCCGATGCATCTGTAGTGCAGTGGATGCCATTTGAAAACACTACTCATATCAAGCAATTTCTACTTTTGTCACAATGTTTTTAAAACTTTTCAATAAATGAAGTGTCTATTTAAGAGATGTTTCAAATGTTTGCAAATATGTTTTTAAAGTGTTCTGCTGCAATAGTGTTGTATGTGGATTACATATTCCAACATGAAGATGCACTTTTAAAGCATCTACAGCAAAAGACTTTTAACAAGTTCATAGCAAAGAAGATAATGCCCTAATGATAATAGTTTCTCCTTTCAGCACTTAAAATTTATATGTACTGAATTTTAAGAGTAAATAATGAGTTCTTTCCATCACCATTTAACTAAGTGAAAGACAAAGATTTAGACACTACTCTCGTTGATACAACACTCAAGGACCACACTTTGAAAACTTCGTGGGAAAAAAACCCAGATTGCTGTCAATATTTTAAATAGTTTGCAGTCTAATAATAAAATAATCATACTATTATGGCATCGTTTCATCATGTTTGCACTTTTTAAAGTTTTCTCTGAATTTGATAAATTTTTACTATTGTAAAGGTTTTGCCACTTTATTTGTTTTTCTTTGGGGTTGATGTTAGCATGAACTTTCTGCGTGCACCACGCTGTGGTGTATCTTCTATATTTCTTTTTTTGCTTTTAATAGGCAGGTCTACAACAGGCAAATCTGACATTGATTCAAAAGAGGCATTGGGACCAAAGTCATAAAACACTTCACCATCAGAAATTATCTTTATACAAGAACTATCTAAAAAATTTGGCAAATCTGCATCATGCTTACCAGCAGTTTCTAAGTAACATATCTGTAACTGGACAAGTTCTGCAAGTCTTTCTATTGCCGATTCTGGTGGTAACCACTTTCGGGGGTTATTTATTTTATAACCAGATTTTTTACTTTCATCCCTTTTTAGCTCACCTGTGCACGAAGTGCTCAAGGTGAGTTATTGTGATCGCCCGGCGTCCGTTGTCCGTCGTCCGTCAACATTTTCTCCTCTGTAACCGGTGGGTCAACCGGGATGAAACTTCACAGAAAGCATCCTCTCAATGTCCTCACCGGAATTCCTTAAAATTTTCGGGATCCATGCATAATTTTGGTTTCCATGGCAACGAAATGAAAAAACTTCAAAATTCTTAAAAAATCTTTTCCTCAGAAAGTGTCTGGCCGATTTTCAAATAATTTTGTAGAAATGTTCCTCGGGTGACCCTCTATCAGATTCCTTCAAGCCATGTTGATTGGTCGAAAAACATGGCCGCCAGGGGGGGGCGGGGCTATTTTTCCTTATATGGCTATAGTGCAAACTTAAAAAATCTTCTCCTCCGAAAGTGTCAGGCCGATTTTCAAATAATTTTGTAGAAATGTTCCTCGGGTGACCCTCTATCAGATTCCTTCAAGCCATGTTGATTGGTCGAAAAACATGGCCGCCAGGGGGGGCGGAGCTATTTTTCCTTATATGGCTATAGTGCAAACTTAAAAAATCTTCTTCTCCAAAAGTGTCAGGCCGATTTTCAAATAAATTTGTAGAAATGTTCCTTGGGTGACCCTCTATCAGATTCCTTCAAGCCATGTTGATTGGTCGAAAATCATGGCCGCCAGGGGGGGGCGGGGCTTTTTTGCCTTATATAGCTATAGTGCAAACTTAAAAAATCTTCTCCTCCAAAAGTGTCGGGCCGATTTTCAAATAATTTTGTAGAAATGTTCCTTGGATGACCCTCTATCAGATTCCTTCAAGCCATGTTGATTGGTCAAAAAACATGGCCGCCAGGGGGCGGGGCTATTTTGCCTTTTATTGCTATAGTGAAAACTTAAAAAATCTTCTCCTTCAAAAGTGTCAGGCCGATTTTCAAATAATTTTGTAGAAATGTTCCTAGGGTGACCCTCTATCAGATTCCTTAAAGCCAAGTTGATTGGTTGGAAACTATGCCCGCCAGATGGCGGGGCTTATAAAGCTAAAGTGAAAAAAAAAATCAGGTGAGCGATTCCAGGGCCATCATGGCCCTCTTGTTTTACCAATTGAAAGAGCTCTTAGTTGCACAAAGCTTAGTTTGGAATCTTTGTAGCGTTTAGGACAATACAACATTTTGTACAATTCAATAAAGTAAATTACATTTAGCTCTATTCTCTCTTCTTTGAAAATAAACAAGTTATTCCGCATTGTTTCGGTGTCAATAATTGCTGTCAGAAATGTATCATGTGAAACTTGGTAGCACTTTGGAAGGAAGTCATTTCCACCAATGCAAAGAGCTAAGGCAACTTTACATCCTATCATCTCATCCCTATAATGTGTTTGCAAAAGTTCTAATATTGCAGTAATGTTATATATGTCATATTTTGACCTTGGCTTTTGTAATATGACATAAACTTGACATGCAAACTTTCCATTGACCTTTGGCCAAAATCTGTTTACAGCATAGAGATGGGTATAAACTGCATCAATATCACCTGATGTAACTAAACAAGCAAGCGCTTTATCATCATGTATTGTATCTTTGTATTGTACAAGCCAATCTATAACAGCCATTTCTGCCTCCCCTTTTCTCTGTTTAACATTGATATTCTGAACAGATTTATTTTTTACTGATAAAGGAACTGCAAACTTTTTGCATGAACAGGCTTCTTGTAGTTGACATTTACAGGTTAATATAAACTAAAAGCTGCCTTTGTGACAAAAGCATTCAAGAAAAGACAAACTGAGGAGATTATCATTAAAACTAATCCCCTCTGCATCAGACGGATTTTTGAAATCATAGTGACAAAAGAAGAATTTGCTCAAAACGAGTAATTTCTCCTTTTGCCACAATGTTTTCCACTTTTAGTCATAGGTTATCCATTCAATTATAGAGATTTCAATTCGACAAAATATGTTTAAAGTTGCCTGTTGCATAATTGTCGTATGAGGGAAAAGGTTGAGGAGATTAAATTAGAAATAACAAAAATAAGGAATGGAATTGGAAAAAAATAAGTCCAACATAAATTAGAATTAAAAATTAAGATTTACAAAAACCCAACCTCCAGTCAGATGGACATTATATAAACAACAAAATACAAAATTACTCAATGGTTAAAACATCTTATAAGCGATTTCAAATACAGAATCCAAAAGTGTGTTGTTTAAAATAAAAGGAATTACAGGACACAGGAGATTCTAAAGTGTTATCAGTGAATCGAATAAACATTGACCATGGCTAATTGAATTGGGGGTCAAGTTGTCTTCATTATCTTGGTTAACTGTTAGCCTTTCAATTTAATGGGATGTCATGCTGTGCTTAGAAACTGGCATTTTCTGAGAAAACTTGTATAAGAGAACATAGTGTTTAGGTATGCACTTCAGTTGGTTTGAACATCATTTATTTCAGCTGAAAACAGAAAAATACTTCATGAACAAGAGACAGAGAAGATGTTGATCCACTTGCTGGCCCATGAGTCCCCAGAGGTTCAAACCGCAGCTGCCCAGGCTCTGGCTATCATGGCAGAGAACCTTACCAGTAGAGACTGTATTAGAGAATGGGGTAAATATGATGTATTGTTTGTCGAAATGGTCAAATGAATCCTCATTGAGCTGATCTATTTTTAACATTGTAATGTAAAAAAATGTGTAAATGGTCCTTGTCCTAATGCAAAAATGTAAATAAATGCATTTGTCCAGCTACACGCATGTTAACATAACCTTTGAAACCAAATTTTTTAACTTCATATCTATAAATCTTTGACAAAATCGGTAACGTTGAATAATTGCAAATGAAATTTAAACACAGAAAAGTTCATATTAAACATTAAATCACATGGGCAGGGGTAAAATATTTGTTGAAGCAATATGTGCAATGTATGAATTACTTTTACCAATTTATATGTCCTGTTTTGATTTCAGAGGGAATGCAGCCTTTAATTAAGATAGTAAGTTCAGATAATGGGGATGTTAAAGAAGCATCAACTCTAGCCTTGGCTAATCTGACAACAGCTAACAGCAATAATGGCATGTATGTATTAAAATAGATGCACTTAACCCTTTCCCTCATACACTTTCCGACGCCTCCGCGGCAGATGGCATTTTGAAAACATGGCGACAAAAGAAGAAATTGCTCAAAACAAGCAACTCTATTCAATAGTTATACATTTATTTATAGCGGTTTTTCTATATTTTAACCAAGATGTTTTCAAATTTGGCTGCTGCGGATTTGTTGTGTGTTGGAGGAGTTAATAATACTTACCACCACTCAGTTCAACAAAAGATCACAGATAGAATCGACTTATAGCATTTTACATGGATGACCTCTGGTTTCAAATTATTATGTCTCGCCCATTACATGGGGGTGACATATTGTTTTTGCCCGTTCCGTCCGTCCTTCCGTCCGTCCTTCCGTCTGTCACACTTGTTTCCGCTCAATAACTGAAGAACGCTTGGGCGTAGGAACTTCATACTTGGTATGCAGGTTGGTCATTACCAGTAGCTGACCCCTATTGATTTTGATAACATAAAGTCAAAGGTCAAGGTCATGGTGACCTTGTGAGGTAAAAAATAGTTTCCGCTTAATAACTGAAGAACGCTTTGGCTGAGGAACTCCATACTTGGTATACAGGTTAGCCATGCCTAGTAGAAGACCCCTATTGCTTTTGAGATCAGTACGCCTAAAGTCAAGGTCACAGTGACCATGAGCTTGAAAGGTCACAGTGACAATGAGCTGATAAATAGTTTTTACTTGGGCCCAGGAACTTCATACTTGATGTGCAGGTTGGTCACCACCAGCAAATGACTCCTATTAATTTTAAGGCCACTAGGTCAAAGGTCAAGGTCACATCCGTCACACTTGTTTCCGCTCAATAACTGAAGAACGCTTGGGCATAGGATCTTCATACTTGGTATGCAGGTTGGTCATGACCAGTAGATGACTCCTATTGATTTTGATGTCAAAAAGTCAAAGATCAAGGTTATGGTGACCTTGTGAGGTAAAAAGTGGTTTCCGCTCAATAACTGAAGAACGCTTGGGCCGAGGAACTCCATACTTGGTATGCAGGTTGGCCATGCCCAGTAGAAGACCCTATTCATTTTGAGGTCAAAGTCAAGGTCACAGTGACCTTGAGCTGAAAGGTCACAGTGACAATGAGCTGAATCATTGTTTTTGCTTAATAACTGCTTTGGCCATGGAAGTTAATACTTGGTGTGCAGGTTGGTCACCACCAGTAGATGACCCCTATTAATTTTGAGGTCACTAGCTAAATGGTCAAGGTCATGGTAACCTTCAGCTGAAAAATGGTTTCCTCTCAATAACTGAAGAATGCTTATGTTGAGGAACTTCATACCCCGTGTGCAGGTTGGTCCTAACCAGTAAATGACCTTTATTGAATTTGTTTGATTTTGAGGTCACAAGGTCAAATGTCGAAGGTCACGGTAACCTTCAGCTGAACAATGTGTTTTACTCAATAACTCAAGAACGCTTATACCCAGGAACTTCATACTTGGTATGCAGCTTGGTCCTAACCTGTAGATGAACCCTATTGATTTTGATGTCAGTAGGTCAAAGGTCAAGGTCACGGTGACCTTTGGCTGAAAAATGGTTTCCGCTCAATAATTGAAGATTGCTTGGGCCCAGGAACTTCATACTTAGTGTGCAGGTTGGTCACCAGCAGCAAATGACCCCTATTGATTTTGAGGTCACTAGGTCAAAGACCAAGGTCATGGTAACCCTCAGCTGAAAAATGGTTTCCGCTCAATAACTGAGGATTGTCACTGTTGCTTCATCTCCAGTCCAAAACTAAAAAATTCATCTCCATCATTTCGTTTCCTCCCCTACGACCACACAAATGGGGAGACAATCGCTTTTTCAAAAAAGCAATCTCTAGTTTATTTTATATTGGTTGTGATGCAGGTTCTTACACCACTTTCTGTGTCTGCTTCCAGGACACTGAACCAGTAATCATAAACCGTGTTGTGTTGGGACCAAAGTTTGACCCTGTTCACAGGGGACTAGAACCTGCGACATTTGTGTCATGAGACTAGAGCTCTACCTCTGGGTTACTATCTCCCATTTAGATATTTTTAGAAAGCATTAATGGAAAAGGAAAAGTTGCTCAGTTACTTGTTTCTATGACTACTATCTGTTGTTTATCCTTGACTGAAAAAAAAAGCTGGGAAAGAAAGACGAAAACATCAATATCAAAAGATGTGTTCAAAATACTCCTGTTTTGACAAATGATAGTAAATGTGCATCCATCATATTTATCCAGAGATGCTAGTACTTTTTACATGCTAATGAATTGCAAATTTTGCTACAAATTCTTGAATCAATGTTTATGTCCACGCTTTCCCCCATTCATACACATTTTGTCACACCTGCAGCAGACAACTTTTGAATACTTTGTGGCAAAAGGAGAAATTGCTCATAATGGGCAATTTCCACTTTTGCCGCAATGTTTTCAATTGTATTTATTCATTTATGAAGAGTTTCCACATTTTTGGATCGACCTTTTCTAAGTAGTCTGCTACAGATATATGTTATATCTCGGAAAGGGATATCTTTAACCCTTTCCCACATAAAACAAATTTGAAGCAGACGACTGAAAACATCTCAACAATAATATGGAAAACCTCCCGAATGGAGAGATTCTTATTGAATAGAGTTTTAAGCAATTTCTTCTCTTGTCACAAAGTTTTCAAATCTCGTCTGTGTCAGAAAAGGTCTATAAGTGGGAAAGGGTTAAATGTCCATGCTTTCCCCCATGCATACACATTTTGTTACACCTGCAGCAGACAACTTTTAAATTTATTCATTCATAAAGAGTTCACACATTTTTGCCTCGATTGTTTTTAAGTTGTCTGCTGCAAATATGTTATATGTGGGAAAGGGATCTAGATAAGGGGCGTTTCACATGTTCTAAAATCCTTATTTGACCCTCTAACCCTATGTTGTGGGTACTTGAAGGAATCGACTCCAGAAAGACGATTCTTTTGAGTATCCACACCATAGGGTTTGGTTGGATAATAAAACAGATATTGTAGGGAAAAGAGCTGAATACTCCTTCTTATCTGGACATCTTGGAATTCTTTAAATGATATTTTCTTCAGGGAGATTCAGAACCTGAATGGTGTAGAGCCTCTGATTAACTGTTTGGTGGATACCCGTGAGGAAGCAGTTGCTAACGCTGCTTGTGTTCTTACAAACCTGGCTCAGATTGAGGTCCTCAGGGTGGATGCTCAAAATAAAGGAGTCGTAAGGGCCCTTATAGAACCCCTCAGTTCCAAGTAAGTTTGAAAGTATTTTATTATGATGCAACTTAACAACTTTCCTTTATTTTTTTACCCTATTCCAAACACAGGTGCCCGTCTCGTTTAAAATCTAAAAATAGCATTTTACTATATATTGACAAGGTACATTTCCTACTCTACAGCCAAATTTTCTGATCGCAATTGCTGAAATTTACCTTATGGTATTCGCGTGGATTTCTTATTTTCAAAGATGTTACAGTCAAAGCAAGTTATGTACGAAGTTTTATTAGATTTGATGGAATATTAAGCGAGATATTGCTTTTAATGTAAAACTGCTGCTCGGGGTCATCACTGAGGTGACGTGAGGTCCAAGTAAAAACTCGTAAATCAGATGATTTTTCCATTTTCAAGAAGTGTCATATAATTTAAATGCGATGCTATCAGAGGGCAATTATAAATTACTTATTTTACAGCTATAAAACACGGTAAGTAATCCGTATTCAGGAGTTGCGCGATGAAAATCGTTATCTACGGCTATTTTCTAATATCGGTCGGCTCGGTCTGCCATGTTTTGTTCCGAATGGCCTTACAATGACGTAAAGGAAATTACGCTATGTGTCGAAGATTTTCATTGGCTGATCAAAACACACCCTCCAAGGATATGTAAATTATGCTGTTACCGGGCTTCATACAGCTTCCTTTACGGTAAGTGGAAACCATTCCTTGTTGACAACTAAAGGGGGGAATACAGTTAAATCGCTGAGAGAAATAAAAAGAAATTCTTATTACGGAAATCTTCGATCTTAAATGAGACCGTCATTAACACATGGGAAAGACCAAACACAAGTGAAGACAAAGTGAAACCCATCCGTTACTGTTAAAATGTAACATGTTACACATGGTGAGAGTTTTAGATTGTGCAGACGAATTTTTTTTTGGTGACGTCTTTGCTACCGGCAACTTAAAATGAACCGGTTTTGGGTTTAACACTCACTGTTTTCCAACTATTTTCAGTCACACTAAACATGATCACAACATTTGGGGTTATACGATCTGATCACGTAGAGCCAAGTTCATTGAAAGAATGTCTTCTTGTTTTAGAATGATAGTAATTTCATACCCATAAATAGCATGATTTCAGAAAGTCATGTGCAGATGCATGAACTCTCATATTCAGATGGGTAAGAAATTTCAACACACACACATATCAATCATTCAAGTGCAGGCTTAGTAAACACATTTTAATAATAGTTGAGTTCTAGTTTGGGAAAACCAGGAACACAATCATGAATGGGTTGGAGAACTAGATGCTTAAAATACTGTTGAAAATGGCATTAAACACCAATCAATCAAGGCACTTGCTCTAGTATGTCACTGAAAAATCCAGCTCAACAGCAAGATAGTATGTTTATTTAAAGTGCATACAATTTGCAATAGACAATTTACAACCATTATTAAATCACACAATTTTTAATGCCCATGTATTAGAAAACATTTTCCAAGTTATATTATTAACTATAGATCTGCTGCTTCACAGTTATTAAATAATTTACAGTAAGTTAACCCTTTCCCTCATACAGAAGCTTTTAGACGCCTCTGCAGCAGACGGCTTTTTGAAAAACATAGTGACAAAAGAAGAATTTGCACAAAACGCGCATTTTCTCCTTTTGCCACAATGTTTTCCACTTTAAGTCATAGGTTATCCATTCCAATCAAAGAGATTTTCTATGTTTTGACAAAATACGTTCAAAGTTGTCTGCTGCAGAATTGTCGTATGAGCGAAAGGGATACAATTAGAAACAGCAGGAGTATCAAAATGGTTCTGTATTGTTGGTTTTGTGCAAAATGGCTGTAACTACATCTTGCAACTTTTGAAAAATTCCTCATATATAATTCCATTCAAAAACAAAACAATCTGAGAAAAAAACTAATTTGATTCCCTTCTCCTTTGACATAATTTAAAGAACAAGATGTTTTTTTTCTTCATATTTCGTAAAATGTATTCAAATTTTTTCAAAAGTTGTCTACTGCAGAGGCATCAGAAAGCATCCATATGTTAATAAAGAGTTGAAGTAGGGCTTCTCCTCCTGCTAACAATGATAATGTTTTTTCGCATTGACTATGAGGTTAAATGCTTGTTTGAAAGCCATGCAACATTTGTTGAGTCAAGATTTCTTGGTATTTTGTAGTCGTACTTTAAATAATGTTACTTGTATATTCCTCTTTACACTGTCTGCAACTAATAACTACACAACAGATGATTGTATAGCTTAATATATATATAAAACAGAAATAAAGGATTTGCAAATTGGATCATTTTAGTTGAACACTTTCCCTCATATAGACATTTTCTGAAGCCTCTGCAGCAGACCACTTGAAATATCGTCGCTTCCTTTTGCTACAATGTTTTCAACTCCTTTTATTATTAAACTTTCATTTATAGAGATTTACAACATTCAGTTTTGCCTATAGGCCTATGATTTAAAAAGTCGTCTGCTGCAGATTTGTTGTATGGGGGAAAGGATTAAACACAGATCAATGAAAAGTGCAAGTTTGACTGTGTACACCCTTCCTTGCCTAATCCTGTCTGTCTGCTTCTAGCAAGACAATAATTAATGTGGAACAATCCTGAACACAAAACAAACTTAATGATAAAACTATAGAATGGAAAGCTACTTGAAATGATTTGATGAAGAAATCATACCTTTACATAAAATATAAGCACAAAATATTAAGGTGCTCAAATGCAACTGGCAACTTAAAGCAAAGGGTTTTACTTACATAACTAGCTGAATAGAGCTGGGAATCAAAGAACCTCTACCCAAGACTGAAGCAGCACTTACCCTTTCCCTCATACAACAATTCTGCTACAGATGACTTTGAACATATTTTCAATTATCATAACATAGAAAATCTCTATAATTGAATGGATAACCTATGACTAAAAGTGGAAAGCATAGTGGCAAAGGAGAAATTGCATGTTTTGTGCAATTTCTTCTTTTGTCACTATGTTTTCAAAGAGCCATCTGCTGCAAAGGCGTCAGAAAGCGTCTATATGAGGGAAAGTGTTAACTAATATAAATTGCTAATGTAATCATTATTCTCAAGAAACCGTTACTGCATCTCACTTCAACTCATGATCATACTTTTAAAAAAAATGTGCAAAATTAAGGAAATGGTAAAATGCATCTATGCAAGCCACTTGGTCACAAGGTTAAAGACATCAAAAACACTCACTTTAAAAGAATGCTAACAAAAAGTGTATATTTACATACATGGTAGAGATAAAGATCATTACATATACTTATCATTTACTAAATATTCTGCTCTCAATTTCAAAAAGCATGGACATAAACTTAGAATATTGACCTCTCAGATATGAGCATTTAAAGTAAACATATAGGGAATTATGGAAAGATAAGGATTTCAATATAAACATACTGGCTAGTGAAAAGGGTAAATAGGGTTACATCAGTAGCTGTACTGTGACTTGTGCCAGGTGACCTGCACTCATCAAAGAGTTTGAGGAATGCAAACACTGACCATCAGTAACCACCAGACTACAGTATCAGTCTCTGAATTTCCCACTTTTATCAATTTACTAAATGTTGAATCCCTATTTCTGATCCACATCCAGCAATGCACTTCCTTTAATCCTCTCCTTGGTGCATCAGAAGCAGAAACTATTTGAAAACACTGATTAACCCTTTCCCTGATACAGACACTTTCTGATGCAACTGCAGCAGATGATTTTTAAAAACATTGTGACAAAAGAATAAGTTGCTCAAAACAAGCAATTTCTCCTTTTGCCACAATGTTTTCGACTGATGCAAGAGGTAAAAACATTGTCTGCATGGGATGAAGAGGGAAATAAATGTTGGATAGGCAAATGATGGGTGATCCCAATTATAACCCACTTCATTGTTAAGCAAGCTAAACAAAAAGTATGCATCTGTGCCCTATACTAATTATTTTGATTCCCTCTTTCCCACTGACTGGTACAATTTTTGTTTAATGCATTCAGCATTTTTAACTTTGGCTACTATATATTTTCACTTGAATTCATCCCATTTTTGTATTTTATACAAACAGAGTGAAATAAAGAATTTGAATTTGAACATCAAACCATTTTTGAAATCAGTTCTAGAAAAAGAATATTGATCCAATTTATAAATCACCTACTACTGTTCTAGGGCCTTAACCCATTCCCACCTATGACAACACTTAATCAGATGACTTAGAACACATTAAGGCAAATATATGGAAATTCTCTGTAATGAAGGTATAATTACTGTTACAAGCTGAAAACATTGTGCCAAAATTACTTGTGCCACAATGTTGTTAAGAAGCATGTTTAAAGGGAAAGGGTTTATTAGTATAAACTCTTTATAATATGATATTTCTACTATAAACAATAGAAAACTTTCCATTTCACCACACTGTGTCATAAACGCTAAAGAACATACAGTCTATCAACTTGTTTTCAAAAGTCAGGTGTGTCTTCATGAGCAGATGATGTTGATGGCTGAGGATCAGAGACTGGATGTTTGTTTGTTTGTTTTGAATGTGATGGCCCTTCCTGAAAAACTTCATAGTGTGGCATGTGGCTTGAATCAAGTATTACCTTTTTCACTATATCAATAAGGACAGATTTTTTGGTATTCTGCTTGCCAGTAATCCCATATGCTTTACCAATTTTTTCAATCTCCTTCTTTTTCATTTGTTCTAATGCTTTAACGTCACTCATTATGAGTCCTCTTAGAAGTGAATGCAACATTTCTTTCTTTTCCATTTATCTTCCATAATTGTATTAAAAGACACACTTTTCTGTACCGTTTGTTTCTTTTCTTGTCGTACAAGAATTTGTTTTCTATGTGCCATAGTCTTGGCCACAGAGAAGGAGTGCAATAAGTCCTTTCTGAATTGGTTGAACATAACCATTAAAAACTTACTAACAAGATCCTTGAACACAGCATGCATACTGTGAACTTTACTAACTGCTTCGGAAAGAACCTGCCCAACAACGACTTCCTCTGAACAGTCAAGGAAAGTTTGTAGATTTTCTTTGGACAAATTCTCTAAAACAATTCCCTCAAAATATTTCAGCAATTGTAGAGACTTCAGAATGCTTTCCTGACAAAACTGGTACATATCCTGACCATGAACATTCAAGTTCTTGTTCACTAATAAATCTAAGCAATTCTTACACAACTGCAAGGTAAATTCAAACATGTTTATCAGTTACATTAACAAGTCCCCTTGTCATGTACTGTCTTCTATCAATATCTGTCAAAGAATCTTTATCAGTGGAAAACATTTTCAAAAATCTCTCTTCCTCCTTTAGTGTATTCAAAACTTGCATCATTTCTTTAGCTTCAAAGTATCTTTGCTGGCCTGTATGCAACACTGGAGGAAAACATGTTTGACCTGTATGTTGTTGTATACTGTTTGTGTAACATGCTTACACAGTACCCAGCAACATACCTTATCCTAGCCCTTGATGCATCCGTTATGAATCTTTCATGATCATCACTTGCCCTTTCCTCATGCAGCTTAGTTTTCTCATAAATAAGAAATTTTCTAATGCCCTCAGTTAACTTTGTACAGATGTATGAATGAGCTCCTGAGAAATCTGGATATTTCTCAAACATTAATAAGCACGAAAGTCTAAAGCTTTCACCGAGTTGGTACTTGTGAATGTCACTGTAAACCTCTGTTAAGTTATGAGCTGTAACCTGAGAGCCTGGTGCTGTTTGTAAATTGTTCACTATGTTAGATATGGCTTTAATCTGTGATGAACAGAATGATTTACAGTAGTTTATGTTGTTTTGCAAAAGATCTTTTGTCATGACATTGACCTGTTCTTGAACTGCTGTGACTGGTATTTCTGTTAAGCACTCATTAAGTATATTCTCCATCTGAAAACCATCAGGCAGTTGTTCAATTTCACCTTCACCAACAATAAGAGATGCAATCACGTCATTGAAATCGTCTTCTAAATCATCCTCCATTACTGGCACATCATTTTCTATTTCATCACCAAACCAAAAGGTCTCAACAGTTTCTTCAGGATCTCTGAAATAAAGTAACACAATGCTGTTTGAACAAGTTAGAAACAATTTGCGAGTTTTATTTATTATTTGCAGCATGTCACAAATAAAGTAAGATCAGTTACCCATTGTGGGCCAGACAAATTGATAATTTTGTGCGAAATGTAAAGATCTTGTTACACCCCTTTTGCATGAAACCCTTTACCTCAAATAGAACCTTTATGACGCCTCTGCAGCAGACAACTTTTCAGAATATAAGCAATTTCTCCTATTTCCACAGTGTTTCAACTCTATTCAATAACTAAACATTCAATAATGAAAGAGCTTATGTTTTTGCCAAATTGTCAGCTGCATATGTGTTGTATGTCTGAAAGGATTAAACTAATATTCATCTACTGTGCTGCAATACTTGAGTATATATGAGTGCTTGTACTGATACTCTTGCTTGAAAAACACACTCTAAAGTAAGTCTAAGTACCCCATTTCTGTTTATTTGACGCATCTTAGACAATTTCAAAAATATGGTGAAAAAAGAAAGAAAAAAAATGCTCATTTTTTATCATTTCTTTTTGACAATGTTTTCAACTCAATATTTAACCCTTTCCCTCATACGACAATTCTGCAGCAGAAGACTTTGAACAATGTTTGTCAAAAAATGGAAGACCTATGATGTAAAGTAGAAAACATAGTGGCAAAAGCAGAAAATGCAATTTCTTTTTTTGTCACTATGTTTTCAAAAAGCTGTCTGCTGCAGAGGCGTCAGAAAGCGTTTATATGAGGGAAAGGGTTAACTTCCATTTGAATATTCCAGTGATTACAGCTTTTTTTCCCACACATTCTTAAAGAAGATGACCATTGGAATTGCTAATGAAAGAATTTTTCAAATTATTATACACATACAGTAGATAACATATAATCCAAACATGAAATAATTCCTAAAATGGAGCTGTTTCTCCTTTTGTCAAAATGTCTTTAATTATTATACAAGAGAAAGTTGATGCAACGCATCAATGTCGCCGGATATCCATAGTGCAGTTATGCATAACACTAACATTATAGTAGTTGAATAAACAGTTATCAACTGAGGGGCATATTGGAACATCAGGGGTGGGGTCAAGTGAAAATGTATCATAACTTGCATTGTTTTGTCAACGAAGTGAATGATAATTGAAGCCTTTCATTGTTTATGATCAATCTCCATTCCAAAGTAGGTTGACCATACACACAACCAACTAATTATTGATCATAAACAGTAATGGAAATGAGTAATATTGCCAATCATTAGTCTTAGTATGTATACAGTGCTTTCATTAAGGAATAATTATAAGATTTGTGAATTCCACATACACTTTTCAAGATGTTTGTCAGAATATTTGAATTTTATTATTTTTCAATAAAACCACAAAACAGACAATTTAGGATTTGCATGCAATAGCACGTCATTTTACCTTGACTCTTTTAAAGTCAACAGTGGACACCTTTGCAGCAATCTACTTTTAAAACAATGAGATAAGGGTTAAATCGCTGTAGACATGAGTTTTCTCTTTTTCTCAAAATGATATTAGCTTAGCATCCTAATTATATCATACTTTAACAAATGTTGAAATGTAGTCCAATATTTATAAATTAGACCACCTTCGAAATATAATATCAACTAAACAGTTAAATCTCATTGTAATTGTTGTATAATTTAAACTTAATTTCGAACATAAACTTAGCCCTACAACATGTTAATTTATTTTAATTCTTTCCTTCCTTTTTTATAATGAAAACAACAAACTACTCATGTTTTAAAATTATATATGATGAGCGCCTTTGTTTCAATGATGTATAACAATATGCAGATCGGAAGCAATGTGCCTTTAGGGAATTAAATGACACATTTAAAATTGTCAAGGACGAAATAATTGTGTACGAAAGACCCGATTCTTTCTTATTCGCAGAGGTGTACGTCGTTCTTGAAACTCTCTTTATTGGCAGAGAGTGTTCGTTCAAAGTCATGTTTCCATTAAAACCAGTTTTTATCTCGGTTTGTTCTTTTCTTCATTTGTTTCGAACCAAATAAACATTTTAAATCACCTATAATTAACTATTTGTAAGTGGGTGTAAAGAGCGGCTCTCTGCAAAGGAGATTGATCTACGCAGTTGGTACTCGCGAGTCACGCAGGTGTGCGTAAGTAAACAAATTAGACTGCGACGTAAAGGTTTGTAGTTATCGACTTTTGATTACATGTAGTAGTGTAAAATAAAGTATACCAGTCTAGCTAATAGGGACTGTTTTGTCTTCGTAAATAAAACAAAAAAACATAAATGCGAGTCAAAATAAAGAAACTGAAAATACCTAAAACATCGGAATATTTATTTCATTTTAGATGTGTCATTACTTAGTGTTTTTAAACAAACACAATTGTAATATGTTCAAGACATCTAAATGTGTTTCTTTCTAATAATAATCCCCCCTCCCATGTGATTTCAGAAAACCTATTAAAAATAGAAGTCGCGGGCTTCTGCCCTGCGACTAACAATGAACACACTTTCGTTTATATCATTGTCTTTTTGGAGGAAAAAGTAGAAAGTTTTTGGCAATTGTCTACTACTGAATAGTATTATTTGAATTGTTTCATGTGTGAAAGGGTTGCTTTTCTTTTTAATTAGACATATGTATATTCATTTATTATACAGGTTGATGGCAAGA
This sequence comes from Serripes groenlandicus, assembly GCA_031761405.1. NCBI lineage: Eukaryota > Metazoa > Mollusca > Bivalvia > Cardiida > Cardiidae > Serripes > Serripes groenlandicus. The sequence goes on from JASEVX010000002.1 coordinate 113,954,937, forward strand.
GTTTATTTAACAGGCAGCATCAATAATAAGAGACTTTTCACATCATACACACTGGAGACACAAGATAAAGGGTTCGACCCAAGATGCACACTTAGAGAATTTACAGAAACAATCCAGTTTTTATTTCCTCATGTAAAAAGACAAAAAATTAAGTGTAAAGACAAAAGTGTTTCAACATTATATAATGGAATTTGACATTAAACCTCTGGATCACCTAAGTTATAAGCCAGACCTTACACTTGATTCCCAAGCACTAATAGAACTTTTGCCAACATACTGTAGAGCTGAAAAACTCAAAAACGGCTCCATATGTTGCAAGCTAGAGACAAACTTTTCATCCAATGGTAATGATACTGTTAACCCTTTCCCTCATACGGCAATTCTGCAGCAGACGACTTTGAACATATTTTGTCAAAACATAGAAAATCTCCATAATTGAATGGATAACCTATGACAAAAAGTGGAAGACATTGTGGCAAAAGAAGAAATTGCACGTTTTGTGCAATTTCTTCTTTTGTCACTATGTTTTCAAAAAGCCGTCTGCTGCAGAGGCGTCAGAAAGCGTCTATATGAGGGAAAGGGTTAAAACAATACAGCTGAATTGTGATAAGACATTTAGTGTTATTGTATATACTAAAACTGTGGACTTGAAGTCAATTGGCATAGCTAGTACTTTTCCTAGCACACAGGATGGCATTACTACAGTATTAGAATGTGTTAAAAAGATCAGACTTTGTATTGGGGTCAAGTAACTACAAATATTGTCTGTGGTAGATTTCACATTCTTGAGAATATTAAAGACAAGTCAACTGACATAACTTGTAGGCAGCTCAGGACAATATCATGTTCTGGTGTGGTGAAATTCAATGCTGTTTCCCAGACATGCATAACACGTCAGCGGATGACTCGCAAAGTCAGAACTCATGAAGCCAATAAAGAGAACTGTGGTAGCTCCAGTAAACATAATGAGAGCCAGATATCATGGATTACAAAGGCTCGTATTAAACAAATTATTCCAAGTGCACCAGACATCATGATAGAGTTACTGATGAGCCAATTCCAGAATGTAGGAGTTCATCCAAAAGGGCGCAGATGGAGTAAGGAAGTCATGAATTCCTGTTTGCAGATTTACACAAGGAATCCAGTGGTGTACAGGCAAATAAGAGACAGCAAACTCCTTGTACTGCCATCACCTTCATTTTTACTTACATACAAAAATAAAGTGAAACACTATGTTGGCTTTCAACATGAAGTATTCAGGTAAATATTCTTTTCATATTAATATTAAATGTGCAGTATGTACAAGTATTTTCTGGCGTATAGATAACTAGTGTAGATCTAGATAGACATGCTCTCAGTCATGTGTAATTGATCAATGTCCCATGTGTGCATTTTTTCTTAAAACTTTGAATAATTTAAACAATTTATCATTTGTCTGTACAACACACCCTAATTTAAAATATATTACATACTGGTAAAATTTATAAATGTGTTTGTTTGAATTGTTTCTAAACATACATCATTTTTAAGATATTATGAATCATTTTAATAACAGGTATTTTATATGATTTTTTTTTTGCATTTATATTTATTCATTATTAACCCTTACCATGCTGAATTGTTTTGAAGGCTATGTCAGCTCACTGCTGAATTGTTTTCAATTTTTCTCATTTTGTTCAATCCTATGTTTAAAATAGCTGTAACTTTGTTGAAAAATGTCAGAACTCAAAATAATTTGGCATGTGATGCTGAAATAGAATGTTGTATCTTATCCATTTAGGTTGGCATTTATAAAATCCTAGCCATTACCATGACAACCAAGACACATGCTTAATAGAAGGTTCTGCCTCACAAAAGTGGCTGCAGAGCTGCTGACTAACTGATTTCTTGTTTAATCTGCTATGTATATTGTTAAACATGTTGCCAAGGTATCTGCGTTGAATTCTCATCGAGAGAAAATAGTAACAATTTGCACCTGCTAACATTCTAAATATGTTCTAATGAGGCTTCAAAGAGCAATAATTTTGAATACTTTTTAAGTGAAGCTCTATTCTAATTAAAGGGCTATTCTTTTGATAGAAATTATTAAAATGAAAATTATTTAGCTAGTGATGCCATAATTGAATTTTGGAACTCTTGTTGCAATGAAAACTTTATAGTGTCAGATACAGTTTCCATGGCAACCTAGACACATGCTTAATAGAAGGTTCTGACTCACAAAAGTGGCTGCAGAGCTGCTGACTAACTGATTTCTTGTTTAATCTGCTATGTATATTGTTTAACATGTTGCCAAGGTATCTGCGTTGAATTCTCATCGAAAGAAAATAGGATCAATGTGCACCTGCTAACATTCTAAATATGTTCTAATGAGGCTTCAAAGAACAGTTATTTTGAATACTTTTTAAGTGAAGCTCTATTCTAATTAATGGGCTAATCTTTTGATAGAAATTATTAAAATGAAAATTATTTGGCTAGTGATGCCATAATTGAATTTTGGAACTCTTGTTGCAATGAAGACTTTATGGTGTCAGATACAGTTACCATGGCAACCCAAATAAGAGTAAAAAATAAGATTTCTATTTCATCCATATATGTATGGAGCTGTTGAGTTATTGACACAGTTTTTTATCAGTGATGTATGAAGTGTATATGTTTTCAAGATATTGGCATGGAAACCTAGGCCAGAAGAGTTGAAATTAATTGCTCATGAAAAGCTTCTAAATTTGTTTCCTGCAGATTTAAAAAAATGATGTTTTGAATGACTTTGAAAAAATTATATATAAAACAATTATCTCTTTAACTTCTTAACACATTTATGTATTTTCAAATCACTTGGTACAATTGTTTATCTTAATGGGGCAGTTTATTATTTGCAACACTTAGGCTGACAGCTGAAGGTCAAAGTTCAAAAACAAGCGAAAATATAACTATTCATAATTTTTTCAACTTCAACTTACATATTTTCAGATAATTATGCACTAATGTTAATGTTTATGAGACAGTGTTTCACATACAAGACTTAGAGTTGTAACTCACAGGTCAAGGTCATGCATCAAGGTCAAATGTCAAATCAGGTTAAAACAAGCTTGTCAGGGCATTAACTTGTACCAATATAAGCATTTTTTCCCTCCAAATAATTTTGTATAAATGTTCATTTTAATGCAAATAAGGGTTGCAACTCACAGGTTAATGCCACATTTCAATGTCAAATGCTACAGACATTTTAAAGTTCTTGGCATAGTTGCTAACTTTAACAATATGAGTACTTTGTTGCATACAAAACCAATGCTGTAGCTCTATGGTCAAGGTCACACTTCAAGATCATAATCAGAAGAAATAGACTGTGTCCTGTTGTCAACAGACATGAATACATTTTGAAATCACTTGACATATGCAATTATAAACTTTGATTAAAGGAACATATGCTAAAATGTTAACCCATTTTTTTTTAAACCAAGTTCTTATACTTTGAATTATCAAAAACTCCATTTCATTAATCCCTTTCAAACATTCAGAGCATGTTTGAAAACATCTCTTTTTGTCACGATGAGTTGTACTCTATTTTCTGCCTCTGTCAATGATAGAAATATAACATATTTTTTTGTTTTAAATTCCTCAAAAATTATAATTGCATTCACAGAGATTTTCCACTTTTTTTGTCTAGATATTTATAAAGTTGTCTGCTGCAGATTTGTTGCAGGGTTAAGTGGTGGGCACAAACTTGCTATGTCATATTATTGTAGTAATGTGCATGTAGGGCAATCTGAAGGTTATGCACATCACATGTTTCTGCTAGATAGGTCTATGCATATAGAAATCTATCTACCAATTTTCTTGAATCTTATTTTTTTTTTTAAAAAGAGTTAAAAATCATGATTTTTTTTATTTTTTTTTCCTATCTGGGTCATTAGATCACTGGGATGGTCACATCAAAGATTATGAAATGGTAGTCTTCCCTCCTTGGCACATTATTGGTAATAAACCAAGGCAACGTCATATTATGTCTGTAGGAATTAATGTATGTTGTAAGTTGCATAAAACACCAAACAAGTATAAATATATCTGACAGACTGACCATAGCTCTAATCCCCTCCAATTAATATGTATGGAATCATCATGCAGGGAGGATTTGACAACTGTGAAACTCTCTCTAGATAGACATCATCATTTTGTGTGTAAAGTTAATTCTTATTGCATAAATATGTCTATCAAACTGTGACCATAACAAGAGATGTTTGTCAAACATTATGCCCCCCCCCCCCCCCAGGAATATTTGGGACAATTTTTCACCTGATGACCTCAAAATCAATAGTGGTCATCTACTGGTCACCTTCAGCCTCCATGTCAAGCTTTAGGGCCATGGATGCAGGCAATGTGGAGTAATCACTCTGACAAGGTTTTGTACCTTTGACCTGATGACCTCAAAATCAAAAGGGGCCATCTACTGGTCAGGCCAAACCTACAAGTCAAGTTTGAGGACTAAAGCTCCAGGCATTGTTTAGTTATCTCACAATAAGGGTCATCTACTGTTCACCCCTAGCCTTCAAGGTGACCTTTATGTTTGACCTGATGTCTTCACAATCAATAGGGGTCATATAGTGGTCACCCCCAGTCTCCATGTCAAGTTTGAGGGCTATGGGTGCAGCCAATGTCGAGTTATCACTAGGATAAGCTTTTTGCGTTCAAGGTCACTGTGACCTTGACCTTTGACACAATGACGTCAACATCAATAGGGGCTTCTTTTGGTCACCTCAGCCTCCGTGTCAAGTTTGAGGGCCATGGGTTGGGGCAATGTTGATTTATCACTCAGACAAGCTTGTCAGGTTCAAGGTAACTGTGACCTTGACCTTTAATCCACTGACCTCAAAATCAATAGGGGTCATTTACTGGTCAGGCCCAGCCTCCATGTCAAGTTTGAGGGCCATGGGTGCAGGCAATGTCGAGTTATCACTTGGACAAGCTTTTCGCATTCAAGGCCACTGTGACCTTGACCTGATGACCTCAAAATATGTAGAGTTCGTCTATTGGTCATCCCCAACCTCCAAATTAAGTTTGAGGACCATAGGTCCAGGCATTGTTGAGTTATTACTTGGACAAGCTTTGGTCTACCGACGGACCGACATGTGTAAAGCAATATACCCCTCTTCTTTGAAGGGGGCATAATTATATAACTATGCAATTATCCATAAAGAACTGTACTCTTCTTTGTTATATCACAGATCTTTAAAGTTAAATAATCTCTGGTAATATCTATTTTGTATTTACCATTACTATTTAGTTGTGTAGATCAAGATCAGACAATGCACATATAATACAACTTGCTTATTTCAATTCTCAATAGTAATTCTCCAACTGTATTAAAAATTGTAGTGAATTACTTGAATGAATGCTTGTTGGTTAGAAATTCATTGTCAAATGATACTTGAGTTATCTCATACTTATCCACTGTCACTCCTACATTGTACATATTAAATTGTAATTTGTCTGTATTTTGTTGCCATAACCATTTATTGTTAATGTGTTAGTGCTAATAAAGTTATTATTATTATTATAATATTTGAATTGGTTTTTGCATATACATGTTAGATCATTATACCATTAGAATAAATTGAAATATCAGATATATAAGATTAGTAATTATTTACTAAATATTTTCAATTACAAATATTGAAAACAAATCTTTCAATGCCCCTTATTTTAAAATCACTGAACAAAAATATTTAAACTCATTATAAACACTGTAAGTGTTTGTTTAGAAGTAAAATTTTACTTGGCTAACTTTAAATAGATTCTGTGTAAAATCTCACTCCACTCACTGATGATGTCATAGCTCCTACACAACATGTGACTATTTATAGGTCAAATCCCAAGGCCTTGACACTTTACACAGGCTTGAAGAGTGTTTTAAAGAAATATATGGATTGCTGTGGAATTTTAAAAAGTTACTTCAAACTAGATCTAGTTATATTTAAAGAATGCACCAGTTATGAATTTGCATAATATAAACAGAAATAAATTGGATGCACTAGTGGGATTAACCATTTAAAAAGTGACTCGGACACTTGTTTTTACTTGGATTGATTAATTAAAGGTAAGTTGATTAAAGAAAGAGATTTTTTTATCTAGTTTCAGTTTGTTGACTTAAGCCTAATTGGCTCAGTTTATGTAAGCTAAAAATTGAACAGTTAAACTTGAGATGAAAATGTCAAATTCAAAATCAAATGATGAGAAAACACACCAGTGCTGAATTCTTATATTGATAAGACTAAACATTAATTTAGTTAAGAAGAAGAAAAGACAAGTTTGAATTAAATTACAATAGCTCTCTGCATCACATTTCAGCAAGTTGAATGTTGGTTGAGAATAATATGGCGCCCTCAAACTTTTCAATCCAAAATGTTAATGTAAAATACGACCTCTTTCTTGTTGATAAAGATATATTTATTAAACTTTTAAAACTTGAAGTCCGAAAATAAGCTAGTTTGATTCATCCAATGTTGTATTCTGGATGTTGCAACTGTCAATTGTTTTTGTAAATATAACAAATCGGTATTATTTCAAAACATTGAACTAGGTCAATTTATTATACCGGAAGCCAGGCAAATGCCTGATCTAAAAATAGACACTCATTTTTCATAACTGTTTTTTCCTAACAATAAGTTTATTTTAATAGCAGAAACATTCGTTGTTGTCATATTTTCAAAAATTTAAGAGAATAAACAATATAAATGTCAGATTGGGATGAAACATTTGTATGATATTGTAAAATAAAACACTTTTTCAAACCACTGTGTTCAGTAAATAAGATACGTGTCCTAAAAATAGCACACATCTTTTTTTCACTTTTTGTTTTGGTCATAAAAGCTTATTTTGTTCAAGATATACAGCAAAATACATATTCAGCAGCATGAATATCAATGTATTCATGTTTCAAATTTCGCTACGGGATTTTCCAGAATCTCGTATTACGATGTCCGACATTTTTTTGTTAGAGGTCACCGTTTTACCTTGTTTTTGTGATAATTTTACCATATTCACTTCTGTAAACATAATATATGAAGTCTTTTATCAAATTAGATACTTCATCTACCTTTTTTCGGTGAAATTTATGCATGAAATGCTTTTATTTCACAAATGAACTCCACCCACTGATTCTCAGTAGCCAGACCATCAAATGGTGGTTTCAGCACGGCTCGGGTTAACGTCACGTCAGACCATCAAATGGTGGTCTCAGCACGGTAAAGGTTAATGTGACACTAACTCATCATTACAAAAAATATGTTCACAACAGCTGGCATAAGAGATATCTAATTAACCCTTTTCTTGATAAATGTACAACAATTATGCAGCAGACGTCTTTAAAATCTTCTGATCAAAAACATGGAAACTCTATATATATAGAAGTTTTACTACTGGAAAGAGTTGAAAACATTGTGGCAAAAGGAGAAATTGCTCTTTTGTCAGAATGTTTTCTAAAGTCGTCTGCTGCAGAGGCGTCAGAAAGCGTCTATATGAAGTAAAAGTTAAATACTTAAAATTGAGAATGAAAATTTTCACCAAATATCTGGATATCTCACTTTAACCCATTTCCCTTATATCAACACTTTCTGACCCCTCTGCAGCAGACAACTTTTGAAAACATTGTGACAAAAAGAAAAATTGCTATCTCCATTTGCCACAATGTTTTCAACAAATTTAATAATTACACATTCATATAAAGATATGTGGGAAAGAGTTATCCCTTTCCCTGATAGGTAATAGCAATACATGTAAATACAATTGTTGTCAGTTGAAAGTAATATTTTTATTAGAAATTAGAATTGAAAACATGGTGAGAAAAGATGAAATTGCAAATTATGAACAATTTCACAATGTCTCAACAAGTTTTTTAATTGCAAGAGGCATCAAATATCCTATTTGTGCCGGGAAAGGTTTAAGAAAAGAGCTTAATCCAAAACCACATGTACTTTTGCACGGCAGCATGCACAAAGCAAAAATATAAACCCTTTTCCTCATATAGATGCTTTCTGACGCCTCTGCAGCAGACAGCTTTTTAAAAACAGTGGCAAAAGAAGAAATTGCACAAAACATGCAATTTCTCCTTTTGCCACAATGTTTTCCACTTTCGGTCATAGGTTATCCATTGAATTATAGAGATTTACTATTTTTTGACAAAATATGTCCATTGTCGTATGAGGGAAAGGGTTAAGATTTATTTGATTAAATACTGAATTCAGGTAATTAGTCGCCGGGCAGAAGCCCGCGACTTCTATTTTTAATAGGTTTTCGGAAATGACATGGGAGGGGGGGTTATTATTAGATTTTTTTTTTTTTAAATGTCTTGAACATATTACAATTGCGTTTGTTTAAAAACACTAAGTTATGACACATCTAAAATGAAATAAATATTCCGATGTTTTAAGTATGTGCAGTTTCTTTATTTTGACTGGCATTTACGTTTTTGTGTTTTATTTACGAAGACAAATAGTCCCTATTAGCTAGACTGGGATACTTTATTTTCATAAACTATGTAATCAAAAGGCGATAACTACAAACCTTTACGTCGCACAGTCTAATTTGATTACATACGCGCACCTGCTTGCAGCCGATTATCGTTTTTAAAAATAACGTCGAATTCTCCTTTTAATAGATAAGTATCAACATAAACTGGTAACAGAAACAAAAATAAGAATAATTGGTGAAAATATGTCTCAAATATAAGCCTGTTTATCGGTCGTGAACGTCGAAACGCCTTTTCCTCAATTTGTGACCTAGTTTCATATTGCCAAAATGTAAACAAAGCGAAGTAACCGGAAGTAAAATGTAAACTTAGAAAAGTGACTTTTTTATGCATACAAAAAATGTCGCACGACAAATTGATTTCTTAAACGTCACGAAACGAGTGCATGGGTCGAATATAGGAGAAAGGCAGATACTATAGAAATGCTTTTTTCTTTCGAATGCACTAAAGCTTTGCCTGATTTTTTATTCACTTTCTTCGATGTTTGACACTACGACTCGGATTTTGAAACGAGGGTCAACATTTCGAAAGAATGCTCAAACACCTTATAACAGATAGATAGCTAATATTACACACTTAAATGTTTAAATATATGTGATATTAAATGATTATTTGGCTTGAAACAAATTAAGAGAAGAACAAACTCTGATAAACAATAGATTTAGAAATAAAGAAAATCTGCTCTTTCGCACCCAATTAATTTCATACTTGCCACCTATTAAATAGTAATGGGACTCGCAACTGGCATTTCTCTTGCGCCAAACATATATTGTATGCATCAACGATTTAGATAAACAATTTAGCTGATATGCTGTTTCAAGTGTGGTCTACTTTTTAAACATACGAGGATAAATTTTAACATCTGTGAAATATTTATTATAATTATTATTAAAAAGGAGGAAGTTCATGTCTTCAGCAATTTAACCGTTTTCTCAATGTTTAAAGGTTTTCATTGTTGCTTCAGACATGGAAATATTTAATAGCTTTTTATTGCATGTAGATTTAAATCCCAAAATGTATTAATTTGTTGTGGTTTTATTGACAAATACAAAACATCCAAAATCCTGACCAAAAGAAATCCTGAAATTTGTAGATCTATGTGGAATTTCAAAAATCCTGGAATTAGTCCTTATGAAAACATTATGTGTATGTTTAGACTAATGAAAGTCAAGAATACATGTGTGTTAAAAAATAAATCAATGCAGTCTTTTCCGGCGACATTGATGCCTTGCATCAACTTTCTCTTGTTTCTTATAATAGACAACTTAAGCAGGATTAACATGACAACATATTCTGCTTGTTTGATAAGTTAATTCACTGATTGTTTTGATATTAACCCTTTCCCTCATACGACAATTTTGCAGCAGACGACTTTGATCATTCTTTGACAAAACATAGAAAATCTCTATAATTGAATGGATAATCTCTGACAAAAAGTGGAAAACATTGTGGCAAATGGAGAAATTGCACGTTTTGTGCAATTTCTTCTTTTGTCACAATGTTTTCAAAAAGCTGTCTGCTACAGAGGCGTCAGAAAGCGTCTATATGAGGGAAAGGGTTAATCCCATAATTTAGTGATATTGTGACGGCCAGTTCACCTATCCATGACATGGTGGTGTCCCCCAGCTTTCTAATACCAGTACTCCACACAACATTCTTTCCAAGCAACTAGTTACTTTTCCACATAGACTTGTAGACCCGAGGTGAAAGACAAATGACTTCTGTCAAATGTTGGCTGAGCCAGGATTCAAACTCACTACGCCTGGATTGACCTCCTGCATGGCTACTAACTGAGCTACAGAGGCTCGTCTTAACCCTTTGCCTGATCAATACAACAAATCTGCAGCAGTTAACTTTGCAATCTTTCGGGCAAAAATATGAAAGTTTTGTTATTAGAAAGAGTTAAAAACATTGTGACAAAAGGAGATATTGTACGTTTTGACCAATTTCTCCTTTTGCCCTCCGCTGCAGAGGCATCAGAAAGCTTCTATATGAGGGAAAGTGTTAAAGCACTAAACCCTTTAATTAACCCTTTTTCTGAAAGAATGCCAGGTCGATAATTAATATATGATCATTTCATACAAGATTGAAGATATTTAACTTCATTTTGCATTGTGTCTTCATTTCAGATGGATGCATGCAGAAGCCCAGCGCTTGGAACTGTCAGAAGTTGCTATGGTTGGTGGGATTATTATTGATGAGATGGCAATCCAACAGAATTTAGAGATTTCCAAAAATGGTGATATAATTGAATTGGTAGGGTTTGAAGATGTTGGGGATGAAGGCAATTTGTGTACCACACTAAGAAAAGGGTACCAGGACAAATCACTTGGTAGCCACATTTTACAGTTTATGTTCTTTGGTATATCTGGCTTCAGATTTCCATTTGCCCACTTTGTGTCAACAAATGTACAGGCATATGATATACATAGACTGTTCTGGGAAGCAGTAAGCTGGCTCAAGATGTATGGGTTTACTGCCAGATATGTAAATCTTGATGGGGCTCAAACAAACAGAACATTTATGAACATGAACCTTGGAAAATGCTCATCCTCAATGATATGTGAAAATCCATCTCCTTTTGATCCAAGCATGGTATTCATAATGGATGCATCTCATGTTGTTAAAAAAGTGAGAAATAACATTTTAAAAAGTGGATTAACAAAAGCATCAACAAGGCTGTTGACTTTGCCAAACCGGTCAACAATACAGTGGCAAATGTGGGTAAATGCCTTCCAGTGGGACAGATCAAATGCACTGCATGACACATGTTTTCAAAAGTCGTCTGCTACAGAGGTGTCTATATAAGGGAAAGGGTTTATTAACAAATATGTCTGTCTAAAAAACTTCTGTATCAGTCATTCAGTGAAAGGATTATCATTTAAAAAGAGTACTATTTAACCCTTTACTTCATATAGATGCTTTCTGACGCCTCTGTAGCAGACAGCTTTTTGAAAACAGTGACAAAAGAAGAAATTGCACAAAACATGCAATTTCTTCTTTTGCCACAATGTTTTCCATTTTTTGACAAAATACGTTCAAAGTCGTCTGCTGCAAAATTGTTGTATGAGGTAACAGGTTAAGAAGGTAATGCTCATTCCAAGCAATGGTTCTTTTTGCAATATTGTTTAACCCTTTCCCTCATATGACAATGCTGCAGCAGACGACTTTGAACATATTGACAAGAAATAGAAAATGTCTATAATTGAATGGATTTATATAACCTATCATAATAACTAAATAAATAGCATTAAAAATTAATTTGTGGATTGAGTATTACAAACTTGTCTTTATTATCAACAAAGTCTTACCTGTCTAAAGGTCATTCCTTGGGCCTTATGAACTGTAAGTGCATATGACAACAGCAATGGCACTTGTTCTCTGCTTGCAAGTACCCTGTTTTCTCTTGGGCTAAACACTGCAAAAAAGCAACACAGAATTTTTGAGATTTCATCCTGCTGTGTATGCTAAGCCGCAAACAAAAAAAACAAGGCTATTAGGGTCAGAGAAGTCTCGGATTACACAGAATTAAATGATCATTCCCCAATATGCAAATTTCATTTAAAACCCAATAAGATTGTCTCTTGATAAAGGGTTGAAAATAGTTAAACTTATTTCAACTTTTATCACAATTATTTCAAATGCCATGTGCTGCTGATGCGTCAAAAGGCATCTAAATGAGACAAAGGATTAAATTCTTTCCAATCTAAAAAATCATCTGCATTAAACCTCTCTCCGATAGGCAATGTTAAATGTTTCTGCTTTACAAGCATAGATTAACAAACATGCCTTCATAATTTAGCAATTCACAAGTTTAATTTTGATTGCAACAGACTTGAAAATATTATGAGAAAATGAAAAAATCCTCTTCAGCAACTTCACCATTTCTCACTACTTTTTATAAAAGTCTTCTGCTGACTGCTGACAGTCATAAATAAAAATTGTGTCAAAAAAAGAAATCATGCAGAATGAGCAGTTTCATCTTTTGCCACAATGCTGACTACCCTGTTTCGTTCTAAATAAGATTTGTGTGATTTTCCTTATCTTTACATGAATGTTTTCAAATTCGTCTGCTGTAGATCAGTTGTTATGGAAATGGCTAGTAACCAGTAATCTTACCTGAAAAAGTGACTTTTCCTATAGTAAAGCTGCGGTTTAACTTTGGAAAGTAAACTTGGGGGCCATCACTCAATATCCCAGTAACATTACCCTGTAGCCCATTGTATAATTTGTCTGAAATGTTTCTAATCAATACAACAGGGCAGTTGTCCTTTAGCCACAATCTTTTTGGTGCTGTAAACTGACTCAAATATTTGTTTTTTCCACTATTATTTGCCACATATTCCACAACTGTTCCAGGGTGGCGTTCTATTTGTTCTCTATTTATAATAGCTATTGACCAGGTCATTAGTGGAAAATAATTTAATACTTGGTGAAACTTGATCATCTTTTAATGGTCTGCTTAGAGTTTTTATAAATGCCACAGTTTCTCCATCCAACTCTCCTCCGACTGAAACTTTCCGAATGGCATTTATTAATTCCAGTTCTTTTTGTCTTACAACATCCTCCAATGTCACTTTATGAAGTTGACAGAATATAGGGCTTAGAAAACAATAGTCGCCATTATCATTATATCGTTTATTTGGCACAGGGGCCAACTGGTTAAAATCACCAGACACAATTAATTGTACTCGATCCGCCTAAAAATGTTTGGCTGTCTCTTGTGTTTGTTAAAATAATAACAAGTTGCTCAAACAGCTTTTTACTCAGCATGGATATTTCATCTATAATCAATGTGTCAACCAATCTAATACGGTTAAGTGCAGCTTCATTTAATGATACTGATTTCAGAAGTTCATCTGAACTAAACCTTCCATCATGAAGCCCACTCCATCTGTGTAAAGTACTGCCGTTGGGAAAATTTGAGCAGGCTATTCCAGTTGTGCAGGTGATAGCCACCGTCTTTCCACTTGATGTCAATTTGTTTGATATTTCCTTCACTATGTGTGTCTTGCCTGTTCCAGCGGAGCCACTGATGAAGATATTGTGCCCTAATATTGCCAGACTGACAGCTTCTTCTTGAAGTTTATTCAACATATTTCCCAAACTGGGAAACTACATCCAAAAGAACACTAATATTTCACATTTTGGTTGTAGAAAATAATAACACTAATGATTAAACATATTTACATATAATATTGTGTCCAGGGTGTGTAGTTTGTCCCAAAATCACATTTTCAAGGATGAAATACAAAACAAATCCACGTTAATTTCCTCAATTCACATGGAAAAACACACTAATTACAGTTCCCGTATTAACAGTCAGTTTCACGTTTACACAGCAAAACTCGAATTAAACGTCCAAGTACAGAATGTAAAGTTGTTTTAGTTCTAAAGATTCAATCACAGCTTTCATGTCTTAGCCGAAAACACACCACGGTTGTAATTTACATAATCTGCTGCAGCAAGTGTACACAATAAATCCTTTTTTCATGAAATAGTTTTTGTAATAACGTTGTATTTATGTCGGAAAAGTTAAAACAAAGACGAACTCGGGAATACACAAATCGCTTGTTTACCTCATTAGTATGCATAGAGGCGGAGCGTCTCCACAGACGCCAATGAAAACCGTTTTTACAAAAGTGGCCTTGACCGATCCGGAGTACCTCGGATGTCATCGATAATGCAAAAAATAAAAATGGAGGCTTGAATCCTATTAAGAATTCATTTAACGTGAAAATCGGCTCCAACTGTAAAATATATTTTAATAAAAACACAAAACTACGCTTTTTTCGAAAGGAAATTTGTTTTTCTATCGTGTGCGCATTCAAAATTCTGTATTAGGCGCGTTGTTATAACTTGATACAGCAAAATATATCGAATAATTGAAAAACAAATGTCACCTCGGTGATGTCCCGGGCCGTAGAGTAGGAAATGTACCTTGTCAATATATAGTAAAATGCTATTTTTAGATTTTAAACGAGACGGGCACCTGTGATTCCAAAATGTTGAACTCTTTTCTTACAAATTTAGTCTTCCAATGTTGCAGATCTTATTTTGAAGCAAATGAATAGGGAAATAAAGTAAATAGTAAAATGATGAAAGACAATTTAGCAATCAGCAGAAGGATATGAGAAAATGTTTTGTTTGTCTTTAGATTAACACTTTTCCACATACACAAAATCTATAACAAACTACTTTGAAGACAAAGATATGGAAACTATCCATCATTCAAAGACTGATTATTGAATAGAGTTGAACACTTTGTGACAAAAGGCGTCTGCTGCAGAGGAATCAGAAAGTGTCTGTATGTGGGAAAGGATGAAGTTATATGATCATTTTTTTAGCTCACCTATGCACGAAGTGCAAGGTGAGCTATTGTGATCACATTTTGTCCGGCGTCCGTCCATCGTCCGGCGTCCATCGTCAACATTTGAGCTTGTTAACACTCTACGGGCTACATTTTGCATCCAATCTTCATGAAAGTTTATCAGAACGTTCATCTCCATAAAATCTTGGACAAGTTCGAAACTGGGCGATATGAGGTCAAAAACTAGGTCACTAGGTCGAATTGAAGGAAAATCTTGTTAACACTCTGGAGGCCACATTTTCAACTTGAGCATATTGAAACTTTATCAGAATGTTTGTCTTGATGATATGTAGGTCAAGTTCGAACATGGGTCACGTTGGGTCAAAAAGTAGGTCACTAGGTCAAATTGAAGGAAAATCTTGTTAACACTCCAGAGGCCGCAATTTTTGCTTCAGCAGTTTGAAATTTTGTCAAAATGTTTGTCTTAAAAATATCTAGGTCAAGTTCGAATATGGGTTATGCCGGGTCAAAAACTAGGTCACTAGGTCAAATTGAAAGAAAATCTTGTTAACACTTTTGATGCCGCATTTTTTGCTGCAGCAGCTTGAAATTTGGTCAGAATGTTTGTCTTAAATATATCTAGGTCAAGTTCAAATATGGGTCATTGGGTCAGAAACTAGGTCACCAGGCCAAATTGAGGGAAAATCTTGTTAACTCTGTAGAAGCCGCATGTTTTGCTTCAGCGGTTTGAAATTTGTTCAGAATATTGAGCTGAATGATATCTAGGCCAAGTTCGAATATGGGTCATGTCGGGTCAAAAACTAGGTCACTAGCCCAAATTGAAAGAAAATCTTTTTTACACTTTGGATGCCGCATTTTTTGCTTCAGCAGCTTGAAATTTTGTCAGAATGTTTGTCTTAAAGATATCTAGTTCAAGTTCAAATATGGGTCATATTGGATCAGAAACTAGGTCACTAGGCCAAATTGAGGGAAAATCTTGTTAACTCTGTAAAAGCTGCATTTTTGCTTCAGCAATTTGAAATTTGGTCAGAATGTTTGTATAAATGATATCTAGGCCAAGTTCGGATATGGGTCATGCCGGGTTAAAAACTAGGTCACTAGACCAAATTGAAGGGTAATCATGTTAACACTCTGGATACTGCATTTTTAGATCACCTAGAGCCGAAGGCTCAAGGTGAGCTATTCTGATCACTTTTTGTCCGTCGTCCGTCCGTCCGGCGTTAACTTTTAGCTTTAAACATCATCTCCTCCTGAACCGCAAGACTAATTTCCACCAAACATCACAGGAATGTTCCTTTGGTGGTCCTCTTTCAAATTTGTTCAAAGATTTAAATTCCATTGAGATCTTTGGTTGCTGCGGCATCAGAAAGGGGACAAAATGTCCAAACTTTAAAAATCTTCTTCTCCGAATCTGCATGTCAGATTCAAATATAATTTGGTAGAAATGTTCCTTGGGTGACCCTCTATAAAAATTGTTCAAGCCATACTGATTGGTCGAAAAACATGGCAGTCAGGCGGCATCAGAAAAGGGGCAAAAAGACAAAATTTGAAAATTCCATTATTATGAAAGTGTTTGTCTGATTTTAAGAAAATATAATACGAATCTTACTTTAATGATCCTCTATTTAATTTGTTAAAGCCGTTTTGATTGGTTACACAGTCATAGCAAACAGGCGTCATCACAAAAGGGGTAAATTGAACTTTTAGCTACAAATGACAACCAACTCCTACCATTCCAATAGACCAATTTCCACAAAACATCACAGGAATGTTCCTTTGGTGGTCCTCTTTCAAATTTGTTCAAAGATTTAAATTCCATTGAGAACTTTGGTTGCTGCGGCATCAGAAAGGGGACAAAATGTCCAAACATTAAAAATCTTCTCCTCCGAATCTGCCTGTCAGATTCAAATATAATTTGGTAGAAATGTTCCTTGGGTGACCCTCTATAAAAATTGTTCAAGCCAAACTGATTGGTCGAAAAACATGGCAGTCAGGCGGCATCAGAAAAGGGGCAAAATTACAAAATTTGAAAATTCCATTTTTATGAAAGTGTTTGTCTGATTTTAAGAAAATATAATACGAATCTTACTGTAATGATCCTCTATTTAATTTGTTTAAACCGTTTTGATTGGTTACACAATCATATTAACCAGGCGTCATCACAAAAGGGGTAAATTGAACTTTTAGCTACAAATGACAACCAACTCCTACCATTCCAATAGACCAATTTCCACAAAACATCACAGGAATGTTCCTTTGGTGGTCCTCTTTCAAATTTGTTCAAAGATTTAAATTCCATTGAGAACTTTGGTTGCTGCGGCATCAGAAAGGGGACAAAATGTCCAAACTTTAAAAATCTTCTCCTCCAAATCTGCCTGTCAGATTCAAATATAATTTGGTAGAAATGTTCCTTGGGTGACCCTCTATAAAAATTGTTCAAGCCATACTGATTGGTCGAAAAACATGGCAGTCAGGCGGCATCAGAAAAGGGGCAAAATGACAAAATTTGAAAATTCCATTTTTATGAAAGTGTTTGTCTGATTTTAAGAAAATATAATACGAATCTTACTGTAATGATCCTCTATTTAATTTGTTTAAACCGTTTTGATTGGTTACACAATCATATCAACTAGGCGTCATCACAAAAGGGGTAAATTGAACTTTTAGCTACAAATGACAACCAACTCCTACCATTCCAATAGACCAATTTCCACAAAACATCACAGGAATGTTCCTTTGGTGGTCCTCTTTCAAAGTTGTTCAAAGATTTAAATTCCATTGAGAACTTTGGTTGCTGCGGCATCAGAAAGTGAGAAAAATACCCAAATTTTAAAATCCTTTTCCTCCATAATCTGCTTGTGCGATTGCAAGATAATTTGGTAGAAATGTTCCTTAAGTGACACTCTAAATAAACTGTTGAAGCCATATTGATTTCGTTGAAAAACAGGGCAGCCAGGCGGCATCAGGAAAGGTGCAAAATGACAAAAACTTTATAATTCCATTCTTATTAAAGTTCTTGTTAGATTTCAAGATATAAATGGCCTTTACTGATAAGCTGTTTCTTGAGAAGTGTCCACTCCTTGCAGTTTCATTTGCAATCCTTGATCAAATTTTTCCAGATATTTGCAGTTAAATATTTGCTACTAATTTACTATCAATTAGGTGATCGATTTAGGGCCATCTTGGCCCTCTTGTTAATTTCAGCATGATAAAACTTTATCAGAATGTTTTTCTTGATGATATGTAGGCCAAGTTTGAATATGGGTCATGCTGGATCAAAAACTAGGTCACTAGATCAAATTGAAGGAAAATCTTGTGAACACTTTGGATGCCGCATTGTTTGCTTCAGCAGCTTGAAATTTGGTCAGAATGTTTGTCTGAATTATATCTAGGTCAAGTTCAAATATGGGTCATATTGGATCAGAAACTAGGTCAATAAAGGAAAATATTGTTCAAACTCCGGAGGCCGCATTTTTACTTTGAGCAAGTTGAAACTTAGTCAGAATGTTGTCTTGGTGATATCTAGTCCATGTTGGAATATGGGTCATATCAGGTAAAAAATATAGATCACTAGGCCAAATGAAGGAAAGTATTGTTAACACTGTGGAGGTTGCATTCAGAATAATTGTCTTGATGTGTTTTGCATTGCAGTACATTGTATAATTAAGGTGAGCGATCCAGGGCCATCATGGCCCTCTTGTTTGTTCAAGATGGCAAGAAAACACTAAAAATTCATGAGCTAGATATTTAAATGCATTACAAGACTAAATTTCTTTTCTCACACAGAAACACAGTTGTTCAAAGCAAAGTAGCTCTCGCTGTGGCAGCATTTGTGTGTGATGCAGATTCCAGGGAAAATGTAAGTATTGATGGTGAATTGGCTATGGAAAAACGAACCTTCGTGTCACCATGACATACCCAGATCAGCTTGCATAACTTCCAATCATATTTGGGTATTTCCTGTTTGTCATTTAGTTATAACAGTCTGTAAATAAACCCTTAGTAATACATGTTATCATGGCAAACAACCATTCCTGTATGCATATTTATTCAGATTTTTGACACCTTTGTTGCAGATGAGTTTTGAAAAACAAGCAATCTTTGCCTTTTCCAAAACATTTACTTCTCAGTATTAAAGCCTTGATACTGTCTTGGTAGTTGGGTAGTCAGAGCCGCTGCCTCATGAGCTGGTTTGATCCCTGGCCTGGTAATACTAAAGACTATGTAACTTGCTTCCCTCAATGGTCCTCAGGATGATGGGAATATCAATACAACCAACCTCTTACTGTTTGGATATACATACTGGTAGAAACTTGCGAAACAAAATCAAATGTACCACAATATGATCAAAATACTGGTGAGAGCAGCATCAAACACAGTTCAACCAAACGATTAAACCTCGTAACAATTTTTGAGAATCTTAAAAAACGCCATATTACTAGGGCTGTTTCTACAATGTTTAATTGGAATCTGTTGTGTTGATTTCAGTTCCGTTTATCTGATGGCCTGTCACCTCTTATTGCTCTGTTGAGGTACGACGGAATGCAGCCTGGGCCGTCACTGTGTGTGCGGTCGATGATCCAACTGCTGTAGAAATATGTAAACTTGGGTAAGTAACTTTACCACCTTTTCAGGGTTTGACACCAACATGTTTGGTCTGGTGTCTCAAGTCGAACAACGCTAGCTCAGTTGTTAACGTTAGACCCTATTGAACCCCAGCTCAGCCATTCATTATTACCTATGATAGACACAAGTCATTGTGACAAGCTTTATAGGTTATGTTGGAAGGTAACCTGTTGCCTGGGAAGGATGTTGAATTGGCTATAAGAAACACACATTAGGTAAACTGACACTGCTACACTGAAATACCACTGAAAACGCCTTTAAATTCCAATCATTCAATTCTGGTGTAACAAAGGAATCAGAAAAATAAGTTACCCAACAGATAACATGTTTTGGAACTTAAGTGTCCTCAGGACAACGGAACACTGCTTGGTAACTGAGGGTGAAATAAAATACATCTCCAGCAGAGGACTTTTGAAAACATTGTGACAAAAGGAGAATTGTTCAAAATGATTCACAATGAATTATTTATATCTATTAATGGCTTAATATTTCAATAATAACATGTACATATATAACATTCCAGTGGGATGGAGTTAATTCAAGAAATTCAGACATCAAGCACAAGGAAGAGCCCGTTTGCAGAGGCAGCCTTACAGAAACTGTTGGATAGTAACTTATCAGCTAAATATGCTCTCACCGGAGTCCTTAGTAAGTTGTTTTGGATTTGACACTTGCAGATCTATGCATTTTGATGCATTCATAGTGCTCAGACTGTTTTTGTGTCAACCTGCGTAGCATGGTAGGCACTTAGGGATTACTTTTGTTTTTGTCCGGTGTCTGTCTGTCTGTCTGTCACACTTTCAATGAGCAGGTGCAGGTGACACACCTTGCTCCGCAGATAATTCCATTCTAGTGAACAATTGTGAGCAATTTCTTTTTTGCTTCAATGTTTTCAGCTTGTATTAGAAATATTTAAACAATTTCTCAACAAGAAAATAAATCTTTCCAATTCTCAGACAATGTTTTGTTTTGATATTTTATAAATTGGTTATGCGGAAAATGTAATGGAATAGTGACAATGTTTCATTGTCATGTTAAAATACTTTAATGTAAACACACTTGCTGGAAACAACTGTTTAGTCCTTAACCACATGTATTTAGACGCTTTCTGCCGCCTCTGCAGCAGATGACTTTTGAAAATAATGTGGCAGAAGAAAAATTTCTCAAAGCAAGCAATTTTTAGCTCTACTGGCCAAAGGCCAGAAGGGCTTATGTCGTGGCGATTTGTCCGTCGTGTGTGCGTCCGTAAACAATTTCTTGTTAACACCATACAGTCTTCACTTTTGATTGTATCTCAACCAAACTTATACAGTAGTTAGATATCTATGAGAGCTCGGTTCCTTTCGAAAACCAGCCAGATCTGCCCATGCATGACTTGATTATATATAATGGCCCTTGAAATGGTCAAAATTGCTATAAAAGAGCTTGTTAACACGATACAGTCTTCACTTTTGATTGTATCTCAACCAAACTTATACAGTAGTTAGATATTTATGAGAGCTCGGTTCCTTTCGAAAACCAGCCAGATCCGCCCATGCATGACTGGATTATGGCCCTTGAAATGGTCAAAATTGCTATAAAAGAGCTTGTTAACACGATATTCTTCACTTTTGATTGTATCTCAGCCAAACTTATACAGTAGTTAGATATTTATGAGAGCTCGGTTCCTTTCGAAAACCAGCCAGATCCGCCCATGCATGACTGGATTATGGCCCTTGAAATGGTCAAAATTGCTATAAAAGAGCTTGTTAACACGATATTCTTCACTTTTGATTGTATCTCAGCCAAACTTATACAGTAGTTAGATATCTATGAGAGCTCGGTTCCTTTCGAAAACCAGCCAGATCCGCCCATGCATGACTTGATTATGGCCCTTGAAATGGTCAAAATTGCTATAAAAGAGCTTGTTAACACGATACAGTCTTCACTTTTGATTGTATCTCAACCAAACTTATACAGTAGTTAGATATTTATGAGAGCTCGGTTCCTTTCGAAAACCAGCCAGATCCGCCCATGCATGACTGGATTATGGCCCTTGAAATGGTCAAAATTGCTATAAAAGAGCTTGTTAACACGATATTCTTCACTTTTGATTGTATCTCAACCAAACTTATACAGTAGTTAGATTTCTATGAGAGCTCGGTTCCTTTCGAAAACCAGCCAGATCCGCCCATGCATGACTTCATTATGGCCCTTGAAATGGTCAAAATTGCTATAAAAGAGCTTGTTAACACGATACAGTCTTCACTTTTGATTGTATCTCAACCAAACTTATACAGTAGTTAGATATTTATGCGAGCTCGGTTCCTTTCGAAAACCAGCCAGATCCGCCCATGCATGACTGGATTATGGCTCTTGAAATGGTCAAAATTGCTATAAAAGAGCTTGTTAACACGATACAGTCTTCACTTTTGATTGTATCTCAACCAAACTTATACAGTAGTTAGATATCCATGAGAGCTCGGTTCCTTTCGAAAACCAGCCAGATCCGCCCATGCATGACTGGATTATGGCCCTTGAAATGGTCAAAATTGCTATAAAAGAGCTTGTTAACACGATATTCTTCACTTTTGATTGTATCTCAACCAAACTTATACAATAGTTAGATATCTATGAGAGCTCGGTTCCTTTCGTAAACCAGCCAGATCTGCCTATGCAAGACTGGATTATGGCCCTTGAAATTGTCCAAATTGCTATAATTGAGCATGTGAACACAATAGAGGCTCTATTTACTATCTGATCTTCACCAAACTTAGATAGCGGTTAAATATTGATTAGAGCTTGGTAAACCAGCCAGATCTGCCAATGCAAGACTGGATTATGGCCCATGAAATTGTAAAAATTGCTATAATACAGCTTGTGAACACAATAGAGCCTCCATTTGCTATCCGATCTTCACCATACATACATGCTCTGGATTGAAAATGACCAAAGAACCATACCAGTAGAGCATAGGCCCTCATGGGCCTCTTGTTTCATTTGCCACAATGTTTTCAAGAGTATTCAATAAGTATCACTTCATTTAGGGAGATTTTCCATATTATTGTTTGAGATATTTTCTGTTGTCTGCTAAAGATTTGTTGTATGTGGGAAAGGGTTAGAATTCAATTCTCAATAATTATATTTATTGCAGGCTCTACAAATTTCATTGAGAATGGTTTTTATGACGTTAGCCAACTACGTCCAAACACAAAATTCCTCACTATTGAAGAATATGCGAAACAGGATATGAATGATAAGAGGCCTATTATTCTCATTAATTCAAAACCAGAGTAAGTAGTTACCCTTTCCAACATATAGATGCATGTTTGATACATTTGCAGTGCTCAGATAACTTCTGAAAACATTTATAACAAAAGGTGAAATTGTTTATCAATGTGTTAACTCTATTCATAATTAATTCACTTGGTCAGCATTCTTTCTGACGTTTGACAAAAATCAAAGCCACATGTGTCATTCCTCTTCCACCAATGAGTTGATAGTCTATCTGGAAAAGCAGCCAGTTTCTTGGAAAGGATGTTGTGTAGAGTACTGGTATAAGAAAGCCAGCAAACACATGGATAGGTAAACGGGCTTCCGTGATATGATTGAATTTTTTTTTATAATGACGTTAAACCCTATTCAATCATTTTTATGCCCCCCCGGAATCTCCGATTCGGGGGGCATATAGTTTTTGGCCTGTCTGTTGGTCCGCACGTCTGTCTGTCTGTCTGTCTGCACAAAAAAAACTTTAACCTTGACCACTACTTTTGAACCATAACAGGTACGGCTACCATATTTCACATGTGTATTCCTTGTGACATGACCTTTCTGTCAGAACCAACATTTTTGACCTTGCGACCTTGACCTTTGACCTAGATGTAGTTTTTGGCCTGTCTGCACGAAAAAAACTTTAACCTTGACCACTACTTTTGAACCATAACAGGTATGGCTACCATATTTCACATGTGTATTCCTTGTGACATTACCTTTCTGTCAGTACCAAAATGTTTGACCTTGCGACCTTGACCTTTGACCTAGATGTTGTAATTCTCGAAAAAAACTTTAACCTTGGCCATTACTTTTGAACCATAACAGGTACGGCTACCATATTTCACATGTGTATTCCTTGTGACATGACCTTTCTGTCAGTACCAACATTTTTGACCTTGCGACCTTGACCTTTGACCTAGATGTTGCCATTCTCGAAAAAAACTTTAACCTTGGCCATTACTTTTGAACCATAACAGATACGGCTACCATATTTCACATGTGTATTCCTTGTGACATGACCTTTCTGTCAGTACCAACATTTTTGACCTTTGACCTAGATGTTGCCATTCTCAATTTTTTTTTTTTAACCTTCCCCACTACTTTTGAACCATAACAGGTAAGGCTACCATATTTCACATGTGTATACCTTGTGACATGACCTTTCTGTCAGTACCAAAATTTTTCACCTTGACCTTTGACCTAGATGTTGCCATTCTCGAAAAAACTTTAACCTTCACCACTACTTTTGAACCATAACAGGTACGGCTACCATATTTCACATGTGTATTCCTTGTGACATCACCTTTCTGTCAGTACCAACATTTTTGACCTGGCGACCTTGACCTTTGACCTAGATGTTGCCATTGGGGGGCATCAGTGTTTCACAAACGCATCTTGTTTCTTTTTGTCCCCCGCTTTACGAAGTAAAACGTCGGGGACATTAAATCTCATTCGTCAGTCCGTCAGTCCCTCCGTCACGCGGTCACAAAAACTTTAACCTTGGTCATAACTTCTGAACCGTAATAGGTACTGCTTTCATATTTCACATGTGTATTCCTTGTGACAACCCCTTTCCATCAATACCAATTTTTTTGACCTTGTGACCTTGACCCTGACCTTTGACATACATTTTAAAAATAATACCTTGATCATAACTTTTGAACCATAACCGGTAGGGCTTTTTTATTTCACATGTGTATTCATTGTGACAAGACCTTTTCGTCAGTATCATATTTTTGGACCTTCTGACCTTTGACCGTGACCTTTGACCTACATTTTGAAAACTTTAACCTTGATCATAACTTTTGAACCATTACAGGTAGGGCTTTTATATTTCACATGTGTATTCCTTGTGACAAGCCCTTTCACTCAGTACCCATATGTTTGACCTTGTGACGTTCATCATGACCTTTGACCTACATTTCCAAAATGTTAACTTTGAGCATAACTTCTGAACCATAACAAGTATTGCTTTCATATTTTACATGTGTATTCCTTACAACAAGCCCTTTCCATCAGTACCAAATATTTGACCTTTTGACCTTCACCATGACCTTTGACCTACATTTCCACAATTTTAATCTTTATCATAACTTCTGAACCATAAGAGGTAGTGCTCTCATATTTCACATATGTATTCCTTGACTTCTGAACCGTAATAGGTACTGCTTTCATATTTCACATGTGTATTCCTTGTGACAACCCCTTTCCATCAATACCAATTTTTTTTATACTACTATAACATATTACTATAAACAATAAAGCCTTCTCTAGACAGAAAAGACAGTTACAATATGCCAGGAAGCGTTGCAACCCAACCAATAAGACCCCCAAAGCGGGGGACCATAATTCTCTGAATTTGCTTGTTTTTTTTGATATATTTTCAAAGTTGTTTAATGCGGATTTGATGTATGTGAGAAAGTTTTTTTCTGTTGAAAACTTCCTCTCAAGAAATATAAAATCATTCCATGGGAAAATTTCACTTCGCTATTTACCTGATTACGTTATTTATTGAGTCAGCTGGTTTGAAATTGTTTGACCATAAAAATGGTATCAATACAGATATGTTCAAAAGTTGTGGCAAAGAGAGTAATTCAGCAGTACATAAAAACATCCATATGAGATAAAGGAATACCGTCTTTTGATTTCTGATGCTGTAAACTAGAACAGGGGTAACTGTAGTGAAAAACTTTTAAACAATATATATATAAATTCCAAAAAAGAGCTGCACAAACTATCTTGGACAAAACATATGACACACCAAGTGGGGAACTCTTTCAGGAACTTAAATGGATGAAATTTCAAGATCAAATTACATACAAAAAGGCTATTAACCCTTTCCCTCATACGACAATTCTGCAGCAGATGACTTCGATCATATTTTGTCACAAAATAGAAAATCTCTATAATTGACCCTACAACTTGCTTTGAATGACAGCTGGCCTGATAGTTATTGACCAATCAGAAGCAAGCTGGTGCCTGAAAAGCGCATGCCAAATCGCGTCCGCCATTTTGTCAGACAAACAACCGAGTTTGTCTAACATCGACAGAAAGTTAAAAAACCCAGAAATTACGAATTTCACTGAAGTTATATTATAAGATAACCACTCAAACTTAATAAGAAGGTGAAAAGGTGTTCCTGGGGTGTTTGTTTGAGTGTTGACAGATACCCAGAACGTTTAAATGCTGCAAAGTGTGTTGTTTTTCTCAAGCCTTAGACAAACTGAAAAACATGTTTGAGGTGGATAAAGTAGTGCGGAAAGACCTCATTCTCACCTTAACATCAAAGGAATGAATTCAAACAGATGCGTTTGGACCAAGGTAACTAAAATCAGTTTGAAGATCTGTCTTTTTTTGGGGTAATTTTATTTTTAATCGGCAGAGCTTGGCTTGCTCACGTAGTTACATGTGGGTGGGGTCAATATGACGTTTTGTAAGAAATATTCGCTTTGATTACTATTCCCGTAACTTACATTAATATAGAACATACATTCTTCAAAAAGTATTCATGTTACGTGCTCTTTATCATGGAATTGTTCCTTGTCTGACAATTGTGAGATTCGGGGGAACAAAGGGTTTTCTAAAACAAAGTCTTCAACAGTGCCTAGAACATTTCATAGTTTCATGTACTGGAATCAAATATAAATATAATAGAGTATTTACACTTTTGTATAAACGATCCTGTATCATGTGCTTGTACTTAGGACATTGTACTGGTTGACTTTTGTTAACAGTGAAGAACCAGATCAGCATGTGCATCTTTCCAGTGTGATCAACAAATAAATCGTCCACATTTATGATTATAATAACTCTAGCTTGTTATTTCCAAATTGTGTAGATTCTGATGAAATTAAGTAAATGGAGTATAAGAGGATGATCTGATCCAGCACTGTCTAGAAATGCCAATTTGAAATTTTTCCCATATATATACAACCTCAAATAATATTTGATAACATAATTAATGCATTTGCAGCTTAATTCTTAACATGTTTATTTTTTAATCTTTTCAATGATCTGACCAGTTCAACAGAAGGGAATCAAGATCCATTACCAGAAGACATTATATAGCCCAAAGCCTAAAAATTGTCATCCGCCACCAGGAAAAAGAAGATGCCTGAAACTGCCAGTCCTGAGTAAGTTTGTCATTTAATTTATACACATCCTCTCTTTCTGAATGCGAACTGTGCTGATATGCATAGTAATTTTGGGGGAATTGATTGATTAGGTGTAGCTGAAAAATTCTAAATCATTTCAGCAAAAATATTTCTATAAATCTAAGTACAATTATTGAATAAAGAAGAAAATATTGAAAACAAAATGGAGAATTAGTTCATTATCACCAAGCCCACTTTGGATTGATACAGGCAAAGAGCATATTGAAATGATTCAATTTGGTGCATGGACATATTTGTAAATAATTTGTGGAATAACTTCTTCACACAGATTGTATTCATGTATTTAACCCCTTCCACATACAGCAAATATGCAGCAGAGGATTTTGAAACTAGAATTGGGGAAAAATATATAAATGAAATTATTATCAAGGAATACTACATCAAGAGTTTAAAACATTTTGAAAAAAGGAGAAAGTGTTCTTGAAAAGAAATTGGTTTTTGTCAAAATATTTTCAAATGTCACCTGCTCAATTTGCATCAAAATGAGCTTGCAAGAGGGAAAGCTTTAAAATGGAACATGACATTTTGAGGGTTTTTAACTATGTTTGTGTTAACAGGATTGTACAAAAAAACACTATTTATAGGTGGTACTCAACTTATATCATGTAAATGTAATCAAGGCGCATTATCACATTTCCTCCATACATGCAACCAAACATTGTGGAAAAAGAAGTTGCCTTATAAGTCATTAAAGCGCATTCTTTAATATTCTTATAATTTCCTATAAAACATATATGTTGGTTCATTCATGTTATTGTTGATGCTACCTTTTACCTTTTTACAAAGGTAGTTAAAATTCATCTGAGATAAAAAATCTATGCTATCGAAAAAAATGCTTAATTAATGAAATAAGTTGCACTATTAATAACAGAATCATTTAAGGCATTTTGAATTGCTTTTATACCACATTTCTAAGATTACTCTAGATAGCATGGGCCAAACATAATTGAGGAACCATTCCAGGTATTTTGTATGGAAATTTACATAAAATACATTTTCATTTATTAGAGACCGAGTACTATTAAGAAAATGTCTAGGCAAAAGCGCAGAAAACCCCTTTAAATGAAAGAACAATTATTGAATAGAGTTGAAAACGTGGTGACAAAAGGAGGAATTACTCGTTTTGAGCAATTTCTTCTTTTGTCGCCATGTTTTCAAAAAGCCGTCTACTACAGAAGTGTCAGAAAGTGTCTATATGAGGGAAAGGGTTAAGGAGATTTCAGACTTTTTCTAAAGGAGGTTTTCAATTTTGTATACTGCAAATTCAATTTTTTGGGAAAGAGTTAAATTTATACAAATAAATGTACTAAAACAAGTTCATGTCAAATTGCAAGCAATACAAGAGTCCCCTACCGGATCATTGACCTCTAAGTGTGACCTTGACCTTTGAGGTACAAGCCTGTATATTGTGTGCCACATGTCGCCTCATCATGGTGAACATGTGTCCCCAGTAACTTGGGAATCCTAAGATGCATGGTTAAGATGTGAGCCGGACAAGGTATAGTCCTATAAAATAGTACTCATTTTGACCTTTGACTTCTAAGTGTGACCCTGACCTTTGAGGTACAGGTGCAGGTCTTGTGTTCAACACGCCACCTAATCATGGTTTACATGTGTGCCCAGTAACTTAGGAATCCTATGATGCATGGTTGAGATGTGAGCCGGACAAGGTATAGTCCTATCAAACAGTACTCATATTGACCTTTGACCTAAGTGGGTCCTTGACATTTGAGGTACATTCCTGGGTCTAGTGCGCGATTCGCCGCCTCATTATGGTGAACGTTTGTGCCAAGTTTCTTGGAAATCCTATGGTGGATGGTAAAGATGCGGGCCGGACAAGGTAATCCTATCAAACAGTACTCATTTTGACCTCTAAGATGGTTAAGATGCGGGCTGGACAAGTTTAGGTTGGACTGACAGACGGATAGACAGACGGAATCGACCAAACCTATATTCCCCAAACTGGTCTAGGTGACTAATAATGTCAGTCTCACTACATCCAAATACAAAGAATTGCATAAGTAAATAATCAAACAACAGGCGAGGTTTAATTTCCTCTGTTGTTCCATTGTTTACTTTCTGCACTTCTAGGGAAAATTATAGTTATGTCTGATATATCAATAATCATATATTTAATTAGTTGTTGGTAAACACATTACCTGACCTATATGTGTACTTTTTATGCCCCCGGAATCACCGATTCGGTGGGCATCTAGTTTTTGGCCTGTCTGCACGAAAAAAACCTTTAACCTTGACCACTACTTTTGAACCATAACAGGTACGGCTACCATATTTCACGTGTGTATTACTTGTGACATGACCTTTCTGTCAGTACCAAAATGTTTGACCTTGCGACCTTGACCTTTGACCTAGATGTTGCCATTCTCGAAAAAAACTTTAACCTTGGCCATTACTTTTGAACCATAACAGGTACGGCTACCATATTTCACATGTGTATTCCTTGTGACATGACCTTTCTGTCAGTACCAACATTTTTGACCTTGCGACCTTGACCTTTGACCTAGATGTTGCCATTCTCGAAAAAAACTTTAACCTTGACCACTACTTTTGAACCATAACAGGTATGGCTACCATATTTCACATGTGTATACCTTGTGACATGACCTTTATGTCAGTACCAACATTTTTGACCTGGCGACCTTGACCTTTGACCTAGATGTTGCCATTCGGGGGTATCAGTGTTTCACAAACACATCTTGTTAAAGTCATCTAATGCAGATTTAATGTATATTGAAAAGGGTCATACAGGATATGGGTTGGATCACTGTACTTTAAACTTTATCTATTTCAGGTGAAGATCCAATGAATATGGTTGTCTGAAATCATAAGACCACAATCTTCAGAGACAGCTTGACAGATGTGACCACTTGCACAAGTTTTACCCAGGAACTAAGCACAACACCTGTATTTTTCATTGAAAGTTAGAGGAATAAGGAATAATACATCAGGAAAGAATCTCATTTGTCATGAATCTCATTTGTCATTCTCCTTTTCCCAAAATGCTCTCAAATATGTACCAAATACAATGCTCATCCTTATTTGAAAACATCGTCAGAAGAATAGGGGCACATTTTGGTAGAGTATAGAATAAGACAATGGATAAAGATTAACCCTTAATGTGATGTCTTATCTTGACTTTTTAAAATGAAAATAAGAGTATGACAATTGTTGACAAACTTGTATAAAAATGTTTGCAATGAAGAAAACGTTTTGAGACATTTTGAAAGTATTAATCTTTTCCAACATACAACTAGTTTGCACCAGAAAAATGAAAACATATGAGCAAAAATATGTAAAACCTTAAAAATAGGAAGTATAAGTCCTGCAAAACAAGTTGAAAACACTGTGGTAAAAGGGAGAAACAACTCATCATGAGCAATTTCTACTTTTGCCATAATGTTGCCAAAAGTCATCTGCTGCAGCGGCATCAGGAAGAGTGTTGGAGAGGTTTAATATTGTGCACATGTAATTCAGTACAGCTTTGATATATTATGAGAAATAAAAAATCATAAAGAAACACATTTGTTAACTTGGATATATTATTGTGTTCAAAATATATTGTCTATATATTACCACTAAGATAGTGTAAAACCTGTGGAAAATGACTTCCTCGTGCACCCACGCTAAGTACCCACTTGGATACAGATTTACATAATTTGAACCTTCTATGACCAATTTGGAACAATGCTGAATGAGATCAGATGCAAAGAAGTCAGTTTGCACCTGTCTGGGATGATGATAATGGTGTTTTTTTGGAGAGCCTCACTGGAATGTTCTGGGAAAAGGAGGAATTCTTAAAATGAGTGGTTCAAGGCAAACCAACCTAAAGTAATTTTAACAAGTGTACATAATGATCAGCCATTGCATCCATGTTGAATGATCAAAATGGTTACCGGTACAGTTTCCTGTGACTTTCTATGACTAAATGGTGAATGGTAAAGAACCAGGGGCCCGTTTTACTAACGGACTTACGCTTACGTAACTCAAGAATTTTCGTAAGTTTTTGCGTACGCAAATATTTTTTTCGTAACTGCGTTTTACTAAGATTTTATTACGTAACTTTCATGTAAATATTTGCGTATATTTACGTTGGAAGAACGCTTGCGTAAGTTTATTTTTATCAGCGTAAATATGGCCGACCAAAGACAAATCAGACGTCGCCAACCGCGTAATTTCCGCGAAAGAACCAATTTACTGAACAACCTCAGTGACAGGGAGATTAAAGAAAAGTATAGGCTAACGAGGCAGCAGATTTCGGATTTGCATGACCTCATAGAGGAGGACATTGCTTCAAATACAATGAGAAGTCATGCCATTCCAGCGATGACCAAGGTAAACATAGTCTGTTATTAAGTGTTTCAATCTCTCGACTTTTCTATTACCCGTTTCCGTTTGTATAGCCAGAGAAAAAAGTACTTCGAGGATAGTCTCCCTTAATTAGACCTTCACCTTGGATATAAACAAAGTCTGATAATGCGACGCTAGAAGCATAATTGTTTTTACAATCAATATCTACAGCAATGAACTTGCTTTTAAAAGTTCACCGAAACTACATAAATCAGTGACCCACGTTGTAGGCGTTTACTCAGATAAGTTCAATGTTACGAATGTGAAATTATGTTAAACAGCTTAAGGACTATGTCATGGCTGAAATTATAAAACGAGTGGGTGGGGTATACAAGTTTAAATTCTCATTTACATGAAAATTGAAGGCTCGTTGCACCTACAAGGATACTTTACCTAACTATTAAAGGTATTTTATTTATACAATAGGTAACTAACAATGTGAAAAGCTGACCAGAAAAATGGTCATTTAATTTGCCTTTAAATTACCAACCTAATCGTTTCAATTATTTTCTTTCATTCAGATACATTTTAAAAAGCTTTTCTGACCAAGTAATAATAGTTAAACGGCGCAAAGTCCTTTTACTTTTTGAAAATTTTAACTTTTATACCCCACCCACTCATTTTCTAATTTCAGCCATGACATAGTCCTTAATCCTGTTATTTAATTTTAATCCGAATAATACACATATTCAGATGTAAGTTCATTGAATGGCTGAAATAGAAAAAACTGTCTGTGATTTGCATTGGGTGACATTTCCCCAACATTGTATTGCAACTACAGTCAAACTTGTCTTAAGCAGCCACACAAGGAACATACATAGCTCTATATACCTTCTATTCATTTTCAGAAGCAAAATGACAAAGTTAAAAATAAGACGCTAGTTATTATCACCATAGCAATGTTATGTAAACGTGAGCAGGGCAACTGAATGTAAAATAATTGCAGAAGATGTCCTAATATTGTGTTATACCTGTAACCCTGTAGATATACTATTGTTCATTGAATGGAATATTGTCTAAAAAACAGTTTGTGTAAAATTTTAAGATATCAACATTGTGACTATTATACTATAAATATGAGTGTCACATCAAATATTTATAGGAAACTCTGATAAACCTGTAATAAGACTACAGACATGTTTCAAATAACTAACTACAATTAAGCATACTATGATAATACATTAAATTGTTTGTTTCTTTTGTGTTAGCTCCTCATTACACTGCAGTTTTTGGCCAAAGGAGAATTCTACAGTGAGGGAGGACTCGTCCATGGGGTGTCAAAGAGCTCTGTGTGTGTATCCGTTTGGCAGGTAAGTTACTAAGTAAACTTTCATGACTAGGAACAAATCTTGCAAAGAAATCACATAGAATGATTTCAATATGTCAATATCATGAATATGGCATTTTAAAATGGGAAAGTCCCAATACCAGTTTTATATGGGTATCACTAAACGGAGTCTGGTAAAATCTGACGGTCTATCCCATGATATCAATGTTTTGTTGATTTAATATATTTGTTTTAACTTTTGAAAATATTATGGACAAAGGTGAAATTGTCATGAGACCAAATCGTGAGCAATTTCTCCTTTGGCCACAATGTTTCAATTTTATTTAACAGTTCAGCTATTATATATGGAGATATTTCAGGTTTTTTACCGTTTTTATAATATGTTCAAGGTCGTCTGCTGCAGATTTGTTGTATGTGGGAAAGGGTTTAACAAGCCTTTTGGATTTAACTAATGTATAACAACTTCACTACACAGATTAGAAGCTTCCTTTAAATGAATTGATTAATTGATTGGGGTTCAACGCCATTTTAAACATTTTTTCAGTCATATCACGGTGGCAAGTTCACTTACTTGTATGTTTCTTGACTTTCTCCCACCAGTACTTCAATCATACAACAATCTTTCCAAACAACTTGCTGCTTTTCCACATGGCCATTTGTGGAAGTCGAATGACGCTTGTCACAATGACTTTTGTCAAACGTAGGAAAGAATGTAGGCCGAGCTGGGGTTCAAACTCACAACCCCTGGATTGACAGCCCACATCGCTACCGACTGAGCTACCGGGGCTCGGCCCCTTTATGTACAATAATTGAATAGAGTTAAAAAGGTATAAGGAAGTTATGGCCCACTGCATTTATGTGCCATATTTGGAAGATATGGCCCATGATATTTGAATTATATAGTGTTAACTAAAATACCCTGGAGGTGGTATTACTATTAACACCTAACAGGAGGTAATTATAAAAGCCTGTTTATGATAACATAATACATTCCGTTTAAATTAAGTATTTTATTTATGATAAATATTTAACAATGTGAACAAATACTAAATACTAAAAGTTCACATAAACAAAAACAATTGCCTTTTTATTGGATGCTATTAGATTCAAAGTATTAATTCACCACTTATTACTAACTGACAGAGTGGAAAACAGTGCATAAAGAGTTCCAATTTTATCAAGCTACTTTAAGTAACATAACATAACATAACATATCTTAATTTAGCACTAAATAATACATACTTATAGCCAATAAACATAGAAATAGTTTACATTATAAAAGGTTGTGTGTAATATGAGTCAGAGAAATTGAGGTAGGAATATATGTAATGTAAATAGTCGTTTCTGAAATCAATATAAATATAATTAAGTTTTTAAACCTGTAGAAAACATTGGGAAAAGTTAAAGCTATGTAATAGTTTAGGTAAGAAAGTGATGTCATTCCTGTGCATTCCATGTAACACTTTACTGTTAAACAGTCAAGAACATACATTTAGCATGAGACAGTAAGAAATTGCCCAGGAAGAGTATATATGATAATTTAACGTTGCAAAGTCACATGAGGTATAATGAATGTGTTTGGGCCATAAATTCCAGATACCGTTTAAAACATGGTGACAACAGGAGTAATTGTTCGTTTTGAGCAATTTCTTCTTGTGTCGACGTGTTTTAAAAAAAAAAGGCTGTTTGCTACAGAGGCGTCAGAAAGCGTTTATATGAGGGAGAGGGTTAACACATGAATTTATTGACAAATGACTATTAAAATGAAATAACTATGAGTTGTAGTAAATCTGATATTAAGTTTTACTTCACTCTAGTCAATCAGCTTCAGATGTTTACCAGCAATTTGTTATCGCCCTAGTAGTACAATGTAGTGCACTCATAACTGTTGATGGAAACATCAGCAACTTGAGAGATGTCAGTTCAAGTCTGATCTGGGGTTTGTAAGAATTTAGGTACAACCATCATCATGTGCTGACAGTGGATCTATAATAAATGTCCATTTATATTTCAAGCTGAATGATGTCAGCACTACTTCTATATTTCACTGGTCAGAAGTCCACCAAATTTTACAAAAGTGATTGGTGCCAAGCATACTAGTGTATATCTTCAGATTGTTAATGTTCAGTTATATGTATGCTAAATGGTTGGAGACATTTGTGTTCTTGTTGTGAAAAACTATCTCTAGTTGATATGGTTCTTTAATTTGTGAACAGATAAAGGAGACAAGAGTAGAATCATAACATTTTGGGGTTTTATGTATAAGTCAGTAGTTAATAAGACATTAATGTTCCATATTTTACACTATTAAGGTTGTAGCTGCAATAGACAGGCATGTGCTGAATATTAATTTCCCAACAACACAGGACAGACTGGGTGCCATTAAAGGACAATTTTATCAGGTTGCCAGGCTTCCCAGCTGCATTGGTGCAGTAGATGGGACGCTAATACCGATTATTGCTCCGAAGGTGAGGGAAGATATCTACGTGTGCAGGAAAGGTTACCATGCCATAAATGTGCAGGCAGTAGTCAGTCCAGATATGAGGTATGATTAAATTTACTGTAACTATGATCCCGTATAATAGTACATTACAATAAATATGTAAAACAGAATGCAAGTTGACCTCATAATCCATAACACACAGCTTCTTACAAGTTTCTGATTGATTGTGGATTAACCCCGATTTTAACAATTTCTCACGATTTTAACAATTTCTCACGTCGTATCACATGGGGCCAGTTCACCTACTTTTTTTCCTGGTTTTCTCACACCCAGTACTCCACATAACAATCTTTCCAAGCCACTGGCTGCTTTTTCACATAGACTTAGTTCATTGGTGGAAGACGCATGTTGCATTGACTCTTGTCGAGATTCGAACTCACAACACCTGAATTGACAGCCGTCTTCGTTATCGACTAAGCTACCGGGGTTCGGCTGTAACAACATTGAAAGTGTGGACATCCTATTATTTCCATGAATAGAGTTTTATGTCACTTAATTTAAAATAGTATTCAATGGACAATTTCATTACATGTTCATGGTGTGATCAAGAATGTTTAAACAGTTCAATACAAGTGCATTAGAATTAAGAAGATAAATACAGATACTTGGGAGTGTTAACTCTTTCCCTCATACAACACTTTTGCAGCAGAAGACTTTGAATATATTTTGTCAAAACATAGAAAATTTCTATAATTGAATTGATAACCTATGACTAAAAGTGAAAAACATTGTACTCGTTTTGAGCAATTGTTCTTTGGTACTATGTTTTCAAAAGGCCGCCTGCTGCAGAGGCATCAGAAAGTGTCTGTAAGTGGGAAAGGGTTAAAAAATATTCAAATTTCAGATTCATCGATGTGGTCTCTCAGTGGCCAGGATCCACACATGATAACACAGTTTTTGAAAACTGTGGCCTGAAGGCATGGCTAGATGAAAATCCTGTTGGTTGGCTCCTTGGAGATGCAGGTTATGCATTGAAACCGTACGTACTGACACCAAAGGCAAGAAAATTACTTTTCACATTATATATTATACAGAAAATAGCATAAACATTTTTCTATTCCAATCAAACACTTGTTCATGTAAACTTATCCCAATAATAATTCTATAATGGTATTGATACATCAATTAAGCTTCCAGTGTTTTTACGCTGACCATAATGATTGATAAAATAATTCAGCCAGTTTGTATAGATGCATTTAACCCTTTCACTCATATAGACGCTTTCTGACGCCTCTGCAGTAGACAGCTTTTTGAAATCATAGTGACAAAAGAAGAAATTGCACAAAACGTGCAATTTCTCCTTTTGCCACACTGTTTTCCACTTTTAGTCATAGGTTATCCATTCAATTATAGAGATTTTCAATGTTTTGACAAAATATATTCAAAGTCGTCTGCTGCAGAATTGTCGTATGAGGGAAAGGATTTATAATTAAATGGCACATGACAATTTTCACAATATCATTTATAGATGCGACCTGCAAACCAACAGGAAACTGCCTTCAACTTGGCACACAGTCGGACAAGAATGGTAGTTGAAAGAGCCTTTGGATTGTTGAAGTCCAGATTTAGGTATTTTTTGGCTAAAGTATTCATTTAGTAGAGCTTTACTAATCGTACTGGTTCTGTTTGGAATGCAAGTGCATATGTGAAATGGAATACATGCATCTTATGTCTGTGCAGTGGTAATAACACTAGAAAGCACCTTGTAGATTTTCATTCAATGCGAGTGTATACTGTTGCATTACATGTAATGCCAAACTATGAATACTGGTATTTTTCTCAAATGATGTACTTTTATGTTTGCATGTTTGAAAATCTGATTAAGGTTTTGAAAGCAAATACATGTATCACCAAATTTCATAACTACTTGATATAACGCTTCAAACCTTTATGCTTATTACTATCTTATTATAAAAGAACATTATACATTGAATACATCTTTTCATTTTGAACAGGTGCCTTCATAAAACCGGAGGATTTCTCCAGATTAGCCCAGAGAAGGCTGCCAAAGTGTTTGTGGTTTGTGCCAAACTCCATAACTTATGCATAGATGGAGGATTGGGGTTTGATGGCGAAGTTGAAATAGTGCCTGATAATGCAGCGCCATTCTTGGGAGATATTGATCTCAATGCACAGAGGGCAAGAGCAGCACTAATTGCTAGATTTTAAAATTACTTCTTTGTATAAATTTGTTAAATTCAGAGGGCCTATTTAGATCTATAAAAAACATATTGCTCTTGTTTTACAAAATGGAGCAATAACATAATTTCTATTTCTCCTTTTCTGCAGCAGACATTTTGTGACAACATTGTGCCAAAAGGATAAACTGCTCATAATGAGCAATATCTCCTTTTCCCACTATGTTTTCAACTTTGTTCAACATTTATTTACTATCATTTTACTAAGATTTTTCTATAGTTTTGCAGGTCTGTTTTCAAAGCTATCAGTCAAGACTTGGTGCAAAAAATACTTATGTTACATATATGAAATAATTTCTAATTGTCTACATAGACCTTTATGTGTACAAAAACCATTCCCATGTTTCTATCTGATGCCTCTACAGCAGACATTTTGTGACAACATTGTGCCAAAAGGAGAAATCGCTCATAATGACCTATTTCTCCTTTTCCCACTATGTTTTCAACTTTATTCAATATTTAAACCATCATTTACTGTGATTTTTCTATATTTTTGCCGTTCTTTCTTAAAAGCTATCTGTTGAGACCTGATGCAAGAAGTACTTATGTTACATAAAAATAATTTATAAATGGCTAAATATACCTTTATGTGTACACAAATCATTCCCATGTTTCTATCTGATGACTCTGCAGCAGACATTTTGTGACAGCATTGTGCCAAAAGGAGAAATTGCTCATAATGAGCTATTTCTCCTTTTCCCACTATGTTTTCAACTTTATTCAATATTAAAACTATCATTTACTGTGATTTTTCTCTAGTTTTGCCAGTCTGTTTTCAAAGCTATCTGCTCTAAAGACTTGATGCAAAAAATACTTATGAAATACTTATAATAAAGCTTTCTCAACATACTGACACTATTTGATTTTTCTGCTGCAAAAAAAACTTTGAAAACATTATGTTAAATGTGGGAAAAGGTAGAAATGAAAGTTTTAATTTTTAACATTGCAGCAAAGGAATTAAAGTCCATATCTGGGAAAGTGGTTTACTCCTCTGCTTCAGATTTGTTATATATCTTATTGAAAATGTGTAAGATAATGAATAGTAAACATACTATTCATTATCTTACAAATTTTCAAAAATATGAGTAGCTTGAATTTGGAGCAGACTGTTGTTGATCATTTGTTGTTGCTTCAACATCTGCTCCAAAAGCTCGTTTTGACGCTCTAAGAGTCTTTCCACATTTTCCATTGGTGTTGTTCTGAAAAATAAGAATAAAAACATTGAATTGTACCATCACCATCACTTCAAACCGTATTGAATTCGTTGTAGAAATGAACATGTATTCAATAGTATTTTTACATTAAATAACATAGCCACAATCAGGTCTGATGCAAGATATCTCTTTGGAGCATGTTAGAAAAAAAAATTTTGGAAAAAAAAGGATACATTCATTGAAGTATAAGGTTTTATGCCCGACACACATTACCACTTTTCAATTTTGTTTTACCACTCTCACATTCAACTACTCTTCCACCAACCCATTCATTTTACCACCCTCCAAAAACAACCTTACTCTCCCACTCACTCCAAACACTAATTCACTCAGTGACTACAAACACCCACACATATCCATTCACTCCAACACTCAATAAGCAACACACATACAGTCACTAACTCATGCTATAGATCACAAACACATACATTCACTACAACAGTCAATCAACTACAAACTTATTCATTCACTCACTCGCCCATTCATGCACTCGCTCACTCACTTAAACACTCGCTCACACGCAAACTTAAATCTAGTCACACGTTCCCTAGTTAATGGAATAACGATCCAATAACTGTTTGTAAAGTTCTTATCCATATGTACAACTCTTTAAAATGATTACAATTGCCTTACGTTTCGTTTTGCGAATGAAAATGGCACTGCGATCATATTGGGCAATAATACAGATTTTTGATGATGAAAATTCTGCAACATAATTATTGCTCCCTTTACATATTTAAAGAAAAATTAATAATGTTGTAAAACAATTATGGTAGACTTCATTAACCCTTTCCCTCATACGGCAATTCTGCAGCAGACGACTTTGAACGAATTTCTCCTTTTGTCACTATGTTTTCAAAAAGTCGTCTGCTGCAAGAGGCGTCAGAAAGCGTCTATATGAGGGAAAGGGTTAATGGATGGTTTGAATTGATAACATCAAAATTATTTGATCTGAGAGTATTGAACATCTAAAAAACCTACCTATATGTTGCCTGAATTATATCTTCAAACACTGTATAGCTAACCTGTATGTTTTTAATCATATAACTTATCCAATATTTAAGAATGTATCTCAATAAAAAAAATTGTAATTTAACTAATTCCAATTGTGTCAATCCTATTGTACTATTTGCAATTATTAACTCTTTCAGCGCCAAATTGTTTAAAGAAAACCTTTCTATGTTCAAAATCAGACGACTCTATTTTCGTGTTATAGGAGTTTTGGAATATTTTCATAACTAAAAGCCAAAAAATGCTGATTTCAGGTGAGACAGCTCGTTATGAGCTGACTCGCCTGAATCTGCATTGTTTGCAAAAACCTCAGTATTGCCTTTGGCGCTGAAAGAGTTAATGTATATGGGTCAGAGGCCTAAATACTTGAATAAAGAATTGAATTGAATTGAATTGGCAGTTCTTCATTTACTTTTAAAGTCACAATAAATCAATGTCAATTATGAAAATAAGAAGACAGGTAGTGTCTGTTCTAAAATTACTAAGCATACAAAATTACCTTGTGATTCACTTATATTTATATGAACAACACACTCTTTATTAAAATGGTGAGCCAACGAAAATAGGGCATAGTATGTTCATGCTCTTGCTGATCTTGTGGTAATTGCTTCTATCACGATGTGCACAGAAGTTTTATTTGAATATCTTTAACAGTTATTTGGGCTTTGATAGTGCCTATACTTACATTCTTTCTCCAGTGGCTGCCCCGATTGGCAGCATAGCCACTAACACATTTTCATTCATCTCCTCAACAAAATGCGACTGTCCTCCGGTTGTTTTTGAAGTTGCACTGCTGCTAGATTCTGAAAGATTATAAAAATAATTGTATATATCTATATTTATTGCATACTTTGATATTGTCACGTTCACTTTGCATTGAAGAAAGGGGTCATGATTTTTCGATCATGACCGCTGTCAAGGAGTGATCATAACCGTAGATAAGGACGTGCGAAAATTATGCGTAATATACATGCTAGGGACTACTTTTTAGCTCTACTAGCCAAAGGCCAGAAGAGCTTATGCCGTGGTGTGGTGTCCGTCGTCCGTGCGACCGTCCGTAAACAATTGCTTGTGAACGCGATACAGTCTTCGGTTTTGATTGAATCTCAATCAAACTTATGCAGTGGTTAGATATCCATGACAGCTCGGTTCCTTTCGCAAACCAGCCAGATACGCTTATGCAAGACTTGATTATGGCCCTTGAAATTGTCAAAATTGCTATAATTGAGCTTGTGAACACAATAGAGGCTCCATTTACTATCTGATCTTCACCAAACTCAGATAGTAGTTAAATATTGATGAAGGCTCAGTTCCTTTCTAAAACCAGCCAGATGTGCCCTTGCATGACTGGATTAATTTATGGCCCTTGAAATTGTCAAAATTGCTATAATACAGCTTGTGAACACAATAGAGCCTCCATTTACTATTCAATCTTCACCAAACTTAGATAGTAGTTAAATATTGATGAGAGCTTGGTTCCTTTCGCAAACCAGCCAGATCCGCCCATGCAAGACTGGATTATGGCCCTTGAAATTGTCAAAATTGCTATAACACAGCTTGTGAACACAAAAGAATACTGAAAATTCCGTATGCATTGAAATACCTACCACATGTTCCCAGTCGGAACGTGTCAATTCCCGGAAAACCACCAATGGCAGATTCCCCAATCAAGTTGATCATCTGTAATAAATATTTAATTTTAGATGTTTAGCTTCTCATCAATTATATATGGGTAAACAGCATAAATATATTTTCCTCTATTTTCAATTCATTGAACAAATAAGGATCTTAAAATGATATTTAAATGAATGAAATAATGTTATAATTACGGTGCCTACTTGATGATATACAATATGGTCTTGTAACAAATCATGCAATTATCCTTTATCATTAAAACATTATTTAACTATCAAAAACCCTCTCTAAATCTTTATTTTTTTCCTCATATGTGCTGAATCTTTTCAGGAGTTTTCTTATTTATTTTTATCATTGATATACAGAGGATATTTCATGAGTGTTTATTTATTATCACATTTATGATAACATGATAATAATAATTAAACACGAAAAAAGATACCCATTAAGACTGGAAACCAAACAAGCAGTGCCATATGATATTTATTCAATGGGATATTGACACTTTAAATACAATATTAAATTGGATATAGCTAAGTTTACCTTCTCCTCCCATCCATCTAACTTGGGCGCCGGTCCACCACCAGTCATACAGGCCATCTGTCTCCTCACCCTTTCTCTCCGCTTCACATCCGTCTTCAAATCACTTAGTTTTTTCTTGGACTCCTCCATGGTCCTTACACAGGAGCCTTTACCCTGGGAATTCACTCTGAAAGATAATTATGTACTGTAGTGAAGACAAAGACTCATACAGATGTTTTACCTTAAAGTCATTTCGCCTCCAAAATACAAGTATGACTAACATGCATTTGTATATAGTTTATTTAGGATTATGTGTTTAAATGCACAATTATGTATGTGCTAAATAATGTTTTGTTGGCAATCGTTTCAATCCATAACAACAAAATAACACTTCACACATTAGCATCAGCATACAGGAATAGGGGGTGAAACGTCGAGGAATAAATAGACTTGACACCAACAAAGATACTGACATATCCTACTGTTTTTTTTTTTAGATACATGATCTCAACCGACCACCACCTCTTGCAATATATAGTAAAGTTGAAATAGTTAACAATATAAATGATAATTACATAAACTATCTGAATGGGAACAATACTAGGTTATGTTGGGTTGGGTAAAATTTCTGATGCCTGCCCATAAACAAACATTCTTCAAGTGGTATGGTAAAAATATGCCACAAACTATATAGATATTGCAAAATGTAATGAAAACATTTCTTAACAGTGTACACATTTGAGGTAACATTGGTACAGCTTGAAGTTAATGTTTGGGTTGTTGAATAGTACAATTTTCGTTAATGGTTGACCTGTCGTCGACATGTTTTTGTTTAAATACCTTTCATTTATGCTTTTCCAGGTAGCTTCCTTCATCGCTCCTGTTAAAGATGGTGTGAGCTTCCCCTCTATGATGGAGGAAGACTCGAAATAACCGCATCTTAATGCCTCTATCTCCCCGGAGGACCAATTTTCCTTCCTGCGTGGCTTCTTTGGCGGAGTCTCCATGATTGTTGTGAGCAGACGATTTGTTTGTTTACAATCTTTGACAGATGCGCGCGAAGCGTGAATTTTACCTCCAATGGAGAGTTTACAATTTGTTGACAGGTGCGCGCTAAGCGTGAATTTTTTACCTCCAATGGAGAGTTACGAATTTCTTACGGTACGGATCAGAAAATAACTTACGAACTTTTGATAAAACATCACTTTCGCCGACATTTCGTGTTTGTTTGTCTAACATAACGACGGTTGTTATGTACGCACGCGGTGGGCGGCGCTTAACTCAAAAAGTCGTAGGGTCAATTGAATGGATAACCTATGACTAAAAGTGGAAAACATTGTGGCAAAAGGAGAAATTGCTCATTGCTGCAGAGGCGTCAGAAAGCGTCTATATGAGGGAAAGGGTTAAAAAAGAATTCCCGGAATATATGACTAATCTATTCACATCATGAACCAATACAAATCTAAGATCTGCCGCCCAACATACACTTCGCATTTCTAAACCAAGAATAGAATTTTATAGAAAATCTTTGACCTAATCAGAACTAAAAATATGGAACCAGATTCCATTACATGTCAGAAATTGTGAAAATTTAAAGAAATTTAAATCAATATATCTTTCCTGATGGAATAGTGGAGGACATCATTTTCTTGAATAAATTATCTACCATAACAGTGCTGGTATCTTGAATGCAACAGTGTCTATGTAAATATGTGTATGTTACCTTGTATAAGTAAATATTTATTAATGTTTTAACAGAGGCCTGCAGGGAAGACTGGGCATAAAGTCTTTATTGATATATTGTTTTTGTCCTTGATGTCTGTCTGTCTGTGTCCATCTGTCTGTCTGTCCGAAATCGTGTCCGCTCCATATCTCCAAGACGGCTTGAAGGATTTTCATGAAACTTGGGTCACATGTTCACCTCATTAAGGCGATGTGCAGAACCCATGTCTCGACCATCCCAGGCCAAGGTCACGGTTGAACGTCAAAAGTTTGAGGCTTTATTTCATGTCCGCTCCATATCTCCGAGACGGCTTGAAGGATTTTCATGAAACTTGGGTCGGATGTTCACCTCATCAAGGCGATGTGCAGAACTCATGTCTTGACCAGCCCGGGTCAAGGTCACGCTTGAAGGTCAAAGGTTTTAGGGTTTATTTCGTGTTTGCTCCATATCTCTAAGACGGCTTGAAGGATTTCTAAGAAACTTGGGTCAGATGTTCACCTCATCAAGGCGATGTGCAGAACTCATGTCTCGACCATACCGGTTCAAGGTCAAGGTCACACTTG
Organism: Serripes groenlandicus; assembly: GCA_031761405.1. Taxonomy (NCBI): domain Eukaryota; kingdom Metazoa; phylum Mollusca; class Bivalvia; order Cardiida; family Cardiidae; genus Serripes; species Serripes groenlandicus. The sequence goes on from JASEVX010000002.1 coordinate 113,998,867, forward strand.
AAGGTCAAAGGTTTGAGGCTTTATTTCGTGTCCGCTCCATATCTCCAAGACGGCTTGAAGGATTTTCATGAAACTTTGGTCAGATGTTCATGTCATCAAAGCGATGTGCAGAACCTATGTCTCGACCATCCAAGGTCAAGGTCATGCTTGAAGGTCAAAGGTCTGAGGCTTTATTTCGTGTCCGCTCCATATCTCCAAGACGGCTAGAATGATTTTCATACAACTTGAGTCAGATGTTCACCTCATCAAGGCGATGTACAGAACCTATGTCTCGACCATCCCGGGTCAAGGTCAAGGTCACGTTCAAAGGTTTGAGGCTTTATTTTGTGTCCGTTCCATATCTCCAAGACGGCTTAAAGGATTTCTAAGAAACTTGGGTCAGATTTTCACCTCATCAAGGCGATGTGCAGAACCCATGTCTCGACCATACTGGTTCAAGGTCAAGGTCATGCTTGAAGGTCAAAGGTTTGAGGCTTTATTTCGTGTCCACTCCATATCTCCAAGACGGCTTGAAGGATTATCATGAAACTTGGGTCAGATGTTCACCTCATCAAGGCGATGTGCAGAACCCATGTCTCGACCATGCCGGTTCAAGATCAAGGTCACGCTTGAAGGTTAAAGGTTTGAGGTTTTATTTTGTGTCCGCTCCATATCTCCAAGACGGCGGAGTCTGATGTTCACCTCATCAAGGCGATGTGCAGAACTCATATCTCGACCATACCGGTTCAAGGTCAAGGTCACGCTTAAAGGTCAAAGGTTTGAGGCTTTATTTCATTCCGCTCCATATCTCCAAGACGGCTTAAAGGATTTCTAAGAAACTTGGGTCAGATGTTCACCTCATCAAGGCGATGTGCAGAACTCATGTCTCGACAATACCGGTTCAAAGTCAAGGTCACGCTTGAAGGTCAAAGGTTTGAGGCTTTATTTCATGTCCGCTCCATATCTCCAAGACGGCATGAAGGATTTTCATGAACCTTGGGTCACATGTTCACCTCATCAACCTATTGTCTGCTTTATAGGTTGGAATGTTTTGAGAGATTTTGATAGATATTTGAGGTGAAGACATCTGTTTTTTGCAAAAACAATTCTAGTTATTATTAATATTATTATTATTATTAGATCTATTATTTTATGACTCAAGAAAGAACAACAAGGAAATCAATTTCAGAAATATAATTTTTACCCGAGTTGCATATCGTACTATTTGAACACTCACAGGCAATATAGTAAAGTAGTGGCGATAAGATCACGGTAGGGACGGAGATTTACAGTATGTAGGACATGAGCCATAGAGGACCCTACTGCTGTATTTAAAGAGAGGCGGCCGGGCCTCGCCGCCGAAATACAACCTTATTGGTTTTTAACACACACTTCAAATGCTTGACTCCTGGTGGACTCAATGCACACACTATGAAAACATTTGCGGCCCAATTAAACTTTGCAACTACGACGGCAATTGGTGCTGCTTTTTAAACCTTGATTAGAATTTTTACGCTTTACACAGGATAGGTATGGCATAGACATTGATAAACCGACCATGGCACGCAATACACTTTACGGGTAGCACATGGAGGTTTATCTGCTGTGTAAAAATTGCGTATACTATTGCTATATAGAACTCTTCCATGGGAGCCATGCCCTATCATTATCACTGAACACTTATTTTTTTAACAGTTTGTTCTACTGGACACTTTGTACTACTTGTACTACTGAACACTTTGTACTACTTGTACTACTGAACTCTTATTTTTTGATCAGTTTGTTCTACTTAACACTTTGTACTACTTGTACTACTGAACTCTTATTTTTTGATCAGTTTGTTCTATTGAACACTTTGTACTACTTGTACTACTGAACTCTTATTTTTTTATCAGTTTGTTCTACTGAACACTTTGTACTACTTGTACTTACTTTAACACTTTGTACTACTTGTACTACTGAACGGACTTGCGGACGGGGCCGTTTGACACATACCACATACTCCGGCATAACGCACAACGTATTACAACTTTGAATCGATACCATCCACCGGTAGCCATGTATGCATAGAACTATTACGGACACTATAATTACTGTGTTGCCTAGTTGCCCTGATCAACCCTGGTAGGATTATGCCACTTGGCCCAATGGGGCATGACCGCCGGATGACCAGCATTTTTACTTTTAGTACATTTTTTGCCCGGCGAGCTCCTTATACACTTAGTCCCCACCGTGACAGTTATTATTTACAGTGTTCAAAACAAACAAAACGACAAGAACAAAAAATAGAAAACATTTGTTTTCAGGTTGGATGCACCGGATTTAACAGCTCGATTGGTGTGATTCCATTTCCGGATGTTCATCAGCCCGTGGGTGTCCAACATGCAACTCTAACATTGAAGATCTGAAGATATAAAGAAAAAAGCGGCAGTATTGTGAACAAACCGTTTGAACCCCTGAATGGGCTTAACCATGCGCATTATTACACCTCTGCAGAAAACGACTCAGATATTGTTATGACAAGGAGGAATTGACCAAAGCAATAATCCTAGACAAGATTTAACTTGATTTACAGGGTTATTCCCCGTTTCCTCTTAAGTTTTTTCAAAGTCATCTGTTGAAATTATTACATGTTTGAAAATGATAGGCCGCCATGCCTTAGTGTTCCTTATTATTTAATTTCCGTTATATGCGGGTTCCGCTATTCATTTCTTTTGTGGTGAGGGGCTTAACGCATGTAGCCTAAGTACCTAGTTGATTACCCATAGGTCTCAACTCTACTGAACACAAGCAAACACCTATTGCATGGGCAAGCCAGCGATTTATTCACAAGAGGAAGTAAGCAATTACAATGTGTGCTTCCTATATAAATATCAAATTGTTCCGTTGTCCGATCAGAACTTTAAACATAATGACTACGATATGACTACCCCAGGGGAAAAACCAGAGAGAAAAACATTTTATGAAAAGACTCTGGAAACCTGTGCAGTCCAATCGCATATTAACCATTCCTTATTCAATTCCTCCAAGTACATAACCTCGTATTGATTCCGAATTCGGATAATGAGGTTAACTGTTTGAAGTCTTGCCAGAACTGACCAAAAAACCCATCAAACCGGTCTTATATACTCCGCCATCGCACGGCGATCACGTGCACACATCTCCAACATGCGTATTCGTATATGCTAAGACAAACGTTCTCCACTATACTGTGTACCAAGGAGAACTTTGAATTCATATTCGGGGGATAAAGGGTGGGCGGGATTAAATCGACTGTTATACACAACTGTTGTACTGAAAAGGGGATATCAAAACACTTGCATGGGTATTTATACCGGTTGTTCCGCACGAGTGAAGTTGAGCCGGAGTTTGCCGATAACCGGCGGAGACGCCCGATCTGTTCCTATTGGATAACGGAAACTACCGAAGATCCGTAGGCGCCAGAAGATGGAACGGGTTTTCGCAAAAATAAGAGTGATTACTTTTAATTGCTAAAATTAATCAGTATTATTATTATTATAACTGATCAGACGCTGCCTCTCAAAAAAATAAAATTGGTGACGGCAAATATAAAAAGAAAGATTTTTTATTTGATCGCATATCTTTGTCATACCTTGTCAAAAAATTACATTAACCCCCTTTCCCACATGCAAACACATTTTAAACCATGTGTGGTGGCAGACAGCTTCTGACTAAATAGTAAAAGAAATAGAAATTGCTTATAACGAGCCATTCCTCGTTTTATCCAAATCTTTTTCACTCTATTCAATTATTACACTTATAGAGTTTTTAAAAAAGAATCCTAAAACTTTCGAAGTTGCCTGCAGCAGATTAATTTGTATGTGAAAACGGTAGTGTTCATATGTGTTTGTTTTTCAGCCCAGCTCTCTCACAGACAACATCCCAGGCAGAAATGGATCGGGAACAAGATGCATCGAAAACCAGTGTCACTGGGAAGTCGTCCATGACCGGTCGGGATTCAAAAATGTAAGTATCTAAAGTACTTTGATGGGCACACCTATCCTTTTGCACTGATAGTTGAAATGTAAGGTAGAGTAAAGTCTGATTTGTTAGCCCTTTCCCACATGCAGCGGACGACATTGGAAACATCTAGGCAAAAATAGGAAAAATCGCTTTATAGGAAAGTTTAAATAATTACATGGAGTGGAAATCATTGTGGCAAAAGGAGAAATTGCTAATGATGAGCAATTTCTCCTTTTGTCACAATGTTTTCTTAAGTTATCAACTGTAGATTCATCAACATGTATCTGTAGGTTGGAAAGGGTTAGTATAGTGAGTGTGTCTAATTCTAAAGTATCAGGATGGTCTTCATTTACATGTAACAGAATTGTGAACTTGCTAAAACTTTGTAAGTGACTAAATTTCAAAGTTTATATTTTTGGTTCAGAAATCTCAAAACTTTTGTAAATTCAAAAGGTTCTTAACCCTTTCCCTCATATAGACACTTTCTGCAGCAGATGGCTATTTGAAAACATAGAGACAAACAAAGAAATTGCTCAAAATGAACAATTTCTCCTTTTTCCACAATGTTTTCCACTTTTAGTCATAGGTTATCCATTCATTTATAGAGATTTTTCTATTTTTCGACAAAATATGTTCAAATTCGTCTGCTGCAGAATTGTCATATGAGGAAAAGGGATCAACAACAAAAAAGGTTCAAACTAAGAGTGATACACCTACAAATTCGAATTTTAAAGTTATATAGTAGAGATGAGCAATATTCTACTATCATAATTCTTTCAGATAATCTTGCTTTCTTTGTCTATGATAGATCTTTCTACAAATTTCATACCGGAACAAATATTTGACCTCTTTCCCTAATAGTTATCCCTTTTTGATGTATAGATGCTTCCTGACATCTTTGCAGTAGACCACTTTTGAAAACATTATGACAAAAGGAGAAATTGCTCAAAACAAGCTTTTACTCCTATTGTCACAATGTTTTCAACCCAATTCGATGATTTTACTTTCATATACAGAGATTTTTAATGATTTTGCCTTGATTTGTTAAAAGTCGTCTGTTGCATATTTCTTGTATGTGGGAAAGGGATAAAGTTGACTTTTGATGATGCTTTGATAACTTTTGAAATTGTGAGAAATTGCTGGTGATAAAAATTTCTCCTACTCTAAAACTACTAAAAAAAGAGATCCAAGAGCGTGAGTATATTTTGCTTACAGTGAATGGATGAAATAAATATCTATTAGCATGTACCGAATTCGCTGCTTTGAAAAACAGGTGTGTTATTATTTGTTATGAAATAAATATACGAAAGGCAATATTTGTCATCAGACTCCCAGTTAAACAACAATTCTAAAGGAATATAAGTTGAGATAAGAATGGTTGACAAAAATCGAAATCAAACTGAAATGCATGCAACCTTTTGTCCGGCATGGCATCTGTCTTCCGTCAACTTCTTCTCATCAGTAACCAGTACGTCAATTGGGATGAAACTTCACAAAAAGCATCCCCTCAAATTTCTTTCAAATTTTTGGGATCCATGCAGAATTCTGGTTTCCATGGCAACGAAATGAAAAAACTTTAAAATTCTTCTTCTCCCAAACTGGTTGGCAGATTTTCAAATAATTTTGTAGAAATGTTCAAAAAACATGGCCGCCAGTGGACAGGGCTATTTTGCCTTATATGGCTATAGTGAAAACTTAAAAAATCTCCTCCTCCAAAAGTGTCAGACTGATTTTCAAATAATTTTGTAGAAATGTTCCTAGGGTGACCCTCTATCAGATTCCTTTAAGCCAAGTTGATTGGTCGGAAAACATGGCCACCAGTGGGGCGGGGCTATTTTGCCTTATATGGCTATAGTGAAAACTTAAAAAATCTTCTCCTCCGAAAGTGTCGGGCCGATTGTCAAATAATTTTGTAGAAATGTTCCTTGGATGACTCTCTATCAGATTCCTTCAAGCCAAGTTGATTGGTCGAAAAACATGGCCGCCAGGGGGGCAGGGCTATTTTGCATTATATGGCTATAGTGAAAACTTAAAAAATCTTCTTCTCCGAAAGTGTCAGACCGATTTTCAAATAATTTTGTAGAAATGTTCCTAGTGTGACCCTCTATCAGATTCCTTCAAGCCATGTTGATTGGTCGAAAAACATGGCCGCCAGTGGGCAGGACTATTTTGCATTATATGGCTATAGTGAAAACTTAAAAAATCTTCTCCTCCAAAAGTATCTGGCCGATTTTCAAATAATTTTGTTGAAATGTTCCTAGGGTGACCCTCTATCAGATTCCTTCAAGCCAAATTGATTGGTCGGAAATTATGTCCGCCAGGGGGCGGGGCTTATATAGCTAAAGTGAAAAATCAGGTGAGCGATTCAAGGGCCATCATGGCCCTCTTGTTGTGAAAAGTCATTCTGTCATGGGTGGGTAAGGGTGGGTGTGTGATCCCTTAAGGAGTTAGTGGTTAATAGAATCTCAATCAAACTGCGACTTCCCTTCTTCAAAGGTAAGTCTAGTTTAATTTGCCAATTCTATATCCCACTTAACTCCTTAAGTGGATCCCACAGAGATTTTAGAGCTGATTTTTCATAATGATATGAGAATGTATGTCAGAACAAATCAATTGTATGATAACATTGTATGTACATATGTCTAAAAAATAGTGACTATACATGACAAGATAGGATCTATAAGTGTGTTATGAGTTCTAAGTTTTGCAAACAAATTGTCAAACCTTAGATGTATAGGAATTCTGTATTGCTTCCTGCACAGTCAATTGTTCTATTGGTTTATTCAGGGACGTAGATAAGAGGGATAAGTTACTAAATTATATACTAAAATATCACCCGTGCCAACATTTGTACCAAGTAAAACTCAAAAACTATTCAAGATATGAAAATAAAAAAATTATTTTCTAGAAGTTTAAACATTCTTCTATTGCAGAAGATAATTTTTTTTAATATATTACAGGTTTTGATAATATGTTATCCGTATGAAAAATGTCAAGTCTCTTAATTTTTGGAAAAAAATGATATAATTCAGAAATCCCAATATCGGTGTCTTTTAAATAAGTCATTGTTCAATATACAAAGAAATTCCAGTTATTCATTGTATCTTTAACTTAAGTTGAAATGTTAAGCTTTCAGAATATGTATTTTTTGTTTATCTGCCAAATGTGACTTCAAAGTTTTATTTGCTACAAAATGTGAAAATTTGGACAATTTTATGTCTATGGGTGATATTTTAACCAGATAACAGGTGTACAGGTGGAGTTGCCTATCCCTCTTATCTACGTCCCTGGTTTATTGTAAAATTTTGCAAAAGTTCTCACATTTGACCAACCAGCTGTTTTGGTTATGACATCTAGAGATACCCCTTTTAGCTTGGTCAATGAAGTAGCCACCGCCCTTGTGCTATGGGGCCCATATGAAGAGTCAATGCCGTCTTTAATCAGTACTGATTTTATCCATCGAGATACTGTCGCCCTAGCCACTCCTCTGTGTGGCTTTTGCGTGCTAATAAGCAACTTCGATTCGTTTGATCGAAGACAGTCTGTTCTTTTAATGTATTCCTTCATAATTGTAACAATACATAATGACTCATTTTCTGGAAAGGATTTTAATATAATATTGTCCAAATGTTTTCCAGGCCTTGACTGTTTTAGTAAATAATTGGTTATAATAGTAATTGATTCATTTTTAGCTCGACTATTCGAAGAATATGAGAGCTATACTACTCACCCTGGCGTCGGCGTCCACGTCACACTTTGGTTAAGGTTTTGCATGCAAGTTCTTAAATACTATTTGTATTGCATTGAAACTTTCTACAACCCTACCAAACTATCACACCAATGTAGATTATCAAGTTAGATAACTCTATCCTGCATTTTATGCAAGTTATGGCCCTTTTTTTACTTAGAAATTCTGGTTAAAGTTTTGCGTGCAACTAAAGTAAGAGTCCATATCTCAGTATTTAATTGATGCATTGCATTGAAACTTTATACAGCACTACCCAACTATCACACCTATGTAGATTATCAAGTTAGATAACTCTATCCTGCATTTTATGCAAGTTATGGCCCTTTTTTAGCTCACCTGAGCTTTGCTCAAGGTGAGTTATTGTGATCGCTTTTTGTCCGGCGTCCGGCGTGCGTCGTGCGTCAACTTCTTCTCCTCAGTAACCAGTAGGTCAATTTGGATGAAACTTCACAGAAAGCATCCTCTCAATGACCTCACCAGAATTCCTTCAAATTTTTGGGATCCATGCAAAATTCTGGTTTCCATGGCAACGAAACGAAAAAAACTTCAAAATTCTTCTTCTCCCAAACTGCTTGGAAGATTTTCAAATAATTTTGTAGAAATGTTCCTTGGATGACCCTCTATCAGATTCCTTCAAGCCGTGTTGATTGGTCGAAAAACATGGCCGCCAGGGGGGGGCGGGGCTATTTTGCCTTATATGGCTATAGTGAAAACTTAAAAAATCTTCTCCTCCGAAAGTGTAAGGCCGATTTTCAAATAATTTTGTAGAAATGTTCCTTGGGTGACCCTCTATCAGATTCCTTCAAGCCATGTTGATTGGTCGAAAAACATGGCCGCCAGGGGGGGCGGGCTATTTTGCCTTATATGGCTATAGTGCAAACTTAAAAAATCTTCTCCACCAGAAGTGTCAGGTGGATTTTCAAATAATTTTGTAGAAATGTTCCTTGGGTGATCCTCTATCAGATTCCTTCAAGCCATGTTGATTTGTCAAAAAACATGGCCGCCAGGGGGCGGGGCTATTTTGCCTTTTATGGCTATAGTGAAAACTTAAAAAATCTTCTCCTCCGTAAGTGTCAGGCCGATTTTCAAATAATTTTGTAGAAGTGTTCCTTGGGTGACCCTCTATCAGATTCCTTCAAGCAATGTTGATTGGTCGAAAAACATGGCCGCCAGGGGGCGGGGGCTATTTTGCCTTATATGGCCAAAGTGAAAACTTAAAAAATCTTCAACATCTTCTCCTCAGTAACCAGTGGGTCAATTGGGATGAAACTTCACAGAAAGCATCCTCTCAATGACCTCACCAGAATTCCTTCAAATCTTTGGGATCCATGCAGAATTCTGGTTTCCATGGCAACGAAACGAAAAAAACCTTCAAAATTCTTCATCTCCCAAACTGCTTGGCAGATTTTCAAATAATTTTGTAGAAATGTTCCATGGATGACCCTCTACCAGATTCCTTCAAGCCATGTTGATTGGTCGAAAAACACGGCCGCCAGGGGGGCGGGGCTATTTTACCTTATATGGCTATAGTGCAAACTTAAAAAATCTTCTCCTCCAAAAGTGTCAGCCCGATTTTCAAATAATTTTGTAGAAATGTTCCTTGGATGACCCACTTTCAGATTCCTTCAAGCCATGTTGATTGGTCAAAAAACATGGGCGCCAGTGGGCAGGGCTATTTTGCATTATATGGCTATAGTGAAAACTTAAAAAATCTTCTCCTCCAAAAGTATCTGGCCGACCCCTACGAATGGGAGGGTTTGCGGAATATATTCCAAACCTTTGCAAATTGTTTGCGAAAGTGTTTGCAGAATATATTCTACAAATATTTGCAGAATATATTCTGCAGACGGGTATATTTGGAACGATCTGTGCAAACAGTCTGCAAACAGATTGCAAAGGGTACATAAAGCATTCAAAAAACCCTTTGCAGAATGTTTGCAGCCAATTCAACAGCAAAATCTGCAAATAGGTTACAAATACTATGCAACTAGATTGCAAATACTATGCAACTAGATTGCAAATACTTTGCAACTAGATTACAAATACTATGCAACTAGATTGCAAATACTATGCAACTAGATTGCAACAGTCTGCAAATAGATTGCAAACCATCTGCAAATAGATTGCAAACAGTCTGCAAATAGATTACATTCTAAAAACTTGGGAATTAAGGTATAAATCCAGATATATGTTTACCATTTTAAGCTTTATTTTAATTAAACATCATTTAAAATATAAATAAAATATGAAATAAATAACCTCTATATTTTATATGATTTAACCCTTTCCCTCATACAACAATTCTGCAGCAGACAACTTTGAACATATGTTGTCAAAAAATAGAAGTTCTCTATAATTGAATGGATAACCTATAAAAGTGAGTAACGTTTTGTGCAATTTCTTCTTTTGTCACTAGGTTTTCAAAAAGCTGTCTGCTGCAGAGGCTTCAGAAAGCATCTATATGACAAAAAGGGTTTTATGGCATTTATTTTACTTAGAAATTCTGGTTAAAGTTCTGCGTGCAACTAAATTAAGAGTCCATATCTCAGTATTTACTTGATGCATTGCATTGAAACTTTCTACAACCTTACCCAACTATCACACCTATGTAGATTATCAAGTATGATAACTCTATCCTGCATTTTATGCAAGTTATGGACTTTTTGAGTTTTGCATGCAACTACATAAAGAGACCAGAGCTACAGATAACTTTTTGGATCAATTGGGTCCGTACCCAACCATTTTTCAAGAATTGGGTATTTGGGTTTTTAATTGGGTATACTAACACCAATTTTAAAACCCAACAATTTTTTAACAATTGGATATTTTCTGACAATGATATGTATATGAATGACTTAATGAGCAAATACATTGCTTTAATAACTTTAGTTTGTCTTTAAATTCTAGGCATGTTTTACAATAGTCTTATTTTTTCATCTTCATCTTTAATCGTAAAAAGGATACTTATCAATCCAATCCCTCAACGTTTTTTCGAAACGCGACTGCCTGAATGCGCCGTAGGCTTCTGCACACGAGTGAAAACATCGTCTGCAATTTCATTCACGATTGATCGTGCAATGTTATTGCTATCACTATCAGTTACGTCACACGGTAATAATGTCATCAATGATACATTTGCGTATTTTTCGGCGTCAGAAGTAGATTTGGGGACTGTAAAATACTTAAATATATCGTTTTTCTGTGAAAGATTTGTCACAGCAAACTTTTTTCTTCCCCGTTTCGACATTTTGTATACTAATCACTGGGCGCTTCTTTCCGCAGTACAAAACAGTTTGAAATGCGAACCAATCTCTCGACTGATACAGGATACCTGGACGAAATCTATTTTTATCACTGGACGCTTGTTTCCGCGGTAAAAGAGTTTGAAATGCGAACCAATCTCTCGACTGATACAGATTTCATTATCCCAAAATTTGATCAATAAGAGCTATCCCCCTCTGGGAGAAATCTATTTTTAATCACGGAATTTCCAGTTTCTATTATCATTTCAACCTTTTGTCGCATACCCAGGCCGAAAAAAAGTTTTGCGTAACTGGATTTTTGTATGCTTTTTTGTACGCGTAAGTTTTATTTTTATTGGGTTTTTGCTATTTTTAATTGGGTATTTACGCAAATACGCTGCTTATCTGTAGCTCTGGAGACCATCTCTTAGTAACTACTTGATGCATTGCATTGAAACTTTATACAGCCCTTACCAACCATCACATCTATGTTAACAATCAAGTATGATTACTCTATGCAGTATTTTATGCAAGTTATGGACCTTTTTGGACTTAGAAATTCTGTTTTGCAACTACATTTAGAGTGTAATCTCAGTAACAACTTGAAAAATTGTATTGAAACTTTATACAATGTTTCCCAATTGCACAACTATAAACACAACCAATTAAGATAACTCTATCCTATACTTATATTTATTATTATTATTAGAAATTATGGTTAAAGGTTTGCGTGCAACTACATTAAGAGTCCATTTCTTAGTAATTACTTGATGTATTCCATTGAAAGGTTATATACAACCCTTTCTAACCATCACACCTATGAAAATAATCATGTTAAATAACACTATCCTGCATATAATGCAAATTATCACCCACTAAGAAATTTTGGTTAATGTTTTGCATGCAACTACATTAGAGTCCATTATCTCAGTAACTTAAATAAGCGGTGGAATAGTCGAGCGCGCTGTCCTCCGACAGCTCTTGTTTATCATTATATCTTGTAAATTAATTAAGTGTAAAGTTTGACATCTCTGTGCAGATATCAACAAGAATAACATACACAGTTTTCCTGATAACTGAAAAAGTGTGGTGTCCTGTAAGTTCTCTAAATATGTTAGAACTACAGCAACATCCCATGTTTCATTATATTTGGGTATTGTTGGTCTTTTCACAAACACACCCCTCATAAACCGTTGGGAGGTCACGGGTTCGATACCCGGTTGCGGCGACATTCTTTCGGGCGATGTTTTCCATTGCCTCTCACCTCTGATCTATGTGAGAAAGTAGTCAGTGGCTTCGAAAGAATGTTGTGTAAGTACTGGTGTGGGAAAGCCAGGAAAACTGACCGCTGTGATGTGACCAAAGCTGTTGAAAGCGGCATTAAACTCCAAACAAACATAAACCGTTGAATAAGGGGATTGTGACTCAACTCTAAATCACCACAGATCCTAACAAAATTATTAATTGCCGCTCTTGCGGTACCTAATGCACTGTATTTCAAACTATGTTCAAAAAGTTGTGTTAGGAACTTGATTACTGCACTGACAGGTGGCTTAAATGTATCAATTTGTTTTTCACTTGAAAACTGCAGCCATTTTTAGCTCACCTGAGCTTTGCTCAAGGTGAGTTATTGTGATCGCCTTTTGTCCGGCGTCCGTCGTGCGTCGTGCCTCAACTTCTTCTCCTCAGTAACCAGTGGGTCAATTTGGATGAAACTTCACAGAAAGCATCCTCTCAATGACCTCACCAGAATTCCTTCAAATTTTTGGGATCCATGCAAAATTCTGGTTTCCATGGCAACGAAACCGAAAAAACTTCAAAATTCTTCTTCTCCCGAATTGGTTGGCAGATTTTCAAATAATTTTGTAGAAATGTTCCTTGGATGACCCTCTATCAGATTCCTTCAAGCCGTGTTGATTGGTCGAAAAACATGGCCGCCAGGGGGGGCGGGGCTATTTTGCCTTATATGGCTATAGTGAAAACTTAAAAAATCTTCTCCTCCGAAAGTGTAAGGCCGATTTTCAAATAATTTTGTAGAAATGTTCCTTGGGTGACCCTCTATCAGATTCCTTCAAGCCATGTTGATTGGTCGAAAAACATGGCCGCCAGGGGGGGGGGGGCGGGGCTATTTTGCCTTATATGGCTAAAGTGCAAACTTAAAACATCTTCTCCTCCAAAAGTGTCAGGCTGATTTTCAAATAATTTTGTAGAAATGTTCCTTGGGTGATCCTCTATCAGATTCCTTCAAGCCATGTTGATTGGTCAAAAAACATGGTCGCCAGGGGGCGGGGCTATTTTTGCCTTTTATGGCTATAATGAAAACTTAAAAAATCTTCTCCTCCATAAGTGTCAGGCCGATTTTCAAATAATTTTGTAGAAATGTTCCTTGGGTGACCCTCTATCAGATTCCTTCAAGCAATGTTGAATGGTCGAAAAACATGGCCGCCAGGGGGCGGGGGCTATTTCCTTCAAGCTATCAAAAAACATGGTCGCCAGGGGGCGGGGCTATTTTGCCTTTTATGGCTATAATGAAAACTTAAAAAATCTTCTCCTCCATAAGTGTCAGGCCAATTTTCAAATAATTATGTAGAAATGTTCCTTGGGTGACCCTCTATCAGATTCCTTCAAGCAATGTTGATTGGTCGAAAAACATGGCCGCCAGGGGACGGGGGCTATTTTGCCTTATATGGCAAAAGTGAAAACTATAACAAAATTCTTCAACATCTTCTCCTCAGTAACCAGTGGGTCAATTGGGATGAAACTTCACAGAAAGCATCCTCTTAATGACCTCACCAGAATTCCTTCAAATTTTAGGGATCCATGCAGAATTCTGGTTTTCATGGCAACGAAACGAAAAAAACTTCAAAATTCTTCTTCTCCCAAACTGGTTGGCAGATTTTCAAATAATTTTGTAGAAATGTTCCTTGGATGACCCTCTATCAGATTCCTTCAAGCTGTGTTGATTGGTCGAAAAACATGGCCGCCAGGGGGGGGCGGGGCTATTTTGCCTTATATGGCTATAGTGAAAACTTAAAAAATCTTCTCCTCCGAAAGTGTAAGGCCGATTTTCAAATAATTTTGTAGAAATGTTCCTTGGGTGACCCTCTATCAGATTCCTTCAAGCCATGTCGATTGGTCGAAAAACATGGCCGCCAGGGGGGGGGGGGGGGGGGGCGGGACTATTTTGCCTTATATGGCTATAGTGCAAACTTAAAACATCTTCTCCTCCAAAAGTGTCAGGCTGATTTTCAAATAATTTTGTAGAAATGTTCCTTGGGTGATCCTCTATCAGATTCCTTCAAGCCATGTTGATTGGTCAAAAAACATGGTCGCCAGGGGGCGGGGCTATTTTGCCTTTTATGGCTATAATGAAAACTTAAAAAATCTTCTCCTCCATAAGTGTCAGGCCGATTTTCAAATAATTTTGTAGAAATGTTCCTTGGGTGACCCTCTATCAGATTCCTTCAAGCAATGTTGATTGGTCGAAAAACATGGCCACCAGGGGGCGGGGGCTATTTTGCCTTATATGGCCAAAGTGAAAACTAAAAAAAATCTTCAACATCTTCTCCTCAGTAACCAGTGGGTCAATTGGGATGAAACTTCACAGAAAGCATCCTCTTAATGACCTCACCAGAATTCCTTCAAATTTTCAACGAAACGAAAAAAACTTCAAAATTCTTCTTCTCCCAAACTGGTTGGCAGATTTTCAAATAATTTTGTAGAAATGTTCCTTGGATGACCCTCTACCAGATTCCTTCAAGCCATGTTGATTGGTCAAAAAACATGGCCGCCGGGGGGGGGGGGGGCTATTTTGCCTTATATGGCTATAGTGCAAACTTAAAAAATCTTCTTCTCCAAAAGTGTCATTGGATGACCCACTTTCAGATTCCTTCAAGCCATGTTGATTGGTCAAAAAACATGGCCGCCAGTAGGCAGGGCTATTTTGCATTATATGGCTATAGTGAAAACTTAAAAAATCTTCTCCTCCAAAAGTATCTGGCCGATTTTCAAATAATTTTGTATAAATGTTCCTAGGGTGACCCTCTATCAGATTCCTTCAAGCCAAGTTGATTGGCGAGGCTTATATAGCTTATATGCTAAAGTGAAAAAAAAAAAAAATATCAGGTGAGCGATTCAAGGGCCATCATGGCCCTCTTGTTTTATGTATATCTGGTACTGTTTTTTTGTTGCCATTCTCCATGAATCCAAGAGCATGTCCTGAAATGTCTTGACATTGTAATGCTTCTCGGAGACACGAAAAACACCCAACTTCATTTGACGTAAAGGATGTCGGTAATCCGGTTTGTGAGGTAGATGAAGAATGGTCTGGGGATTTGGAAGTATATATGATTCCCCACTGATCAGATGAAGAAGCAACTTCCACTAGTTTTGCGTTGGCCATATTGGTGCTATTAACACGGCTTCTGTCTGATCCTCCTCCACTTTTTAGCTCACCTGTGCACGAAGTGCTCAGGGTGAGTTATTGTGATCGCCCTATGTCCGGCGTCCGTCGTCCGTCAACATTTTCTCCTCTGTAACCGGTGGGCAACTGGGATGAAACTTCACAGAAAGCATCCTCTCAATGTCCTCACCAGAATTCCTTAAAATTTTTGGGATCCATGCAGAATTCTGGTTTCCATGGCAACGAAATGAAAAAAACTTCAAAATTCTTAAAAAATCTCCTCCTCCGAAAGTGTCAGGCCGATTTTCAAATTATTTTGTAGAAATGATCCTTGGGTGACCCTCTATCAGATTCCTTCAAGCCATGTTGATTGGTCGAAAAACATGGCCGCCAGGGGGGGGGGGGGGCTATTTTGCCTTATATGGCTATAGTGCAAACTTAAAAAATCTTCTCCTCCAAAAGTGTCAGGCTGATTTTCAAATAATTTTGTAGAAATGTTCCTTGGGTGACCCTCTATCAGATTCCTTCAAGCCATGTTGATTGGTTGAAAAACATGGCCGCCAGGGGGCGGGGCTATTTTGCCTTTTATGGTTATAGTGAAAACTTAAAAAATCTTCAACATCTTCTCCTCAGTAACCAGTGGGTCAATTGGGATGAAACTTCACAGAAAGCATCCTCTCAATGACCTCACCAGAATTCCTTCAAATTATTGGGATCCATGCAGAATTCTGGTTTCCATGGCAACGAAACGAAAAAAACTTCAAAATTCTTCTCCTCCCAAATTGGTTGGCAGATTTTGAACTTATTTTGTAGAAATGTTCCTTGGGTGACTCTCTATCAGATTCCTTGAAGCCATGTTGATTGGTCGAAAAACATGGCCGCCAGGGGGGGCGGGGCTTTTTTGCCTTATACGGCTATAGTGAAAACTTAAAAAATCTTCTCCTCCAAAAGTGTCAGGCTGATTTTCAAATAATTTTGTAGAAATGTTCCTTGGATGACCCTCTATCAGATTCCTTTAAGCCATGTTGATTGGTCAAAAATTATGGCCGCCAGGGGGGGTGGGGCTATTTTGCCTTATATAGCTATAGTGCAAACTTAAAAAATCTTCTTCTCCAAAAGTGTCAGGCCGATTTTCAAATAATTTTGTAGAAATAATCCTTGGATGACCCTCTATCAGATTCCTTCAAGCCATGTTGATTGGTCAAAAAACATGGCCACAAGGGGTCGGGGCTATTTTGACTTTTATGGCTATAGTGAAAACTTAAAAATCTTCTCCTCCAAAAGTGTCAGGCCGATTTTCAAATAATTTTGTAGAAATGTTCCTAGGGTGACCCTCTATCAGATTCCTTCAAGCCAAGTCGATTGGTCGGAAACTATGTTTGCCAGATGGCGGGGCTTATATAGCTAAAGTGAAAAAAAAAATCAGGTGAGCGATTCCAGGGCCATCATGGCCCTCTTGTTGTAATATTCTTGTTAGTAGACTGAAAGGTGGAATAATATAATAAAGATAACTTTTCCAAGTTAATGAGAAAGCATCTACTGCTGCAGCGATTGGTTCTGGTCGTCTAGACACATAGTTTTGTAGTTTGAAATTTAGTCTAGAAGCAAATAAATCTACATCAATATGTCCATACAACTCAAATATGTTGTCAAAAATGTGTTGAGACAAAGACCACTCTAAATCATCGTTGAAAGTCTGTGATAACTTATCAGCTTCACAATTGTATTTCCCTGGTACATGCGCAGCACTTAAATGAATTTGGTTTTGTATGCACCAACCCCATATTTCACGTGCCAGATTGTTTAGTTCCATCTTTTTCCCCCCTAAGTTGTAAATATATGCACAACTGGTAGTATTATCCATATATACTCTTATGTGTTTTTTGGAAACATTTTTGCATAGAGACAATAAAGCTATTTGACAAGCTTTTAGTTCTAAAATATTTATATGAAGTTTTTGTTCTTGGACATCCCATACTCCCCCCCCCCCCGATTTTAGAGTTTTTGTCTCATTAGTGGCACCCCATCCTTTCAAGGAAGCATCAGTGAATATTACAGTGTGTGGAGGTCCATGTGACACTTTTTAGCTCACCTGAGCTTCGCTCAAGGTGAGTTATTGTGATCGCCTTTTGTCCGTCGTGCGTCGTCCGTCGTGCGTCAACTTCTTCTCCTCAGTAACCAGTGGGTCAATTGGGATGAAACTTCACAGAAAGCATCCTCTCAATGACCTCACCAGATTTCCTTCAAATTTTTGGAATCCATGCAGAATTCTGGTTTCCATGGCAACGAAACGAAAAAAACTTCAAAATTCTTCTTCTCCCAAACTGGTTGGCAGATTTTCAAATAATTTTGTAGAAATGTTTCTTGGATGATCCTCTATCAGATTCCTTCAAGCCGTATTGATTGGTAGAAAAACATGGGTGCCAGGGGGGGCTGGGCTATTTTACCTTATATGGCTATAGTGAAAACTTAAAAAATCTTCTCCTCCGAAAGTGTAAGGCCGATTTTCAAATAATTTTGTAGAAATGTACCTTGGGTGACCCTCTATCAGATTCCTTCAAGCCATGTTGATTGGTCGAAAAACATGGCCGCCAGGGGGGGGCGGGCTATTTTGCCTTATATGGCTATAGTGCAAATTAAAAAATCTTCTCCACCAGAAGTGTCAGGCCGATTTTCAAATAATTTTGTAGAAATGTTCCTTGGGTGATCATCTATCAGATTCCTTCAAGCCATGTTGATTGGTCAAAAAACATGGCCGCCAGGGGGCGGGGCTATTTTGCCTTTTATGGCTATAGTAAAAACTTAAAAAATCTTCTCCTCCATAAGTGTCAGGCCGATTTTCAAATAATTTTGTAGAAATGTTCCTTGGGTGACCCTCTATCAGATTCCTTCAAGCAATGTTGATTAGTCGAAAAACATGGCCGCCAGGGGGCGGGGCTATTTTGCCTTATATGGCCAAAGTGAAAACTTAAAATATCTTCAACATCTTCTCCTCAGTAACCAGTCGGTCAATTGGGATGAAACTTCACAGAAAGCATCCTCTCAATGACCTCACCAGAATTCCTTCAAATCTTTGGGATCCATGCAGAATTCTGGTTTCCATGGCAACGAAATGAAAAAAACTTCAAAATTCTTCATCTCCCAAACTGCTTGGCAGATTTTCAAATAATTTTGTAGAAATGTTCCTTGGATGACCCTCTACCAGATTCCTTCAAGCCATGTTGATTGGTTGAAAAACACGGCCGCCAGGGGGGCGGGGCTATTTTGCCTTATATGGCTATAGTGAAAACTTAAAAAATCTTCTCCTCCAAAAGTGTCAGCCCGATTTTCAAATAATTTTGTAGAAATGTTCCTTGGATGACCCACTTTCAGATTCCTTCAAGCCATGTTGATTGGTCAAAAAACATGGCCGCCAGTGGGCAGGGCTATTTTGCATTATATGGCTATAGTGAAAACTTAAAAAATCTTCTCCTCCAAAAGTATCTGGCCGATTTTCAAATAATTTTGTAGAAATGTTCCTAGGGTGACCCTCTATCAGATTCCTTCAAGCCAAGTTGATTGGTCGGAAACTATGGCTGCCAGGGGGCGGGGCTTATATAGCTAAAGTGAAAAAAAAAAAAAAAATCAGGTGAGAGCTATTCCAGTAAAACATATGTCCCACCCCAGGAAGGCACTTTCAAAATTGACCAACCCCTTCAGAAGTTTATTTGACTAGAAAAGAACCCCCTTTAGAATATTTTCTGAGCAAATTCGGACCCCCTTCAGAAGTTTATATTTTTTGTTGCAAATTTCAACCCTCAATAGCAGTTTGGTCGGACTTCTGATTAGGACTTACTATAAGTGTATTCATGGTCCAACAGTAAGTTTCTGCTCTTGCATCGTATTTAAAGTAAAGATGTTGATTCTGACAGGAATTAAAATACACATGAATTTGTATTGAGGTTTAAGACTGATTTTCAACATCTTTGGTCATTTAAAGGCGGTCAGTTATCCATACCCTCTGTTCCTGGAAGACCCAGTTCTAAGCCAAACCCAAACAACTGACAGTTTCCTCATATAAATCAGAGGCGGAGGCCTCGAACTCGGAACCTTCAGGTTACTAACCTAGCATATTACCAACCACGCCACAAAGGCCTTCATTAAGATATTTCAAATTAAATTTGAACAAGAAAATGTGTCCATGGAACACAGATGCCCCAGTCGACAGTCAGATGAACAAATGTAGGGTCACAAATAGCTTTATTCAACAATTAAACAAAATAACTTTTTTCCGATTTTCAGTACCATACCGTTTTGATCGTATCTCGAAAATTTGTCTTCAAACGAATTCTGTACACTACGTTTGAGAAATATATTATGTGGTTAAAACAAAGGGATTTTTCTTCATCGGGCAGTCTGTCTGTCACAGTGATTCAGATTGCAACTCGGTCTTTTAAGACAGCTGTCATAAATGTAAAAAAAAAACCAGGCCATTTTGTCCTAAACTTAAACAAGAGGGCCATGATGGCCCTGGATCGCTCACCAGATTTTTCTTTTCACTATAGCAATATAAGCCCTGCCCCCTGGTAGTTTCCTACCTTGGCTTGGCTTGAAAAAATCTAAGAGGGTCACCCTAGGAACATTTCTAGTAAATCTTTTGAAAATAGATCAGACACTTTCGGAGGAGAAGATTTTTTAAGGTCCACTATATCCATATAAGGCAAAATAGCTCCGCTCCCTGGAGGCCATTTTTTTATGACCAATCAAAATGGCTTCAAGATATCTGATGGAGGGTCACCCAAGGAACATTTCTACAAAATTATTAAACAAGAGTACCGCGGTACATAATACGCCCGTCAGGAACTTCTTTACAAATATTCTAAGTCCAAAAATTGACGAAATCCCAGGAAATATGAACTTGATCTGTGACACATCACTACAAATCCTTATACAAAATTTCAGCTCAATAGCTCAAAGTATGTAGGAAAAAAGTGTGGTAAACCCGAACGGACGGAGGGACGGAGGGAGGGACATGTATGACCATACCATAATACGTACCGTTTTTAAGAAACGGTCGTATAAAAATCGGCCTGACACCTTTGGAGGAGAAGATTTTTAAAGTTTTCACTATAGCCATATAAGTCAAATTAGAGTTAAATGATATAGGGTCACCCAAGGAACATTTCTACAAAATTATTTGAAAATCGGCCAGACATTTTTGGAGAAGAAGATTTTTTAAGTTTTCACCTTAGTCATATAAGTCAAAATAGCCCCGCCCCCCTGGCGGCCATGTTTTTTGACCAATCAACACAGCTTCAAGGAATCTGATAGAGGGTCACCCAAGGAACATTTCTAAAAAATGATTTGAAAATCTGTCAACCAGTTTGGCAGAAGAAGAATTTTGAAGTTTTTTTCATTTCGTTGCCATGGAAACCAGAATTCTGCATGGATCCCAAAAATTTGAAGGAATTCTGGTGAGGCCATTGGGAGGATGCTTTCTGTGAAGTTTCAGCCCAACTGACCCACTGGTTACTGAGGAGAAAAAGTTGCCGGACAAAAGGCGATCACAATAACTCGCCTTGAGCAAAGCTCAGGTGAGCTAAAAATTCAAACCCAGAAAGGCCACTTTTAAATGCGCTTTCCAAACTTACACTTACTGATGAACACCTATTAAAAATCTGCAGCAATATTGAAAACCTTTTAGAATTACAGTTAATATACTAACAGGTTAAGAAAACATTGTGGCAAAAGGAGAAATGAGCAATTTATTCTTTTCCACAATGTTTTCAAAAGTCTTCTTCAGGTGACTGTCTAGCTTGTATTTTAAACTTATTTAGTGTTAAGCTGGAGTGAATTATTGTAATTTTCTCTTTAAACTAAATTTAAACATAAGTAAAGAGGGAAGAGAAAAAGTCATCTAATTGACTGTGGTTTCAGAGGAAAATGAAGCATTTCCACTATGTGACAGGTGATATACCTGGACAGTCTAAAATGTTTAAAAATTCAAGTAGGCTTGTATATTTATGATGTGGGGGATTCTCTTCTTTTTTTTAGACCAAAAAACGTTTTGAGTGTCTTGTAAATTATGGCCTTTTCATTTTCGCTGCTGGCCTTTATCACAACTTGTTCAAAGTTTGGCAGCAGATTTGCACAAATCACAGAGGCCTTATGGTTTTTGCTGTCTGCGTGCCTCTTTAATGTACTGGTCCGAAAATAGGAAGTCCCGTCTGTCAATGCATTTTTAGCTCACCTGAGCTTTGCTCAAGGTGAGTTATTGTGATCGCCTTTTGTCCGGCGTCCGTCGTGCGTCGTGCGTCGTGCGTCAACTTCTTCTCCTCAGTAACCACTGGGTCAATTTTGATGAAACTTCACAGAAAGCATCCTCTCAATGACCTCACCAGAATTCCTTCAAATTTTTGGGATCCATGCAGAATTCTGGTTTCCATGGCAACGAAACCGAAAAAACTTCAAAATTCTTCTTCTCCCAAACTGGTTGGCAGATTTTCAAATAATTTTGTAGAAATGTTCCTTAGATGACCCTCTATCAGATTCCTTCAAGCCATGTTGATTGGTCGAAAAACATGGCCGCCAGGGAGGGCGGGGCTATTTTGCCTTATATGGCTATAGTGAAAACTTAAAAAATCTTCTCCTCCGAAAGTGTCAGGCCGATTTTCAAATAATTTTGTAGAAGTGTTCCTTGGGTGACCCTCTATCAGATTCCTTCAAGCCATGTTGATTGGTCGAAAAACATGGCCGCCAGGGCGGGGCTATTTTGCCTTATATGGCTATAGTGCAAACTTAAAAAATCTTCTCCTCCAAAAGTGTCAGGCCGATTTTCAAATAATTTTGTAGAAATGTTCCTTGGCTGATCCTCTATCAGATTCCTTCAAGCCATGTTGATTGGTCGAAAAACATGGCCGCCAGGGGGGGCGGGGCTATTTTGCCTTATATGGCTATAGTGAAAACTTAAAAAATCTTCTCCTCCGAAAGTGTCAGGCAGATTTTCAAATAATTTTGTAGAAGTGTTCCTTGGGTGACCCTCTATCAGATTCCTTCAAGCCATGTTGATTGGTCGAAAAACATGGCCGCCAGGGCGGGGCTATTTTGCCTTATATGGCTATAGTGCAAACTTAAAAAACCTTCTCCTCCAAAAGTGTCTGGTCGATTTTCACATAATTTTGTAGAAATGTTCCTTGGGTGATCCTCTATCAGATTCCTTCAAGCCATGTTGATTGGTCGAAAAACATGGCCGCCAGGGGGGCGGGGCTATTTTGCCTTATATGGCTATAGTGAAAACTCAAAAAATCTTCTTCTCCGAAAGTGTCAGGCTGATTTTCAAATAATTTTGTAGAAATGTTCCTTTGATGACCCTCTATCAGATTCCTTCAAGCCAAGTTGATTGTTCGAAAAACATGGCCGCCAGGGGGGCGGGGCTATTTTGCCTTATATGGCTATAGTGAAAACTTAAAAAATCTTCTTCTCCGAAAATGTCAGACCGATTTTCAAATAATTTTGTAGAAATGTTCCTTGGATGACCCACTTTTAGATTCCTTCAAGCCCTGTTGATTGGTCAAAAAACATGGCCACCAGTGGGCAGGGCTATTTTGCCTTATATGGCTATAGTGAAAACTTAAAAAATCTTCTCCTCCAAAAGTGTCTGGCCGATTTTCAAATAATTTTGTAGAAATGTTCCTAGGGTGACCCTCTATCAGATTCCTTCAAGCCAAGTTGATTGGTTGGAAACTTTGGCTGCCTTGGGGCAGGGCGGGTATAGCTAAAGTGAAAAAAAAAAATCAGGTGAGCGATTCCAGGGCCATCATGGCCCTCTTGTTTATATGTTGTGTGCACAAATTGTAGCCGTTTTTCTGCATTGAAATATGCTCAGCCAGAAATTTTGAAACGCTCTAGACGATTTGACAGGCAAATCAGGTACAGTACTTATTGAGGAGTTCGGCATTTGTTCTTAATCGGCTGAATTTTGATTATTTTTTCCGTTTTAATGCTTGTCGACGCGTTATCTTTCCGAAAAAAAAAGCGATTGTCGAAAATGTTTTCGTTCCGACATTTTGAAAGGGTTTAATCCGGGTTCTTAAAAGAGGCCCTACGATTGGCTGATATTTAATGAGCCAGCCAATGAAATCAAGTTTTACATCAATGATCATTAGACGCTTTACATGTAGTATACTTTAATGCATTGTAACTGCTATGAAGCGCGTACGTAACTCGACAAAACGCTTTTTGTTTATTATGAATCAAAATGCGTCTACTGCACATGATATTTTTCAGTTGGCTTCGCGGAGATTAACTCTAGCGATGTCATATTTCCGATGCCCGACGCCAATCTGATTCTGAATCTCTGCAGTCAATATAAATGAGCAGATACGGACAGAGGCAAAAAAGAAAATGATGCCCCCCTTTAGAAGCGAAATTGGACTTTTCACCACCCCCTACAGTAGCAAATTAAGAAAAAGACCTTCCCCCTACAGAATTTTTTTATTTTGCCGTCCTGGGGTGGGACATATGTTCAACTGGAATAGCCCTGAGCGATTCAAGGGCCATCATGGCCCTCTTGTTTACTACTTATGATGTGGAAGATTTTTAATCCACCATTTGAAATCTGATTTTAAATAACCAGGAACTCGCATAAATGAATCAAAGTTGCCTCTTTTTGTTTTCAAATTATGATTTTTAACTAATTCAAAAGGTTTATAGTATAACGGCGCATATTCCACGCCAGGCTCTGCGGCAACCATTTTCCCGATCATTTGTGCGAATTCTCTTATAGTAACATGTTTTTTGTCCAGCATTATTGTACATGATTGAATGATACAGTCTTTTTTATCTCGAGTTAATGTAACCGTCATTGATTCAGAACACAAGATGAAACCTACAGAGGTAATTTGCCTTGATGGGGTCAGAGCAGATTTTGTGGGATGGTCTGTTAGGCCTAGACTATCCATTAATAACACAGTATCTTTGATATTATTTTCACAGTCTTTGTAAGTCCCTCCCTGTAAACATGAATCATCAATGTAAGATGTGCTGATATGTCCTTTTTGTCTCAAATTTGCAAAGACTGGTTTTAAAATCTTTTTAAAAACTCTTGGTGCTTTAGCGAGCCCCATGACTAGTGAATTGAATTGGTATTTCTGTACATTGTACCAAAATCTGAAGTATTTCCTGTCCGTAGATCTGATAGTGATGGGTATTGAATAGTATGCATTATATAGATCAACAGACCCAAAATAGCAATTTCTACGCATAGAATTTATAGCTGTTTTCAAAGTTTCCATTTTGAAGTGAATATGTTCCATGTTATCATTAAACTTTTTAGCTCACCTGAGCTTTGCTCAAGGTGAGTTATTGTGATCGCCTTTTGTCCGGCGTGCGTCGTCCGGCGTGCGTCAACTTCTTCTCCTCAGTAACCGGTGGGTCAATTGGGATGAAACTTCACAGAAAGTATCCTCTCAATGACCTCACCAGATTTCCTTCAAATTTTTGGGATCCATGCAGAATTCTGGTTTCCATGGCAACGAAATGAAAAAAACTTCAAAATTCTTCTTCTCCCAAACTGGTTGGCAGATTTTCAAATAATTTTGTAGAAATGTTCCTTGGATGACCATCTGTCAGATTCCTTCAAGCCATGTTGATTGGTCGAAAAACATGGCCGCCAGGGGGGCGGGGCTATTTTGCCTTATATGGCTATAGTGAAAACTCAAAAAATCTTCTTCTCCAAAAGTGTCAGGCCGATTTTCAAATAATTTTGTAGAAATGTTCCTTATATGACCCTCTATCAGATTCCTTCAAGCCAAGTTGATTGGTGAAAAAACATGGCCGCCAGGAGGGCGGGGCTATTTTGCCTTATATGGCTATAGTGAAAACTTAAAAAATCTTCTTCTCCGAAAGTGTCAGGCCGATTTTCAAATAATTTTGTAGAAATGTTCCTTATATGACCCTCTATCAGATTCCTACAAGCCAGTTGATTGGTCGAAAAACATGGCCACCAGGGGGGGCGGGGCTATTTTGCCTTATATGGCTATAGTGAAAACTTAAAAAATCTTCTTCTCCCAATCTGGTTGGCAGATTTTCAAATAATTTTGTAGAAATGTTCCTTGGATGACCCTCTGTCAGATTCCTTCAAGCCATGTTGATTGGTCGAAAAACATGGCCGCCAGGGGGGGCAGGGCTATTTTGCCTTATATGGCTATAGGGAAAACTTAAAAAATCTTCTTCTCCAAAAGTGTCAGGCCGATTTTCAAATAATTTTGTAGAAATGTTCCTTGGATGACCCTCTATCAGATTCCTTCAAGCCAAGTTGATTAGTCGAAAAACATGGCCGCCAGGGGGGCGGGGCTATTTTGCCTTATATGGCTATAGTGAAAACTTAAAAAATCTTCTTCTCGGAAAGTGTCAGCCTGATTTTCAAATAATTTTGTAGAAATGTTACTTAAGTGACCCTCTTTCAGATTCCTTCAAGCCATGTTGATTGGTCAAAAAACATGGCCACCAGGTTGGGCGGGGCTATTTTGCCTTATATGGCTATAGTGAAAACTTAAAAAACCTTCTTCTCCGAAAGTGTCAGGCCGATTTTCAAATAATTTTGTAGAAATGTTCCTAGGGTGACCCTCTATCAGATTCCTTCAAGCCAAGTTGATTGGTCGTAAACTATGGCCGCCAGGGGCGGGGCTTATATAGCTTAAGTGAAAAAAAAAAAAATCAGGTGAGCGATTCCAGGGCCATCATGGCCCTCTTGTTTAAATTTAGTATGACCCGGACTCGGCCATCCTTTTTTGGTCTTATAAAAATATTTGAGATATATTCTCTGCCAGGTGTATCCCATACTTTGGTAATTATCCTACAATCTGTAAATCTTACAATTTCCTGAGTTATCTTTTGATTTTCAATATTAGTGAATGTTATTGGTTTAGGTAAAATAAATTGTATTGGTATATATTATATAATGTATCTAATTCAACTGAATATCCACAGACAGTTTGCAACACCCATTTGTCACTTGTAAGCTTCTGCCATTGTTTCACATGGGATGCTGTTTTCCCAGCTAAAAAGTTACATGGTATTTTTTTTAGAAGGTAATGTTTATGACTTACTTCTTTAATTTCTTGGGATATTTTTGCCCCTCGGACCTCTGTCCATATTGTGTGGGCTTGCCCTGTTGGAAGTACGGTTTTGTACTCTTCCCATATTTCCTTGAATGATTTCCATTGTAAGGCCGATGGGAATTTTGTTGTGTATTCTGTTGTTGGAAGCGTTGAGAGTTTGCCTCCCACTTTTTCCCTAAAAAATCCTTCTTGGGTTTTGTTGTTGTTGGATATTTGCTTGGACCTGGTGTCATTTTTAGCTCACCTATGCACAAAGTGCAAGGTGAGCTTTTGTGATCACTGAATGTCCGGCGTCCGTCGTCGTCGTCTGTCCGTCCGTCTGTTAACAATTTCCTACAAATGACTTCTACTACTAAACCAATGGACAGATTTCAAAATAACTTCACAGGAATGGTCCTTAGGTGGTCCCCTTTCAAAGTTGTTCAAAGAATTTAATTCCAAGTAGAACTTTGGCTGTTGCGGATTCAGAAAAGGGGAAAAATTGCCAAATCTTAAAAAATCTTCTTGTCCAAATGTGCTGGCCCGATTTGAAAATTATTTTGCACAAATGTTCCTTAGGGCACCCTCTACCAAGATTTTTCAAATATTTCCGATCCATTGAAAAACATGGCCGCAAGGGGGCGGGGCTTGTTTTCCTTATAATATGTGCATTGTTAAAACTTTAAAAAATCTTCTTGTTCAAAAGTACAGGACAGATTTCCAAATTATTTCACAGAAATGGTCCTAAGGTGGTCCCCTTTCAATGTTGTTCAAAGAATTTAATTCCAAGTAGAACTTTGGTTGCTGCGGCATTAGAAAAGGGGAAAATTGCCAAATCTTAAAAAAACTTCTTGTCCAAAAGTGCTGGCCCGATTTAAACATTATTTTGCACAAAATTTATGTTCCTAAGGGCACCCTCTATGAAGATTGTTTAATTATTTCTGATCCGTTGAAAAACATGGCCGCAACAAGGCACGGCTTGTTTTCCTTATATGTGCATTGTAAAATCTTTAAGAAACTTCTTGTCCAAAAGCACCTGCCTGATTTAAAAAAAAATTGGCACAAATGCTCCTTGGTTGACCTTCTACCAAGGTTGATCAAATAAATCCGATCCGTTGAAATACATGGCCACCAGGGGGTTGCTTGTTTTCCTTATATGTATAGAGTAAAAACTTTGAAAACTATTGAAGTTCTATTAAATCAGGTGAGCGATATAGGGCCATCATGGCCCTCTTATTATCATTTTTGAATCGTCCAAGGCTTTGGTATCCTCTGGCAACGTGTCCCCAAACAACTTCGTTGCTGAAATGGCCTGTTGTGCCTGACAGATTGATTTAAATCGTTGATCAAGATCTGGTTTGGTCTGGTTACACCTTACTTGGTTTGTTGAAGTTACTGAGTGACACAATATTTTAAATGTGTCCATGACCAAACCTCGTAGTTCCTCACCTTTACATTTAGGGTCTTTATGTAGGATGTCTAAAGCCTGTGCTATTGGTATGATTGCTGCATTATAGTTATTAACAGCTTTTGTGATCGCTCACCGTCCGTCGTCGTTGTCGTCGTCCGTCCATTCACATCTTCCTACAAACGACTTCTCCTCCTAAACTAATTAACCAACCTTTGCTATTTGGTATGTAACATCAACTAGTGAACCTCTACCAAGATTGTTCAAATTATAGCCATGGGGTCAAAAATGACCCCATCCCGGGGATTCCCTGTTTTACATAGACTCATTTAGGGGAAAACTTTAAAAATCTTCTTGTCTAAAAGAAGAGGGCCCAGGCCTTTGATATTGGGTATGTAGCATCATCTAGTGGACCTCTACCAAGATTGTTCAAATTATAGCCCAGGGCTCAAAATGACCCCTCCCCTGGGGTCTATTGTTTTATATAGACTCATATAGAGACAACACATTAAAAATCTTTTTGTCTAAAAGATATTTGGTCTGTAGCATCATCTAGTGGACCTCTACCAAGATTGTTCAAATTATAGCCCTGGGGTCTTATTGTTTTTCATAGACTCATATAGGGGATAGAACACTGAAAACTTTTTAAGTTTGATTAAATCAGGTGAGCGATATAGGACCATCATGGTCCTCTTGTTGATATATTGCACCTCGTGACTTTGTGTCATGTTTGAGCTGGCGCCAAAGGAAAGAATCTATTCTCCGAACCTGTAAGTTGTCCATATTGTCTGGCCTAATGTATTTTCCTCTCAACTGCCGAATCTAATTGACTTCTTTTTCTGTGCCGTCCGGAATCGCTCGGAGGGCCCGATTTAAAACACCGGCCAAATTGGGACTTATTGGTGTACCAACCTTCGATTCCTCCTTATAGAAATTATCTAGATCGCGTAAGAGGTCCTCGTCGACCTCTGGGCATTTACTTTCCTCATGATCGTGCGTAATATTGCTAAAAAGCAAGTCTAAATCATCATTTTCGGCGTCGTTGGTTACTTCCGTGTTGACAGTTTTCGGCTGTCGTAAAACATCTGTTTCCGGTTGTTGCTTATTATGTGGACCCTCGCTGTCACTTGACGACATGGAGTCGGATCTTTTCCGTTTCAGACTAGATATTTGTGTCTCCAAACGCATTACGGTATCACCAAGCTTTTTAACCGTATCTGTGGTTCCCCGGAATGCCACAACACTATCCGTAAATCGGATAAGGATTGCCTCGCCCTTGCCCAAAAAGATACTAAGTCATTCTTCTGTACATCGTGTTGTGTCACTTCCACCATGGCCTTCTGCCAAATTTACAGCTGGGGATGCTGACCCCTCTAATGCTGACCCCTCTTTGTTCTTGCTGGCCATAACTTGATAAGTATATAAACGATGGCAATTCTTTTTCAAAGTGGCTTTGTCAGTCCAACGAAAGCATTAATTTCTTTAAAAGAAATGTGTCATTCAGACAAAATCACGATTTACAGTCCGTAAACAGATATTCAAAGTTCTCCGAAATATCGGAAATTTGTAGGAGTGACCTGTCCTAAAACGGGTCCTATCGATTTCGATCCGAAATTCACTCAACGTTCCACAACGGCTGAAAAGTTCCTGTTTTGAATTTCTCTTCCCGCGCTAAAAGTTTATAATTACTATTGTGACACTTTCGTACTAATATGAATTATATTTATGCGATAATTAAATTATTTTTTCTCTAAATTAAAACTGTTGCACTGCATAAACTCGTTTTAGCCTCGTTATGAAACTGCATATTAATGAGCTACGTCATCTCTGTGGGATCCACTTAAGGAGTTAAGTGGGATATAGAATACCTTCGAAAAGCTAGTTATTTCATGATGGAGATCTATAAGAAGACTCCTTGTCAACAGATAGGTTCAAATGAATGGTGCTCCAGTAAAACCAACACTAATTTAATTATTATTTAGTTTCTTGACACCTTCTTTGGCTTATTGGTGAACAGTGCAGAGCAAGATCAGACTGCATGGATGTGCTGGCTAATCTTGATTTATATTGGTTGCAAATGCCTGAGAGTTGGTTTTTCGCATGAGCGCCCCTCCAATGTTTTTTTGGCAAAATAAGGAAATGGTAGTTGACCCTTTCCCTCATACGACAATTCTGCAGCAGACGACTTTGAACATACTTTGTCAAATAATGGAAATTCTCTATAATTGAATGGATAACCTATGCCTTAAAGTAGAAAACATTGTGACAAAAGGAGAAATTGCATGTTTTGTTTTCAAAAAGCTGTCTGCTGCAGAGGCGTCTGAAAGCGTCTATATGAGGGAAAGGGTTAAGTGAAAGGGATTACTCTTTCCCTGTAATATGTCACATGAAACACCTTTGCAGCAGATATCTCATTTTTTTTTTTTTTAAACCTTATCTGCCTGCTTCAGATATTTGATGACTTTATACAAACAGTTTGGAAATAGGAGGTATTGCTCTTAATGTTAAGACTTTTTCCATCTGCTTCAGATATTGGAAAATTCATTTCTATTAAAGAAAGATTAAACTACATTTTTGCATAATTTGACTCATGGGTGATTTTTTTTAACTTTTTCATATGTGATGTTTGTGCATTCTATTGGAATTGTTACCTGCAAAGAAAGGACACATTGAAAGGGGGATGAGGAAATAAAGAAAACAGTTTAAGAAATAAAGACATTACATATTAATAATCAAAGCGCCAATGGCACTGTAGTGGCGATCGTATGGAAAATCCTGCAAAGTAACAAGCAGTATATAGTGCACTCTGATGCGGGTAAATTTGAGAATGTATCAACCCTGCATCTTCTGACAGTAGAATAATGTTAGTTTGCCAGAATGTTGTCTTGGTGATTTTTTAGTTACGTTCTGAAACTGGTCATGATGTGTTCAAAATTAGGCCATTTCAAATTTAAGAAAAATCTAGTTGGTACTCGATAGACTACTGTTTTAGCTCATTATAATGGCTTTTTGTAATCTAAATTGTTCGGGTAATCACATGCTCATCACCAGGTCGCAAGGCCATATTAAGATAAAATATTTTGTACGCTTTAGAAATGACAAAATTATCAAGAAAGGACAGAAAACAGTATCCATTAGTTTGGTGTTTGTTTCAATGATGTCCGATATTAAACAGGTCTGTACAAGTTAGTCCCTTCACATTGCATGA
Source organism: Serripes groenlandicus (assembly GCA_031761405.1). NCBI lineage: Eukaryota > Metazoa > Mollusca > Bivalvia > Cardiida > Cardiidae > Serripes > Serripes groenlandicus. Next base: position 114,029,916 of record JASEVX010000002.1, read on the forward strand.
TTGAGGGTTGTCAGAGACATATAAACACAGTGTACATGTATTTATATGTCTCTGAGGTTGTTAAACGGCTTCGAAAAATTTGAGTGCAATAACAAACACAAAACATGCACAAAAAGCACAACTTCACTATTTGCCAAGCTGTTCAATTTATAAAAATATTGGCATATATTATAATGCTCGATCTCCAAACTAAATTAGGCTACACTTTCAGCATTGATTGCTAATTGACTCTAGAACGTGCAGACGTGTATACATAACGTTTGTACACACTGACATCGTGTGTCCTTTACACCTTTGTAAACCAGTCTTATCAACTAGACGCTTTCATATATTTAAACAACTACAAAATAAAGCGTTTATAATATTGAGATTTAAGAACACCAGTCTCGCGAGCTATTTATAGAACCTTTTGGAATTTCCAGATTTGAAAATCATCAGAGTTTATATTTGCAAGGCAGATAGAACGTGCAATGATATTTATTATCTGCCCAATGATGACGAAGATAATATTTACATATTTTAACTCTATGTAGATAATGTCTCGATATAAAACTCAAATATTAGTAACAATCCGGTACAAAAGTAGCACTGACATAATTATTATTAATCGCGTCTCTGCATCAATGATGGAACTATAACGGATGTGAGTAAATTAGTTTGCAGTAAGGAAAATAAATATCAACCGACTTTTCAAAACCGACTATGTAAATATTTTTAGTTGTTGTTGTTTCTGTTAGCATTGTGGCGATTGTCAAACCAATCGCCACAAAAACCATGGAATTATGCATATCAAAATTGAATGAGAAATGTTTGAGCCATGATAACTGTTTTAACAATTTTGATTTGACTGTGTGGTTACCAAGGAAATTTAGAAGCCATCAAACTGCATGCTTGGTGTTTTTGTTAATGCCAGACTTTTAATTGCTTTGTTTGTTCGCAGCATTATAAGAAAGGATCATTTTGTACATAAAGAATCCGCCCGTGGGTCAAAGTAGGTTACTTACCCATATAATGATTTTATTTCAAATGAACTTATAATCCTCAGTAGTAAGAGATTGTGGCTTTCATCCGTGGTCAGATTGTATCAAATACTTTGAAAATGGTAGAAGCAACTGAATGTCATTGCTCTCAGAGACTTAAAGCCTAGCAAACAATCTTGAAAATTTCTATATACAGAAATTTTAACTTCAGAAATAAACTGATAGATTTGACTAAAAACTTATTTTATTGAATAAACGATGGTTGATTATGCTACCACATTAGAATTGTGATAAAATATTTATCCTTTCCATCATATACATTTGATTGTATCTCAACCAAACTTATACAGTAGTTAGATATCCATGAGAGCTCGGTTCTTTTCGAAAACCAGCCAGATCCGCTCATGCATGACTGGATTATGGCCCTTGAAATGGTCAAAATTGCTATAAAAGAGCTTGTTAACACGATACAGTCTTCACTTTTGATTGTATCTCAACCAAACTTATACAGTAGTTAGATATCCATGAGAGCTCGGTTCCTTTCGTAAACCAGCCAGATCCGCCTATGCAAGACTGGATTATGGCCCTTGAAATTGTTCAAATTGCTATAATTGAGCATGTGATTGTTGTTGTTGTTTGTCGTTGTTTACCCTCGCGCTCGGCATTAATGCCATTTGGCGAGCAAATAGAGGCTCTATTTACTATCTGATCTTCACCAAACTTAGATAGTAGTTAAATATTGATGAGAGCTTGGTTCCTTTTGAAAACCAGCCAGATCCGCCAAGATTGGATTATGGCCCATGAAATTGTAAAAATTGCTATAATACAGCTTGTGAACACAAAAGAGCCTCCATTTACTATCCGATCTTCACCATACATACATGCTCTGAATTGAAAATGACCAAAGAACCATACCAGTAGAGCATAGGCCCTCATGGGCCTCTTGTTTTTAGATGTTTTTATTAAGTTCATATTTTTCTTCACAATGAAATCATTTGAATTGACCATTTTCTGACAGTATACAGTCTGTTCCAGCTGTTTTTTGTGATGCATATCTCCAACAGTATTTGGCCATGAAAAGTTTTAACAATGTGTAGTTGTGCTCCTTGGTTAACCCTTTCCCACATTCAACAACTCTACAGCAGACAACTTTGAAATCATACCCGATTTTTTTTGGAAAATCCCTTTGGATCAACAATAATTGAAAAAAGTTGCAAACTTGGTGACAAAAGGAGAAATTGCTTGTTTTGAGCAATTTCTTCTGTTGTGGCCATGTTTTCAAAAAGCTGTCTGCCGCAGAGGCATCAGAAAGCATTTTTATGAGGATTCTTTTGGCAGCAATATTTTTACCCTTATTCTGCTAAGGTTACAATACACCAAAAAAAACACCTCTTTGTTTCCATGTAAATCGCCAAGTTTCAGTCCTCAATTGTTACACTTTTTAAGCGTTTCTCATGTAGAACACCATATATCATTGAAAAGAGTTACCTCCTAGCTTTAAAACAATCCAAAGAAAATGCAGAATCATGCATTATGCAAGAAAGAACTCACCAGGCGAAAATGGTAACTGTCATTTTGGACCAAATTGGGCCCGGACAAAACCGGTGTTTAGCTATTTTCACTTTCAAACAAGGTCAAAATACTAAAAGCGATCAAATCAATCATTTCCAGTGCATCCTATACACATTCACAATACATTTAAACTCAATTTCATGTATTCAATACATTCTGGTGATGGTAAACACTCATTTCTATGCAAACAAAGTTTTTTTTAGGGACTATAGTACTGTAGATCAGGAAGTCAGGGGATGTATTTAGCGTAATTTGACCTTATAAATATGCGAAAAGATTTCAATTCTGAAAAAGAATTGTCAGTCCTCAAGGTAACTATTAATAGTACTGTAGATCAGGAAGTCAGGGGATGTATTTAGCGTAATTATGTCTCCCCCCTCCGGACGAGACGTATTGCTTTGGCCTGCGCCGTCTGTCTGTCTGTCTGTCTGTCTGTCTGTACGTCCACATTTCTTGTCCGGCCTTTATCTCACAACCCCTTGGCCACATTTCTATGAAACTTCACAGGATTCATCGGTACAATGTCTTGTTGCGCATATTACGAGGGCGTTTAATTTGACCTACTTTTGGATGAGTTATTGCCCTTTTTAGCTCACCTGAGCTTTGCTCAAGGTGAGTTATTGTGATCGCCTTTTGTCCGGCGTCCGGCGTCCGCAAGGTGAGTTATTGTGATCGCCTTTTGTCCGGCGTCCGTCGTCCGTCAACTTCTTCTCCTCAGTAACCAGTGGGTCAATTTGGATGAAACTTCACAGAAAGCATCCTCTCAATGACCTCACCAGAATTCCTTCAAAATTTTGGGATCCATGCAAAATTCTGGTTTCCATGGCAACGAAACCGAAAAAACTTCAAAATTCTTCTTCTCCCAAATTGGTTGGCAGATTTTCAAATAATTTTGTAGAAATGTTCCTTGGATGACCCTCTATCAGATTCCTTCAAGCCGTGTTGATTAGTCGAAAAACATGGCCGCCAGGGGGGCCGGGGCTATTTTGCCTTATATGGCTATAGTGAAAACTTAAAAAATCTTCTCCTGAAAGTGTCAGGCCGATTTTCAAAATATTTTGTAGAAATCTTCCTTAGGTGACCCTCTATCAGATTCCTTAAAACCATGTTGATTGGTCTAAAAACATGGCCGCTAGGGGGCGGGGCTATTTTGCCTTATATGGCTATAGTGAAAACTTAAAAAATCTTCTACTCCGAAAGTGTCAGGCCGATTTTCAAATAATTTTGTAGAAATGTTCCTTAGGTGACCCTCTATCAGATTCCTTAAAACCATGTTGATTAGTCGAAAAACATGGCCGCCACAGGACGGGGCTATTTTGCCTTATATGGCTTTAGTGAAAACTTAAAAAATCTTCTCCTCCGAAAGTGTTTAACCGATTTTCAAATATTTTTGTAGAAATATTGCTAGGGTGACCACCATCAGATTTCTTCAAGCCATATTGATTGGTCAAAAACTATGGCCGCCAGGGGCCGGGGCTTATATGGCTAAAGTGAGAAAAAAAAAATCAGGTGAGCGATCCAGGGCCATCATGGCCCTCTTGTTTGATAAAATATGTTCAAAGTCGTCTGCTGCAGAATTGTTGTATGAGAGAAAGGGTTAAAGTTGTTTGCTTCAAAAAGTCTGAGGAAACATAATTTAATATCTTGATTTCTGAAATATTTTCAAAATTAGCCAAGTTGTATGAATCAGTGACAGAAAAAAACAACTGATATACATACTACTTGTTATAGTTATTTGCTTCAAAAATTTAATTATACCCCCTTAGAAGAAGAGGTGGTATATAGGAGTCACTGTGTCGGGCTGTCTGTCTGTCGGTCGGAAGCCATAATTTGACCGGCATATTTCTTACAAACTGGGTGGAATTCAATAAAATTTTACATGAAGCTTCTATACCAAGAGGAGATGTGCATATCCTAAAGGGGTTACAATTGCATGTTATTTTATGGCCCTTTTACTTATTAAGTTATGGTGTAGGTCAAGGTGCTGTTTAGGGGGTATTTATCATATTCAGTGATGGTTCTAGTTTTCTTCGGATTTGTTGTATGCGGTAAAGGGGTAAATATTCTCCTGATATACTACTTGTTAAAATTGTTCGCTTCAAAAAATCTTGACTAAAAATAATTTAATATCTTGATTTCTGAAATATTTTCAAAATTAGCCAAGTTGTATGAATCAGTGACAGAATAAACAACAACTTTTGTTTGATGATAATAGTTTTCCTCCTTTTTACTACAAAACTAGTTGTTGGTAGATGTAGAATCAGGTATGAGCAATGCTTAACCCTTTCCCTCATACGGCAATTCTGCAGCAGACGACTTTGAACGTATTTTGTCAAAAACATAGAAAATCTCCATAATTGAATGGATAACCTATGACAAAAAGTGGAAAACATTGTGGCAAAAGGAGAAATTGCACGTATTGTGCAATTTCTTCTTTTGTCACTATGTTTACAAAAAGCCGTCTGCTGCAGAGGCGTCAGAAAGCGTCTATATGAGGGAAAAGGTTGATACAAAACTAACTAAATTGCATTGATGACATGCATTGGTGAAGATCTGTTTGTATATCCCAACTATAATATTCAAATGTTTGGATTTTTATCAGATGTTTTTTGAAGCTGGGAAAGTCCAGGCTAAACAGGATCAACAATGATCACCATCAATTCTTTAAGGTTGGTTTTCCAAGAGCATCTCTCATCTACAAATCAAATGTATTTGATACTTAAAGTTTGACCTTTTCCTATTTGCAGACCCTTTTTGATGCATCTGCAGCAGATGAATTTTGAAAACATTTTGGCAAAAGGGCAAATAAGCAATTTATCCTTATTGCCACAATGTTTTCAATCCTACTTACTTTTTGTGTCACCCTGTATAGCATGGTAGGCACTTGGGGATTACTTTTTTGTCCGGCGTCTGTCTGTCTGTCTGTCACATGTTTTCGTCACACTTTGAATGAGCAGGTGCTCCGCGGAGCACTCCATTCTAGTTTCTATAAACATGTTTCATACTTTTGCATAGATGTTTTTAAAGTCATCCGCAGCAGATTTATTGTATGGGATAAAGCATGAAACCAGCGGATGATATCAAGACAATGAAATATTTGCGGAGTCATATGACTAAATATGAGTAAGAGACGAGTTCAAGCCTGCTCCGAGAAAGTAGCTACTAAAATTAATTTCATCATCTCAAAGAAGCTCATATTCCAGCTCAGGAAAATTCTAGTTCAAAAGGTAATCTCTAATATGTAATAAACTCTCCTCCTTACAGAATACTTTTGAATATATTGTTGCAAAAGCAAAAATAGCCTTAGTGAGAACACTTTCAACATTTCAATATGTATGCTTTTTAACCCTTTCCCACATGCAACAACTCTGCAGCAGACGACTTTGAAAACACACCCTAATTTTTTTGGAAACTCTTTCAATGAAAGTCAATAATTGAATAGAGTTGAAAACATGGTGACAAAAGAAGAAATTGCTTGTTTTTAGCAATTTCTTCTTTTGTTGCCATGTTTTAAAAAAGCTGCAGAGGCGTCAAAAAGTGAATATATGAGGAAAAGGGTTAATATTTTGCAGAGTTGTTTTCCAAACCGTCGGCTGTAGATGTGTGGTACGTGGAACAAGGTAAAACCATCCAGTGCACTACCAGTTTCATGGAAGCTATTCACACAACCAATATATCTGTTGTTTATGGTAAAATGGGTTACACTTCTAGCATTTTTAGCTCTACTGAAGAGCTTATGCCGTGGTGTGGTGTCCGTCGTCCGTCCGTGCGGCCATAAACAATTGCTTGTGAACGCGATACAGTCTTCAGTTTTGATTGAATCTCCATCAAACTTATACAGTAGTTAGATATCCATGAGAGCTCGGTTCCTTTCGCAAACCTGCCAGATCTGCCTATGCAAGATTGGATTATGGCCCTTTAAATTGTCAAAATTGCTATATTAGAGCTTGAACACAATAGAGGCTCCATTTACTATCTGATCTTCACTAAACTTACACAGTAGTTAGGTATCCATGAGAGCTTGGTTCCCTTTGCAAATCAGCCAGATCTGCCCATGCAAGACGGGATTATGGCCTTTGAAATTGTCAGAATTTCTATAATAGAGCTTGTGAACACGATAAAGTCTTTAGTTTTGATTGTATCTCAATCAAACTTATACAGTAGTTAGCTATCCATGAGAGCTTGATTCTTTTCGCAAACCAGCCAGATCCGCCCATGCAAAACTGGATTATAGCCCTTGAAATTGTCGAAATTGCTATAATTGAGCTTGTAAACACAATAGAGGCTCTATTTACTAACTAATCTTCACCAAACTCAAATAGGAGTTAAATATTGATGAGAGCTCGGTTCCTTAAGAAAACAAGCCAGAAACGCGTTGCATGACTGAATTATGGCCCTTGAAATTGTTAAAATTGCTATAATACAGCTTGTGAAAACAATAGAGCCTCCATTTACTATTCAATCTTCACCAAACTTAGATAGTAGTTTAATATTGATGACAGCTCGGTTCCTTTTGCAAACCAGCCAGATCCGCCCATGCAAGACTGGATTATGGCCCTTGAAATTGTCAAAATTGCTATAATAGAGCTTGTGAACACACTGGAGTCTCCATTTACTATCTGATCTTCATCAAACTTAGATAGTAGTTAAATATTGATGAGAGCTTGGTTCTTTTCAAAAACCAGCCAGATGTGCCCTTGCATGACTTGATTATGGCCCTTGAAATTGTCAAAATTGATATAATACAGCTTGTGAACATAATAGAGCCTCCATTTACTATTCGATTTTCACTAAACTTAAATAGTAGTTAAATATTGATGACAGCTCGGTTCCTTTCGCAAACCAGCCAGATCCGCCCATGCATGACTGGATTATGGCCCTTGAAATTGTCAAAATTGCTATAATACAGCTTGTGAACACAAAAGAGCCTCCATTTACTATCCGATCTTCACCATACATACATGCTCTGGATTGAAAATGACCAAAGAACCATACCAGTAGAGCAAAGGCCCTCATGGGCCTCTTGTTTATAAATTTGGGGAGTAATACCATAAACTATAGAAATAATTGTTTGATTTTATGATTACGACAGAAAGAATGATAACTTATGATTCCAAAGATGTTGGCTCTTTTCTTAACATTTTTTTCAAGAGATGAGTCAATATCATTTTAATAATGGAGAATTTAAAACATAGTTAGAAATGGAAAAATAATTCATAACTTGCAATTTCTCTTTCTCACAATGTTTTCAAAAGTCATTTACCTCAGCTATTGAAGTAGGCTATATATATACACTAGCAAAATTCTGGTTTGCTGTATTTCTTTCCTGTGAGTTACAATAGTTATTGTGACTTACTTCATTTGTCTTTCACAAATGGTCTTTAAACTAATTTATATTACATTGACTACGAAGCAAGCTTTCAGCTAATATTAATCACGCTCGATGTCCGTTTCCTGGAGACTTACTCGCGCCCTTTGTGTGGTAAATTCCCAAAGTCAGAACCCGCTGAACACATGGCTATTACCCGGGACATTTGGTACTAGAGGCCGACGCTCTACTTCTGCACCACTGTCTTCCACAAATGGACTTTAAGTGCATGTGGGACGATGAACCATTGCATTCAAAGAATGTCTTGTTGATGATTGCTGTGCAGAGTCAGGAAACACATTGTGACATAGTTAATTTCATCCTTTCCCACTTGTAGATGCATTTTGATGCATATGCAGCAGACTACTTTTGAAAACATTGTAGCAGAAGAAGAGAAATTCCTCAAAATGACATTTATATGATACTTATACTTTCATTTATAGAGATTTTCCATGTTTTTGCATTGATGTTTTCAAAGTCGTCTGCTGCAGATTTGATGTATGTTTGAAAAGGTTAACTAGTCGCTGTGATATATCTAAAATATTGTGGACAAGGGGGCATTAAAATTCCAATCCGATCTTCATTGACTGTGGTTTAACTTTCAGGTAGAGACAGATCACCAGCACAAGGTTAACAAGTCGAAGTATGCGGACTATGATGATATATTGCGGGTACCGATAGCCCTGGCCATGGTTAAACTCCTCCAGTTTTTACCTAAAGGAGCCCTGGAAAGGTTCCTCCCAGGGTAATAATGGGTTACAACTCTATAGTGCTTAACATGTTACAAATCAAAAACAGACAGCTCTGAATGTATCTTTGCACAATATGGAACAACTATTTAAAATTCAAGAATAATTATTGAATAGTTGAAATTCTTTTAACAAAAAGAGCCATTGCTCTTTTAGAGCAATTTCACCTTTTGCCACAACATTTTTAAAAGTTGCCTGGTCCAGAAGAATCATATACTTCTGGAACTGGGATAAATCTGAGTTGCACATTTTGAAGTATTTTTAATTTGGAATGTCTTTAACCCTTTCTAACATACAGACACTATTTCTGACACCTTTGCAGCAGACAAATTTTAAAAACATTGTGGCAAATGGAGAAATTGCAAATTAAGAAATTTCTCTATTTGCCACAATATTTTCATCTTTATTCAATAATTATACTTTCATTTATAAATTTATATGATTTTGATCAAATGTTTAACAATCATCTGCTGCAGATTTGTTGTATGTGGGAAAGGGTGAATTGGTAGAAATCACAATAATAACTAATAAAGAAAAGAAGAAACTGTTTGATTTATATGTTTACCTTAAACCCTTTCAGACATTTAGACAGTTTCTGGCGCCTTTGAAGCAGACAACTCTTGAAATCATTGTGGCAAATGGAGAAATTGATCTTATGTTCTTAATGAGCAATGCCTCCCTTTGCCACATTGATTTCAACTCTAATTAATAATTAGACTTTCATTTATAGAGACTTTCTATATTTTGATGACTGCAAAGTCATCTGCATCTGCAGCAGAAGCTGTTGTATTTGGGAACAGGTTAATGGTAGATCTGGTAGATCTAGCAGAATCAAAGCCTTTAACCCTTTCCCTCATACAACAATTCTGCAGCAGACGACTTTTAACATATTTTGTCAAACAATAGAAAATCTCTATGATTGAATGGATAACCTATGACTAAAAGTGGAAATTATTGTGGCAAAAGGAGAAATTGCTTGTTTTGAGCAATTTCTTCTTTTGGCACTATGTTTTCAAAAAGCCATCTACTGCAGAGGCGCCAGAAAGCGTTTATATAAGGGAAAGGGTTAAGGGTACTGCCATTATCTGGTTACCTTAAATCAGAATGGTACCTTATCTACTTTAAAAACATCTGAAGAAAGATTTTACTTTTCGCATTGTTAAGTATCTGCAGCAGAAAGCATTGGAAAACATTTTGACAAAAGGAAAAATTGTTAAAAATGAAATATAACAATGTTTAAGAATTTACTTCTTATTTTCTATTGGGCATTTACATTTATTCTTTTTTTCAGAGTTTTATTGAAAGTGTGTAATTTTTTGAGATCCAAGTCAATCGACATTCGTATCACAGCTCGTGATACTCTCATCAAAATACAGAAATCCCTCGGAACTCGTTACTTTCCGTTCTTGTTGTCGGAGCTCCATGGCACTTTGCAACATGGATACCAGCGTCACATTCTGTGTTATACGATACATATTTAGATTGTCTGTTTTTCAAAGAAAAAAAGTTGGGGTATTTGGATACCCTTGGCTTGTCGTAACAAAACTTTAACCTTACCTCATAACTCCAAAAATGTTCAACATTTACTAATAAAAGTTGGTTCGAATGTTCCTAGGAACAATACGCATGTCTATACCAAGTCACATAACTCGGGGCTTTAATAATTTTTCAGTAATGCACCTTTTTCGACTTGTGTTTGCATGGTGAGTGATTACAAGTGATTGTGGAGATTGCTTATGTTAAAACCTGTGAACCCACCTGAAAATATTCAAAGCTCAGTAGCAAGCCTCACCTTCGAAATATCAGGGCAATACATGCCTGGAACTTTAATCCACTACATGATATGGTACCTTTTGACACTTTCAAATAGACTATTTTTAGCTCACCTGAGCTTATTGTGATGGCCTTTTGTCCGTCGTCCGTTGTGCGTCGTCCGTCAACTTCACAGGAAGCATCCTCACTATGACCTCACCAGGTTTCCATGGCAATGAAATGAAAAAAAAATTAAAATTCTTCTTCTCCAAACCTGGTTGGCAGATTTTGAATTAATTTTGTAGAAATGTTCCTTGGGTGACCCTCTATCAGATTCCTTCAAGCCATTTTGATTGTTTGAAAAACATGGCCGCCAGAGGGCGGGGCTATTTTGCCTTATATGGCTATAGTGAAATCTGAAAAAATATTCTCCTCTGAAAGAGTCTGGCCGATTATCAATTTTTTATGTAGAAATGTTCCTTAGGTGACCCTCTATCAGATTCCTTAAAGCAATGTTGATTGGTCAAAAAACATGGCCGCCACAGGGCGGGGCTATTTTGCCTTATATGGCTATATTGAAAACTTAAAATATCTTCTCCTAAAAGTGTCAGGCCGATTTTCAAATAATTTTGTAGAAATGTTCCTTAGGTGACTCTCTATCAGATTCCTTAAAGCCATGTTGATTAGTCAAAAAACATGGCCGCCACAGGGCGGGGCTATTTTGCCTTATATGGCTTTAGTGAAAACTTAAAAAATCTTCTCCTCTGAAAGTGTTTGGCCGTTTTTCAAATCATTTTGTAGAAATATTGCTAGGGTGACCCTCTATCAGATTCCTTCAAGCCATGTTGATTGGTCAAAAACTATGACCGCCAGGGGGCAGTGCTTATATGTCTAAAGTGGAAAAAGAAATCAGGTGAGCGATCCAGGGCCATCATGGCCCTCTTGTTTTTAAAAAAAGGTAGAGAAAGGATCACGAGAAAAGGAGAAATTGTTCATATTGAAAAAAAAATCTTCTTTTCTTACAATATTTCTAAATTTATCTGCTGCAAAGGAATGAAATGTCATCTGAATCAAGGAAAGCGTTAAAAATAAAAATAACAAAAACTGGATGATGTGAGTTTAACCCTTTACCACTTGCAGATGCATTTTTAGCTCGACTATTCGAAGAATATGAGAGCTTTACTACTCGCGTCGGCGTCTGTGTCCGGTTAAAGTTTTAGGGCAATTTGGCATTTTCATTCATAAGTATTTGTGCTAGGGCTTTAATATTTGGAATATAGTTACATCTTATACCTTTCTTCACATCGAATGTTAAAGGTACTGAGTGTGACCTTCTTTTTGGGGTAAAAAACATGATTTTCAATGGTTAAAGTTTTAGGGCAAGTTGGAATTTTTTTTTTATTTTTTTTTTCTCAATAAGTACTTATGCTAGGGCTTTTATATTTGGAACATAATTACATCTAATATCTGTCTTCATATTGTATGCTGAAGATTCTGAGTGTGACCTTCTTTTTGGGGTAAAAGACGTGATTTTGGGTAGTTAAAGTTTTAGGGCAAGTTGGCCTTTTCATTTAATTTTTAGCTCCACTGGCTGAAAGCCAGTCGAGCTTATGTCATGGCGAATTGTGCGTCCGTGCGTGCGTGCGTGCGTTAACTTTTTCCTTTAAACGACTTCTTCTCCCTAACCACTTGGCCAATTTGGTTGAAACTTCATGGGAAGCATCCTCTCAATGTCCTCTACTAAATTCCTTCAAATTTTTTTGATCCATTCAAAATTCTGGTTTCCATGGCAACCGAAAGAAAAAAATAGTGAGAACTTAAAAAATCTTCTTCTCCGAAAGTGTCAGGCCGATTTTCAAATAATTTTGTAGAAATGTTCCTTGGGTGACCCTTTATTAGATTCCTTCAAGAAATTTTGATTGGGCGAAAAACATGGCCGCCAGGGGGCGGGGCTTTTTTGCCTTATATAGCTATAGTGAAAACTTAAATAATCTTCTTCTCAAAAAGTGTTCAGCAGATTTTCAAATAATTATGTAGAAATGTTCCGTGGGTGACCCTCTATCAGATTCCTTCAAGCCATGTTGATTGGTAAAAAAACATGGCCGTCACAGGGCGGGGCTATTTTGCCTATATGGCTAAAGAGCAAACTTAAAAAATCTTCTCCTCCAAAAGTGTCAGGCCGATTTTCAAATAATTTTGTAGAAATGTTCCTTGTGTGAACCTTAATTAGATTCCTTCAAGAAATGTTGATTGGGCGAAAAACATGGCCGCCAGGGGGCGGGGCTTTTTTGCGTTATATAGCTATAGTGAAAACTTAAAACATCTTCTTCTCCGAAAGTGTTCAGCCGATTTTCAAATAATTTTGTAGAAATGTTCATTGGGTGACCCTCTATCAGATTCCTTCAAGCCATGTTGATTGGTCGAAAAACATGGCCGCCAGAGGGCGGGGCTATTTTGACTTATATGACCATAGTGAAAACTTAAAAAATCTTCTCCTCTGAAAGTGTCAGGCATATTTTCAAATAATTTTGCAGAAACATTCCTTTGGTGACACTCTACAAGATTCCTTTAAGCCATGGTGGTTGGTAAAAAAAATAGCCACCACGGGGCAGGGCTGTTTGGAGATTTTATTTTTGCCTTATGGCTGTGGAGCGATACTGGCCCTCTTAGGCCTCTTGTTTAATTTTTTCTCAATAAGTATTTGTGCTACGGCTTTAATATTTGGAATGTAGTTACATCTTATACCTTTCATCACATTGAATGCTGAAATGCTGAGTGTGACCTTCTTTTTGGGGTACAAAACATGATTTTTGGTGGTTCAAGTTTTAGGGCAAGTTGGCATTTTCATTTAATTTTTAATTTTTCTCAATAAGTACTTGTGTTAGGGCTTTCATATTTGGAATATAATTACATATAATACCTTTCTTCACATTGTATGTTGAAGAAGCTGAGTGTGACTTTTTGGGAATAAATAACATGATTTTTGTTTGATTTTAAGAATTTTAGATAAATTCATAATTTTTGGTTACATTCCTTTCTAATTGTGATCATTCATTTATCAAATATAATTCTTCAACATATCAAACGGTTTTTGCATGATGTCAAACATTTGGTAAACCTTTTTTTAAGGTTTTGCTATTTTTGGACTCGGTCAGTTTTAACATTTGCGTTTAGCTCAACGTTAAAGTTTCATAACTCAAATCACTTCATACTTCACACATTTGTTAAGGACCATCGTACAATTAGGTTAGATAACTCCATTGTATCCTAAATATGGAGTAATGGCCCTTGAATTACTTAGAAAATTTTGCCACAATGTTTTCTAGTTTTTGTCATAGGTTATCCATTCAATTATGGAGATTTTCCATGTTTTGACAAAATATGTTCAAAGACGTCTGCTGCAGAATTGCCATATGAGGGAAAGGGTTAATAGTACTTAAGTGCAATATAATGAAGTAGTGCTTTATGTGAATAAGCGGCATATAGTCGAGCGCGCTGTCCTCCGACAGCTCTTGTTACTCATCATAATAAGCAATTTCTTCTTTTACCACAATGTTTACCAACTCTATCATATAATTATGAAATAATTCAAATAGAATTTCAATATCTTTTTAAAGATGTATTTCAATGCCAAATGCATAAGATTTATTGTGTTTGGGAAACTTTAAGTTTCACATTAATCACATGTATGTTTACTGCAGGTCCTCAATGAAGAAATATTTGGAGAGACGTCGGACGAAAAAGAAGTGAAAGGAATCACTTTCAAACTTTTGGAAGCCAAGTCTAGTAAAAGTTTTGACTCCTATAAACTGATAGCATCCCACATTACCAAACAGGCCCTGATGAACCTCATTCAATCTTTGAAACTGGTAATGTGTTTTAATAGTGGGTTAAGATGTGTTAGCTCAGTTTGAAATGCCAAGCCTCTGTAGTTACTCGGGCTGTCAGTCCAGGTTGTCTATTTGAAACCCAGCTTGGCCAACATTCTTTCCGACATTTGACAAAGAGTCATTGCGACAGGCCTTCCACCAATGGGCTAACAGTCTGAGGAAAATCAGTCACTTGCTTGCAAAAACTATTGTGAGGAGTACTGGTGTGAGAAATCCAGCAAACACATGGGTAAGTGAACTGACTGCGGTGATATGACTGTAAAATTGTTGAATATGGCGTTAAACCAAATTCAATCAATCAGCCAATCAGTTTGTCGCAACAGGGGATATTGATCAAGTGTTAGTGAGTTTGCATCCTAGCTCTGCCATTCATTCTTTCCAACATCTATATGTGGGAAAGCGTTAAAGCTCAATCAATCGAACATTGGATTGTTCTTAATAATAACAAAGCCGCTCTAAACAAAGAGATAGCCCTCCGGATAAACCAATCTTTTGGGCATGTTTAATCTTTTCCCGCATATAGACACTTTCAGACCCTTCAGCAGCAGCTGACTTTTGAAAACAATGTGGCAAAAGGATAAATTTCTCATAATGAGCAATTTTATCTTTAAAAACAATGTTTTAATTTTATTTTCAGAGATTTTCGATATTTTTTGCTAGATGTTTTCAAAATCATCTGCTACAGATTTGTTGTATGTGGAAAAGGGTTAACATTTTAAATTTGAAGTCAAACTCCTACCTAGTGAGTCCTAAGTCTGGAAAATCTCTGTAAATGAAAATATTATAATTGAATAGAGTTGAAAATATTGTGGCAGGAGGAGAAATTGCTAATGATAAGCAATTTCTTCTTTTGCCACAATGTTTTCAAAAGTCGTCTGCTGCATAAGTGTCAAAAAATAGTTTTAAAATGTGTCTGTATCAGTGTAAGGCTTATATACAAGAATCAAGCAGCAGACAACTTTGAAAACATCCAAATATGTAAAATCTAAATAAAATCTCTATAAATGAATGTATGATTATTCAAAATAATTTTGGTAAAAAGAGAGGTTGCCTGCCCCCTATGAACAATGTCTCTGTTTGCCATGATGTTTTCAAGAAGCGCCTGCTGCATATTCATCAAGTTGCTTATGTTTGTGTGTAAAGATAAATGATGGCCATGTGGATGAGGTATTGACTTTTTACTTTAACAGATTCTAGACGGTACTCACAGCAGTAAAGTAGCAAACAAAGTACAGGCAGTACTAAAACAATCGTACTTGGGCTTGTTGAGAATAAAAACCTTACTTTAGAACACTTACTGGTATTCGTTCATGGACTTGTGTCTCAAACAATACCTATGTTGTTGGAAAAGAAGTAAGTCCAATAAGTTACCAATTATATATTGTAAATATGCATGCATTACGTCTTTTTAGCTCGCCTGAGCTTTGCTCAAGGCGAGTTATTGTGATCGCTTTTTGTCCGGCGTTCGGCATCCGTCGTGCGTCAACTTTTTCTCCTCAGTAACCAGTTGGTCAATTGGGATGAAACTTCACAGAAAGCATCCTTTCAATGACCTCACCAGATTTCCTTCAAATTTTTGAGATCCATGCAGAATTCTGGTTTCCATGGCAACGAAATGAAAAAAACTTCAAAATTCTTCTTCTCCCAAACTGGTTGGCAGATTTTCAAATAATTTTGTAGAAATGTTCCTTGGATGACCCTCTATCAGATTCCTTCAAGCCATGTTGATTGGTCGAAAAACATAGCCACCAGGGGGGCGGGGCGTTTTTGCCTTATATGGCTATAGTGAAAACTTAAAAAATCTTCTCATCCGAAAGTGTCAAGCCGATTTTCAAATAATTTTGTAGAAATGTTTCTTGGATGACCTTCTATCAGATTTTTTCAAGCCATGTTGATTGGTCGAAAAACATGGCCGCCAGGGGGGGCGGGGCTATTTTGCCTTATATGTTTATAGTGAAAACTTTAAAAATCTTCTTCTCCGAAAGTGTCTGGTTGATTTTCAAATAATTTTGTAGAAATGTTCCTTACGTGACCCACTTTCTGATTCCTTCAAGCCATGTTGATTGGTCGAAAAACATGGCCGCCAGTGGGCAGGGCTACTTTGCATTATATGGCTAAAGTAAAAACTTAAAAAATCTTCTCCTCCAAAAGTGTCAGGCCAATTCTCAAATAATTTTGTAGAAAGGTTTCTAGGGTGACCCTCTATCAGATTCCTTCAAGCCAAGTTGATTCATTGGAAACTATGGCCGCCAGGGGGCGGGGCTTATATAGCTAAAGTTAAAAAAAAATCAGGTGAGCAATCCAGGGCCATCATGGCCCTCTTGTTTACTCATTCCTACCCTGGTTTTGTCACAAAGGACTCATGAAAGTGTTCTCTGTTGCCATTATATAACCTAAATACTGTTAAAAATCTTTTTTAATAAAGTACCTTTCCAACAAACAATAAACTGCTGCAAATGATATTATTGTAGAATAGAGTTTGAAACGGGGTAGTATTAAAAGGGTCCTTTACTAGCTGTTTTTGGATGAACAAAATAGAAATATTTTCTTGTTTGAAATTTCAATGTTACTTGTATATTAAATTATGCAACCGCCAAAATTTGTTAATTCCTTTCATAGCTCTTTAACTTGTGAAAATGTGTTTACCATGTGAGATATTATTTGATCTTACACACTAAAAAACAACAAACAAAGAGCTGATTTTTCTCAGAGCTTATGTATTTGTCCTTAATAGGGAGATGGCAAAGGAAGAGAAGACAGTTGCACCCACCTTTTAGAAAAGAAAGCCGAACATGCATTGTTGCTGCAACATGAATTGCCAAGAGGAGGACTTAAGCCAAAGGTTAACAAGAAAACAAACTTACATGTGCTGATAGAGTTTGGATTAGAGATAGGTCTATGAAAGTCTTGGAGCAAGTTCTTCTTTTGTTTCCTACAATCTTTTTAAAAGGAATGGTTTAATAATTTTAAGTTATAGAACTATGTATATACATGTGTGTGTATATGTCAGTGTTCAATCCCCCTTTATATATTGTTTGATATAACTTTATCTTGACAGGCTTCAAACTCCAATGGATCACAGTACTATGTCACAATGTACTCTTCTCCTAATACAGATGACTTCTAATGCCTTTTGAAATAGAAGCCTTTGAATAAAATTGTGTTTTCATACAACGTTATTGCCCAAAACTTGCAACGGCCAAGACTAAATATTTCAGGTTCTTAAATCCTTACTTTAGACTTAACCCTTTTCCACATACAGACACTTTCTGAGGCCTCTGCAGCAGACAACTTTTTAAAACATTGTGGAAAAAAGAGAATTTGCTCACAATGTTTTCAACTCTATTAAATATATTTTTTTCAATTGATGAGATTTTGCGTAGTTTTGCCGAGGTGTTTTCAAAGTCACCTGCCGCAGATTTATTGTATGTGGGAAAGGGTTAAGCCCTATGTTATTGGTTCTAAAAAGAAATGGTTGTATAGTAAATACTCAAAAGAGTTAATCTCTTTGAGACTATTATTTTGACTACCACCATCCTAGGGCTTGATTGAATGATAAAAAAATAAGTGGATAGAAGACCAGCTTACTCATATCCCTTCTTCACCTGGATGTAGATATATTTGATTGTGTTAAGTATTACATTGTCATGTTTGGCTTCTTTGCCGTTTTTGCCTATATCTTATTTTACACTGGCTTACATGCTGTTTTATATTTGATGTTGAGTATCGCATACATCATGTTTGATTATTTTTAGCTCACCTGAGCTTTGCTCAAGGTGAGTTATTGTGATCGCCTTTTGTCCGTCGTGCATCGTGCGTTGTCCGTCGTGCGTCAACTTCTTCTCCTCAGTAACCAGTGGGTCAATTGGGATGAAACTTCACAGAAAGCATCCTCTCAATGACCTCATCAGATTTCCTTCAAATTTTTGGGATCCATGCAGAAAACTTCAAAATTCTTCTTCTCCAAAACTGGTTTTCAGATTTTCAAATAATTTTGTAAAAATATTCCTTGGATAACCCTCAATAAGATTCCTTCAAGCCATGTTGATTGGTCAAAAAACATGGCCGCCAGGGGGGGGCGGGGCTATTTTGCCTTATATGGCTATGGTGAAAACTTAAAAAATCTTCTTCTCCGAAAGTGTCAGGCCGATTTTCAAATAATTTTGTAGAAATGTTCCTTAAGTGACCTATTTTCAGATTTCTTCAAGCCATGTTGATTGTTCAAAAATCATGGCCACCGGTGGACAGGGCTATTTTGCCTTATATGGCTATAGTGAAAACTTAAAAAATCTTCTCCTCCAAAAGTGTCAGGCTGATTTTCAAATAATTTTGTAGAAATGTTCCTAGGGTGACCCTCTATCAGATTCCTTCAAGCCAAGTTGATTGGTCGGAAACTATGGCCGCCAGGGGGCGGGGCTTATATAGTTAAATTGAAAAAAAAAAATCAGGTGAGCGATCCAGGGTCATCATGGCCCTCTTGTTTTCTGATAGTCTCGTTGTTTATTGTTCAATTTTATTATTTCATCATTTACAGATTTTCAATTATTAAGCGCACAAAATGACTTTAGTTGTCGACCCCATTCATTCATTCATGTAGATATATTTGTATAGTAGGATGTGATTATCGTGTAAATGCACTTCAGATGCTGAACTCGTGTATGAAAAGACAGAAGATCAACACTCACAACAATGAACACTTGGAGATGTTGGATCCTCTAGTTCCTCTACTCACCGATTGTCTCTTCTCTAAATATGCCAAGGTAAGTCACCAGTGAAAAGAAATTTATCTTATTAGTTCACCTGAACAGGTTTGAGTTGTCCATGACCATGTTTCTTATCATGTAAGACTTACATATAGCGCCTAATATATTCACCGATGCTTGATTGATTGGATTTAACGCCGTTTTCAATCACCGTGGCATGGTGTCCGTAAACTATTGCTTGTGAACGCGATACAGTCTTCAGTTTTGATAGTATCTCAATCAAACTTATACAGTAGTAAGATATCCATGAGAGCTCGGTTACTTTCGCAAACCAGCCAGATCCGCCCATGCAAGACTGGATTATGGTCTTGAAGTTGTCAAAATTGCTATAATACAGCTTGTGAACGCGATAAAGTCTTCAGTTTTGATTGTATCTCCATCAAACTTATACAGTTGTTGGATATCCATGAGAGCTCGGTTTCTTTTGCTAACCAGCCAAATCCGCCCATGCAAGACTGGATAATGGCCCTTGAAATTACCAAAATTGCTATAATACAGCTCGTGAACACAATAGAGCCTCCATTTACTATTCGATCTTCACCAAACTTATATAGTAGTTAAATATTGATGAGAGCTTAGTTCCTTTTGCAAACTAGCCAGATCCGCCCATGCAAGGCTTGATTATGGCCCTTGAGTTTGGAAAAATTGCTATAATAGAGCTTGTGAACACAATAGAGGCTCCATTGACTATCTGATCTTCACCAAACTTAGGTAGTAGTTAAATATTGATGAGAGCTCGGTTCCTTTCGAAAAGCAGCCAGATGTGCTCTTGCATGACTGGATTATGGCCCTTGAAATTGTCAAAATTGCTATGATACAGACAATAGAGCCTCCATTTACTATCCAATCTTCAAAATAAATACATGCTCTGGATTGACAATGACCAACGAACCATCCTAGTAGAGCATAGGCCCTCATAGGCCTCTTGTTCAGTCATATCACGGCGACCAGTTCACCTACTTGTATGTTTCCTGGTTTTCTCACACCAGTGCTTTCCTGGTTTTCTCACACCAGTGCTCCACACAACATATTTTCCAAGCAACTGACTGTTAGCCCATTGGTGAAAGACGAATGACGCTTGTTACAGTGACTTTTGTTAAATGCAAATACATCACGAGAAGAGGTGTTGTGTACCAAACTATGGGATATGGGCACTGTGACTTTTTTGTTATCGATAAAACTTGATAACAAAAAACAATCTATCTCCTACACTATAACAAAAAACTGATTGACAGTTATATCTAAGGCTACACGAAGGGAAGTATTACTTATCTAGATGATGTCACTGTGACCCTCACTTTTTACCCACTTGATAAAAAAAACTTGTGCAGACCATGTTTCCTATTCATTACATACACCAAACACTCTCCTTGGTTTGGTGGTCAGAGCATCAGCATTAAGTGTACAGTCGGATTATAAAGACTTAAAAAAAAGTAGTAATGGTTTCCCTTGTTTGCACTCAGGGTTTGCAGGGATAGCATTACAGATGTACTGGTATATTATCCAGGAGAGGCCATGATATTACTGAATTACTATTGGAAACAAGTGAAAAACATCATTCAAACCAAATTTGGGTAAGCACATACATCTTGGAATGAGGTTGACCTGTGTAGATACATTTGTTAACCCTTACCCTCATATAGATGCTTTCTGACGCCTCTGCAGCAGACAGCTTTTTGAAAACAAGGCGACAAAAGAAGAAATTGCTCAAAACGGGCAATTTCTCTTTTTGTCACCTTGTTTCTTTTTAACCCTTTCCCTCATATAGACTCTTTCTGACACCTCTGCAGCAGAGGGCTTTTTGAAAACATAGTGGCAAAAGAAGAAGTTGCTCGAAACAAGCAATTTTTCCTTTTGCGACAATGTTTTCCACTTTTAGTCATAGGTTATCCTTTCAATTATAGAGATTTTCTAAGTCGTCTGCTGCAGAATTGTCGTATGAGGGAAAGGGTTAAAGGGGGTTTTCAAAAATGTTCGGGTATGTTTTTCAAAGTCGTCTGCTTCAGATTTGTTGTATGTGGGAAAAGGGTTAATTACAATTTTAATTTTACCTTTAGACACGGGACCAACACCCCCTAACCTACTCCACCCATTAGGGACTACGGTTTGTCTTCAAATCTTCTCTTTTTTATGCCCCCCCCGGAATCTCCGATTCGGGGGGCATATAGTTTTTGGCCTGTCTGTTGGTCTGCACGTCTGTCTGCACAAAAAAAACTTTAACCTTGACCACTACTTTTGAACCATAACAGGTACGGCTACCATATTTCACATGTGTATTCCTTGTGACATGACCTTTCTGTCAGTACCAAAATTTTTGACCTTGCGACCTTGACCTTTGACCTAGATGTAGTTTTTGGCCTGTCTGCACGAAAAAAACTTTAACCTTGACCACTACTTTTGAACCATAACAGGTACGGCTATCATATTTCACATGTGTATTCCTTGTGACATTACCTTTCTGTCAGTATCAAAATGTTTGACCTTGCGACCTTGACCTTTGACCTAGATGTTGCCATTCTCGAAAAAAACTTTAACCTTGGCCATTACTTTTGAACCATAACAGGTACGGCTACCGTATTTCACATGTGTATTCCTTGTGACATGACCTTTCTGTCAGTACCAACATTTTTGACCTTGCGACCTTGACCTTTGACCTAGATGTAGTTTTTGGCCTGTCTGCACGAAAAAAACTTTAACCTTGACCACTACTTTTGAACCATAACAGGTACGGCTACCATATTTCACATGTGTATTCCTTGTGACATTACCTTTCTGTCAGTACCAAAATGTTTGACCTTGCGACCTTGACCTTTGACCTAGATGTTGCCATTCTCGAAAAAAACTTTAACCTTGGCCATTACTTTTGAACCATAACAGGTACGGCTACCATATTTCACATGTGTATTCCTTGTGACATGACCTTTCTGTCAGTACCAACATTTTTGACCTTGCGACCTTGACCTTTGACCTAGATGTTGCCATTCTCGAAAAAAACTTTAACCTTGGCCATTACTTTTGAACCATAACAGATACGGCTACCATATTTCACATGTGTATTCCTTGTGACATGACCTTTCTGTCAGTACCAACATTTTTGACCTTGACCTTTGACCTAGATGTTGCCATTCTCAATTTTTAGCTCCACTGGCTGAAAGCCAGTCGAGCTTATGTCATGGCGAATTGTCCGTCGTGCGTGCGTGCGTGCGTGCGTTAACTTTTTCCTTTAAACAACTTCTTCTCCCTAACCACTTGGCCAATTTGGTTGAAACTTCATGGGAAGCATCCTCTCAATGTCCTCTAATAAATTCCTTCAAATTTTTTTGATCCATTCAAAATTCTGGTTTCCATGGCAACCGAAAGAAAAAAATAGTGAGAACTTAAAAAATCTTCTTCTCCGAAAGTGTCAGGCCGATTTTCAAATAATTTTGTAGAAATGTTCCTTGGGTGACCCTTTATTAGATTCCTTCAAGAAATTTTGATTGGGCGAAAAACATGGCCGCCAGGGGGCGGGGCTTTTTTGCCTTATATAGCTATAGTGAAAACTAAAATAATCTTCTTCTCAAAAAGTGTTCAGCAGATTTTCAAATAATTATGTAGAAATGTTCCGTGGGTGACCCTCTATCAGATTCCTTCAAGCCATGTTGATTGGTAAAAAAACATGGCCGTCACAGGGCGGGGCTATTTTGCCTATATGGCTAAAGAGCAAACTTAAAAAATCTTCTCCTCCAAAAGTGTCAGGCCGATTTTCAAATAATTTTGTAGAAATGTTCCTTGTGTGAACCTTAATTAGATTCCTTCAAGAAATGTTGATTGGGCGAAAAACATGGCCGCCAGGGGGCGGGGCTTTTTTGCGTTATATAGCTATAGTGAAAACTTAAAACATCTTCTTCTCCGAAAGTGTTCAGCCGATTTTCAAATAATTTTGTAGAAATGTTCATTGGGTGACCCTCTATCAGATTCCTTCAAGCCATGTTGATTGGTCGAAAAACATGGCCGCCAGAGGGCGGGGCTATTTTGACTTATATGACCATAGTGAAAACTTAAAAAATCTTCTCCTCCGAAAGTGTCAGGCATATTTTCAAATAATTTTGCAGAAACATTCCTTTGGTGACACTCTACAAGATTCCTTTAAGCCATGGTGGTTGGTAAAAAAAATAGCCACCACGGGGCAGGGCTGTTTGGAGATTTTATTTTTGCCTTATGGCCGTGGAGCGATACTGGCCCTCTTGGGCCTCTTGTTTTAACCTTCCCCACTACTTTTGAACCATAACAGGTAAGGCTACCATATTTCACATGTGTATACCTTGTGACATGACCTTTCTGTCAGTACCAACATTTTTCACCTTGCGACCTTGACCTTTGACCTAGATGTTGCCATTCTCGAAAAAAACTTTAACCTTGACCACTACTTTTGAACCATAACAGGTACGGCTACCATATTTCACATGTGTATTCCTTGTGACATGACCTTTCTGTCAGTACCAACATTTTTGACCTGGCGACCTTGACCTTTGACCTAGATGTTGCCATTGGGGGGCATCAGTGTTTCACAAACACATCTTGTTATTTACAGTTGAATTATTTTACCTTAAGAAATCTCTACTGGATGATGAATACTAACTTGCCGTCCTTAAAGCAGAACCTAAGAAAGATGGCAGACGGAATATTTACGCTTCTACGTGAAAATGCTTCGGCAGGTACAGCCAAGGGAGATAATCAGGAGTTACTGACCATGTTGTTTAAGGTTCGTTTAAGGTTATGAGCCACATTGCATTTTGGTATTCTATCGACTCTGCATATGCACAGTCTTCACTGTCAACTTCTATGTAGAAAAGATCCGGATGCATCTTCTGCAAAAATATTCTTAACCCTTCCCCACATACAACAAATCTGCCACAGATGACGTTTAAAGCTTTGGATCAAAACTATGAAAAATGTTTTTAAATGAAGCTAAAAAATTTAAGAAGAGTTCAAAACATTGTGGCTAAATTGGCTCATCATAGTAATTTCTCCTATTGTCACAATGTTTCTGTAGATGCACAAAAATGTGTCTTCAGGTTGGAAAAGGTGCAATGTAGTGCCACTTGTAACAGAGAAGCAATAAGATCCCACAGCTCTTATGTATATCAGATAAGTATTGAGTGAAACATTGTATAAATGGTAATTACAGGCAGTGACTGTGTTGGTGCGAGATGTAAAGTATCACACGATCGAGCAAGAGAGGTTAGAGGTACTGCTTACTTTCTGTGAGGAAGACCTCTATGATTATAACAGACAGAGTACAGCTTTCTCACTCTTCAAGGTTAGTTATACTTATCTATTTTACAATGAATGTGAAACAAGCTTTCAGTACTGGCCTGGATTGTGTTGAATAATCCAAAAAGAGAGAACCCTTTCAAGTATGGTATGAGAAGTTTTTAACAATACACCACTGTCCTGAATTGGTAAAGTTTAACCCTTTACCAACTTGCAGAGGCAATTTCATTATTTGACATAACGGTATTCCAAGAGAATTTGGTAGAAATGTTCTTTGAATGACCCTCTACAAAAATTGTTCAAGCCATATTGATTTCGTTGAAAAACAGGGCAGCAAGGTCGCATCAGGAAAGGCGCAAAATGACAAACTTTATACATGTAATTCCATTCTTGTTAAAGTTCTTGTTAGATTTCAAGATACAAATGGCCTCTACTGATAAGCCATTTTACTATTTCTTCAACAGTGTTCACTCCTTGCAGTTTCATTTGCACTGCTGATCAAATTTCCCCAGATATTTGCAGTTAAATATTTGCTGCTAATTTACTATCATTCAGGTGGCGATTTAGGGCCATCTTGGCCCTTTTGTTTATTTATAATTTTTGTTAAGTGATTCATACCAAATCAGAGTTTTTCAAAACAATTAGAGATATTGCTAAAAAAACTTTTTACCATCATTACTTCGACCAACAGCAAAGAATGCATAATTCAGTAAAGGTTTTTGTAAGAATTATGACCATTATCGACTTATAAAGTACTTTGCTTATAAATAACAGGATATCGTGGGAGACAGTGGTGCAGAGGTAGAGCATCGGCCTCTCGTATCAAAGGTCCATGGTTCGAGGCCCATAATGAGCGGTTCCTGACTTTGGGATATTTCCGCACAAACAGGGCTTGTACTGGTAAAGTTTCCAGGCAGACATCGAGCATGATTAATATAAGTTGAAAGCTTGTTTCGCAATTGATGTAAAATAAATAATCATTAAAAAAAAGATATGACAAAGTCCTTGGTTATGTTTTCTGCACCACTCAAAAAAGTTTTGTTTTATTGGCAAGCACAAAAAAGCTGAGTGTGCTGTCCTCCGACATCTCGTGTTTTGAAAGTCCTTGTCTGATATTAAGAAAATTAAATAGGAATCTTACCTCAGTGATCCTTTACTTAATTTGTTCAAGCCGTATTGATTGGTTACAAAATCATAGCAACCATCATCACAAAAGGGGTGAATTGAACTTTTAGCTACAAATGACAACTCCTACCATTCCACTCGACCAATTTCAACTTAACTTCACAGGAATTTTCTTTGTTGGTCTACTTTCAAAATTGTTCAAAAATTAAATTCTGTGTAGAACTTTGGTTGCTGCGGCATCAGAAATTGAGAAAAAAAAAATATATAAAATTCTTTAACAGTGTCCACTCTTTGCAGTTTCATTTGCTCTTCTGATCAAATTTTCACAGATATTTGCAATTAAATGTTTACTACTAAATTCAGGTGATCGATTTAGGGCCATCTTGGCCCTCATTAGTTTATGAGGTTCACATTGAGGATGTCAATCTTAGAGTATTTTAAGACGGAGTATTATGGTCTTGTTATGTAGTTGTGGTCTTGTTATGTAGTTGTGGTCTTGTTATGTAGTTATGATCTTGTTATGTAGTTGTGGTCTTGTTATGTAGTTATGGTCTTGTTATGTAGTTATGATCTTCTTGTGTAGTTATGATCTTGTTATGTAGTTATGATCTTGTGTAGTTATGATCTTGTTATGTAGTTATGATCTTGTTATGTAGTTGTGATCTTGTTATGTAGTTGTGATCTTGTTATGTAGTTGTGGTCTTGTTATGTAGTTATGATCTTGTTATGTAGTTATGATCTTGTTATGTAGTTATGATCTTGTGTAGTTATGATCTTGTTATGTAGTTGTGGTCTTGTTATGTAGTTGTGGTCTTGTTATGTAGTTGTGGTCATGTTATGTAGTTATGATCTTGTTATGTAGTTATGATCTTGTTATGTAGTTATGGTCTTGTTATGTAGTTATGATCTTATTATGTAGTTATGATCTTGTTATGTAGTTATGATCTTGTTATGTAGTTGTGGTCTTGTTATGTAGTTGTGGTCTTGTTATGTAGTTGTGGTCTTGTTATGTAGTTATGATCTTGTTATGTAGTTATGATCTTGTTATGTAGTTATGATCTTGTTATGTAGTTGTGGTCTTGTTATGTAGTTATGATATCATTTTACTTAACTCTTTCCCTCATAGGACAATTCTGCAGCAGTCGACTGAACATGTTTTGTAAAAAGAGAAAATCCATTCAAAACCTATGAGTAAAAGTAGAAAACATTGTGGCATTGTCAGATAGCGTTTATATGAGGGAAAGTGTTAACAAAATATGTAATATTTAGATAAAACATTGATATCACCGTTTATTGTGCTTATTATCCCCTCGGTTACGAAGTAAGCGAGAAAGGGATATAGTAACGGGACCGTCCGTATGTATGTATGTATGTATGTATGTGTGTCCTTCCGTCCGTAACAAACCTTGTCATCACTCTACACTAACCATTTCTTTACAGATCTTAACCAAACTTGGTATAAAGTAAGTATATGGTAACATCTTGAAGCCTATTGATTTTCAAGGTCATAGGTCAAAGGTCAAGCCCAAAATTAGACTTGCAATATTTTCCGTCCGTAACAAACCTTGTCATCACTCTACACTAACCATTTCTTGACAGATCTTAACCAAACTTGGTATAAAGTAAGTATATGGTAACATCTTGAAGCCTATTGATTTTCAAGGTCATAGGTCAAGCCCATAATTGGACTTGCAATATTTTCCGTCCGTAACAAACCTTGTCATCACTCTACACTAACCATTTCTTGACAGATCTTAACCAAACTTGGTATAAAGTAAGTATATGGTAACATCTTGAAGCCTTTTGATTTTCAAGGTCATAGGTCAAAGGTCAAGCCCAAAATTGGACTAGCCCAAAATTGGACTTGCAATATTTTCCGTCCGTAACAAACCTTGTCATCACTCTACACTAACCATTTCTTGACAGATCTTAACCAAACTTGGTATAAAGTAAGTATATGGTAACATCTTGAAGCCTATTGATTTTCAAGGTCATAGGTCAAAGGTCAAGCCCAAAATTGGACTTGCAATATTTTCCGTCCGTAACAAACCTTGTCATCACTCTACACTAACCATTTCTTGACAGAACTTAACCAAACTTGGTATAAAGTAAGTATATGGTAACATCTTGAAGCCTTTTGATTTTCAAGGTCATAGGTCAAAGGTCAAGCCCAAAATTGGACTTACAATATTTTCAGCTGTGGCAGCCTTGTCACAACTCTACACTGACCATTCATTGACCGATCTTAATAAAACTTATTATACCGTTAGTTTATGATATGTCTTGAAGCCTATTGGTTTTCAAGGTCATAGGTCAAAGGTCATGCCCAAAATTGAACTTGATTGAACTTACAATATATCTCAGCTGTGGCAACCTTGTCACCACTCTACACTGACCATTCCTTGACAGATCTTATCCAAACTTGGCATACAGTTAGTTTGTGACAATATTTTGAAGCCTATTGATTCAAGGTCATAGGTCAAAGATCGAAGTCAAAAATTGGACTTAAATATTTAGATCACAAGAGAACTCAATGTGATGATTGAAAGCCGAGGGGATGCATCCGCTTTGCGGTGCCCTTGTATATTATTGTATATGGGTATTTTTAATATATTTAAGTGTGTTGAAACCACAGAGTAATTATTAAAAGTTTCTTGTTACTTATTATATGAGATATGATGAATACTATGTATCATAATAGAAGTGCATTTTGTATTTGGGAGGCTAATTTGTTACATGAATATTTGTAATCAGTTGTAGATGAAGTTTGGTCAAATAAAGAACTGTTGACAAGTTCAGTTTTAGGACAAGTTGGACCGTATTCAATCAGTGATAGTTCCATTTTCTATTTGAAGATAACTCTGTCAGATAAGGTAAGTTTGTTGATCCTGACTTTGAGAGGAGCACAGTGTAATACAAGAACCATTCAAAACATCTGTAGACAATTTTCATTCGGCACCCTCAAAATATCAGATAAATAAAAAGCAATTAATATAAAACAGAAGCACATGTAATACACATAGTTTCATCAAAATCGGATCAGTAATAAACCTACTAATGCCAGGTGACATAGCAACTTGGGAAATTTAGCAACTGTCCCTTATTTAACTCCTCATGCATGTCCATTGTAATCAAATAATGATTCTTAGACATAATTTTAAAAGAAAATTAACACAGGGTTTTCAAAATGAACTGATTGCCGATCAAAATTATCTGTTAAAATCACTTTTTGATCTGTTAGTTTTGCTCCCCTGGGCCCTCTACCAGGGATTTGCCCTTGACCTGACCCTAAGCCTGATCTGTTACTTTTCTCATTTGATCTGTTACAACAAAACATTTTGACAACCCTGTAACATATACATGTGTATTTATCATGGCACAAAGTTTTAATATCACAGAATGTCGAAGTGATTGAAATATTCCAAAAATACTCCTTGTTTCCCCATTTTTATGCCTACAGAATTTATGGCTTTTGTCTTACTACCAAACTGCGCATTTATATAAGATCCATAGTTATAGAATTATTGAAAAGTTTTCTAAAAAGGAATCTTTGACATGTTTGATATACATGTACTAAGGAAAGTATTTTAGCCAAATTTGTTTTAGATTCGATTTTCAAAATAAGAATTTAGGGAACTATTCTGCTCAAGTTTAACTCTTTCCCACATACAAAAAATCTACAGCAGACAACTTTGAAAACGTCAAGGCAAAAGAACAAAATAATCCCTTAAAATGAAAGAGCAATTACTGAAGAGCTGAAGACATGGTGACAAAATGAGAAATTGCTCGTTTTGAGCAATTTCTTCTTTTGTCGCCATGTTTTTCAAAAACCGTCTGCTGCAAAGGCATCAGAAAGTGTCTATACGGAAAGGGTTAACCGTTTTGTAGCTTTTTATAATTTCTCAGTAACTTAGTAATTTTCTTAAACAACTACCGGTACTTCAGTGATGCTATCACACTACACTCAAAAGTCTCCATCAAGTGTATCATTGTTAACAAGAATACTAGGAATCTGTTTGTTATTTATAACCAAGTGTAAATTTAAACTAAAAACAAAGTCAATGATAGAACTTTTTTAATATAGTCAAGTATTCTGTAAATTATCCAGCTCTTATTTATAAACATTGTTATAGGTCATAGATGCCTTTTTAGCTCACCTGAGCTTTGCTCAAGGTGAATTATTGTGATCGCCTTTTGTCCGGCGTCCGGCAACTTCTTCTCCTCAGTAACCAGTGGGTCAATTGGGATGAAACTTCACAGAAAGCATCCTCTCAATGACCTCACCAGATTTCCTTCAAATTTTTGGGATCTATGCAGAATTCTGGTTTCCATGGCAACGAAATGAAAAAAACTTAAAAAATCTTCTCCTCCGAAAGTGTCAGACCTATTTTCAAGTAATTTTGTAGAAATGTTCCTTGGATGACCCTCTATCAGATTCCTTCAAGCCATGTTGATTGGTCTAAAAAACATGGCCGCCAGAGGGGGAGGGGCTATTTTGCCTTATATGGGTATAGTGAAAACTTAAAAAATCTTCTCCAAAAGTGTCGGGACGATTTTCAAATAATTTTGTAGAAATGTTCCTTGGATGACCCTCTATCAGATTCCTTCAAGCCAAGTTGATTGATCGAAAAACATGGCCGCCAGGGGGGCGGGGCTATTTTGCCTTATATGGCTATAGTGAAAACTTAAAAAATCTTCTTCTCCGAAAGTGTCAGGCCGATTTTCAAATAATTTTGTAGAAATGTTCCTTGGATGACCCACTTTCAGATTCCTTCAAGCCATGTTGATTGGTCAATAAACATGGCCGCCAGTGGGCAGGGCTATTTTTCATTATATGGCTATAGTGAAAACTTAAAAAATCTTCTCCGACGAAAGTGTCAGACCTATTTTCAAATAATTTTGTAGAAATGTTCCTTGGATGACCCTCTATCAGATTCCTTCAAGCCATGTTGATTGGTCGAAAATCATGGCTGCCAGGGGGGGAGGGGCTATTTTGCCTTATATGGGTATAGTGAAAACTTAAAAAATCTTCTCCGAAAGTGTCGGGCCGATTTTCAAATTATTTTGTAGAAAGGTTTCTTGGATGACCCTCTATCAGATTCCTTCAAGCCAAGTTGATTGATCGAAAAACATGGCCGCCAGGGGGGGGCGGGGCTATTTTGCCTTATATGGCTATAGTGAAAACTTAAAAAATCTTCTTCTCCGAAAGTGTCAGGCCAATGTTCAAATAATTTTGTAGAAATGTTCCTAGGGTGACCCTCTATCAGATTCCTTCAAGCCAAGTTGATTGGTCGGAAACTATGGCTGCTAGGGAGCGGGGCTTATATAGCTAAAGTGAAAAAAAATAATCAGGTGAGCGATTCCAGGGCCATCATGGCCCTCTTGTTACATCTACTTGTGGAAAAGAAAGCAAATTACTTTCATTTGAATTGTGTGGTGATGACTGCAATTTTTAATGGAAACTCAAGTGTCCATGAGTTTCTCAGAAATGTAAGTAAATACTTTTCCTCTTGTATGTGGTTGCAATTATATTTGACCAGATATTAACGCCATTAACTCTACTGGCCAGACGAGCTTATATGCTGGCATGGTGACATCAGTCCATCCTGCATATGTTAACATTTTTGTCGATCCTGCTTCATGAACTCAATATAGCTGTCACAATGGTTGTTCAGCGTATGTATGTGTTGGACCCGCTCATCACATGACTCAAACCAGGGACCTTTGATACGAGAGGCCAATGCTGTACCTCTGCACCACTTCATCCCACAGCCGGCATCTTGACTATGCATCATAGGATTTCCAAGAAACTTGGCACAAACCTACACCATGATAAGGCGGTTTGTTTCGCGTAAGAACCAGGCATCAAATGTCAGGATCCAACTTTGAGGACAAAGATAATCAAAGTACTGAAAGTACTAGTAACAAATTATTTTGAAAATGTAATTAATAAGTTCGACTATTCGAAGAATATGAGAGCTATAACAGTCACTTGTGCGTCGGCGTTGCAATTTTGGTTATATTTTGAAACTTCACTCACTTATTGGACATCATCAAATGACCTTGCAGGACAAGTCCCATAACTCTATATCAGATTTTGACACAATTATGCGCCTTTTCTAACTTAAAATTTTAGTTAGAGTTGTGCATGCATGTTGACCTTCCTTATTGTGGGATGATGGGCTTCCTGCAGTGATTCACTCTTTAATAATTATTTTAGGGATTGAAACATATTTGACCCAAGTAATTATCTGGAGCTCTGTATCACAGAGATGCCAACAGATTTGTGGAAGTATCGTTGTGCAATTCTATTTGTTTCCTTAAGATGATAGAAGAAAAATAAAATGACAAATAACACTTAAACGCACACAGGGAAATCTCACCGTATTGTCTCAGTTTCCAACTTGAAAACGATGTTCTAATTATGGACCATTAATTTATATTT
Organism: Serripes groenlandicus; assembly: GCA_031761405.1. Lineage (NCBI taxonomy): Eukaryota > Metazoa > Mollusca > Bivalvia > Cardiida > Cardiidae > Serripes > Serripes groenlandicus. Next base: position 114,061,816 of record JASEVX010000002.1, read on the forward strand.
ATCAGCCATTCGGGCAAAGGTGCGCGTCAAAATGCTTGTTTTATCAAGAAAAGCGTCTATTTGTGGGAAAGAGTTAAGTATGCTTGTCATTATCTATTTTTGTTACCATCTGCAACATGTTTGTCATGATGCATTTTGATTTATCAGGGTATTCATACCATTACAGTATTGTCTATTCTTACTTGAACACATTTAACCCTTCCGATGGATTAAAGTCAGGTCTCCAGAATGATTCATTGGTATGCAAATTAAATATTAAATAATATTGGTAAATCACTTAATCTTGATGAACTTTATTATTTGAGGGACACATTGTGTATAACTAGGGGAGAACAAAACAAAATACATCACTGCAGCAGTCAAAATCATCCATGGGAACTCCCGTATGCAAAGATTGATTGTTTTGGGTGGAACTTTTTCATGATGTTTTCTTTAAATTGGCCGTTGTTTATTTACCATGTCATCGATTAAATTATTAAAAACGTATTCTGCTATTGCAGAACTCGGCAGTTCTTCCATTTTGATATATTTTAATAACGAACCAGGATTAATTGGTTGTGCAGACGGATCTTTTTCGCTTGGAGCAGACATTATTTGTGTATAAATTCCGAAGCGTGAGATCTCGTTGTTCCGTAAAAACTGCACATACCGGTGAAGTAGGCGAATTACATACGGTGTTAGGGTAATTTATTCGACCGCGATTATATTTAACGATCGGGATTTCTCTGGAAAATACGTCACTTTCATTTTGTCTTATGATTAAAACGACGCGTAGAAAATGTTCTATATTCGATATTCCGGATTTAAATGTGTGATACGACGAAACAGGAAATATTTTCATTCGTTTTTCCTGCATTTCAATGCGGTGATAATGTATTCACGCACCTTATCTGGAGCTCTGCAGATACTTTGCTCTACAACGTTGGGTCGAAGGTCAGGTTTGCTAGCGTTACATAATGGGCACCTGTTAACTACGTCTCTCACTAGTCAATGGGCGTACAACTCAAAATTCATACATGCCTGCAGACACATGAAATATATGCCTTTATTATTAAATTGATATTCTCATGAGAATTGATTCTCTGTGTTGATTCGGCATATCTGTGAGATTTACATGGTTCTTCAGCATGGGTTCGACTTCCGTTAACTACGTCACTCACAAGTGAATGGGCATATAACTAAAAATTCATACGCTTGCCGACAAATGAAATATATATGCATTTACTGTTAATTTGATATTTTCTAGAGAATTGATTATCTATGTTGATTCAATAGTATAAATATGACTTCACTGTATTGAAAAAACACGTAGAAGTCATTTTAATATCGAAAAAATACTAGGACTATTTGGGTGCAGCTAATGTGTATTCTAAGCGGAAGTGTAGTTTAACCGTGACTTCCGCAAAGCAACACGATCGCGTTAACCACATTATTTTTTGAGAAAAAATAATTCGTTAAAAATGAGTACTGTTTGATAGACTGTACCTTGTCATGTCCACATTGCAACCATGTATCATAGGATTCCCTAGTTACTGGTCACACATGTTCACAATGATGATGCAAAAAAGGAGACTTGTCTTTAAGCCTCTTCCCCCACTTGTAGACACATTTGGATGAATAATTAACTAGGCCCTTAACCCTTTCTAGAAAATCTCCATAATTGAATGGATAACCCATGGCAAAAAGCTGTCTGCTGCAGAGGCGTCAGAAAGCGTCTTTATGAGGGAAAGGGTTAATAAACTGCTATCAGGTCAACTCGGTGTCAGTCTGTGTTGCAAGTGCATGGGAGAGCACTATGTCTGTGACAAAACCTTTGGAGGTTGTGCAACATGTTGCCTGTGGTCATACAGTTTTAAATACGCGGAAAAAAGCCTCAATAATTATTTTATTATTTTGAAATTTAATGTTTGTTTATATCCTTTCAAAAATTATCAAAATCTGACATTATGTCAAGAGATATATGCCCTTCATAAACTAAAAATTAACATGATTTATAATTTAAGAAATAAAATCTATATTTTTGACAGATGGATATATACCAACAGGAATGTGTAATAGGGGCCTACAATGAAGGTGGTAACCACTGGACCTTAATAGTAAGTAGGATTTAACAAACATATATGTAAAAAAGTGTACATAAACCATGCAAAGGTTATGACTAAGACATACTATTGTACATTATAATCATGGCATAGTTGTGTTAGTGATGAATTAAATCAGTTTCTAGTACAAAATGTGACCAAAAATCAGGCACTAAATTATTATTTGTAAGATGAGATATCAAAATCAGCTTCTCGTCTTGTTACGGGACCCTGGTTGAGCAAATGTGACACATTTTCCATACGGTACCTTACGAATATATAACTATTAGCTTATCCATTTCTTTAATGCTTCCCCACATACCAACGCATTTTGACGCATCTGCAGCAGACGACCATTGAAAACCTTGTGACTAAAGGAGAAATTGCTCAAAACGAGCAATTTTTCATTTTTATAGATTTTTCAAGTTTTTGATGAAATGTGTTCAAAGCCGTCTGCTGCAGATTTGTTGTATGTATGAAAGGGTTATTAAATGAAAGACATGCTGATATTCATCCCTCTCTCAATAATGATTAGTTAACTACATGTATCATAATTGTTTCTTCAGATACTTGATCCCAAAAGGAGACGAATTTTATATTTGAATCCTCTTGGTGAATTATATGCATCGGAACAACAAATACTTCAGAACTGGTAGTAAGTCATGTTAATCCCCTGTTAATTTGTTCAGTTAAGTTTTGCTTCATTGAACAAAGTTATCTTTTATGAAGTTTTCAGTGTGAAAATGTTGGGATATTATTAAATTTAATAAACCAAACTAAAAGTTCTATTCTCTCAAGTCAACATTCAATTCTGTGGACAATTCCAAAGCATATTCACCAAGTAAAAATTCCTAACAGTGCGAAAAAGTTAAATTGAAAAAGTTGCACAAAAAAAACTTTAACCTTGACCACTTCTTTTGAACCATAACAGGTACGGCTACCATATTTCACATGTGTATTCCTTGTGACATGACCTTTCTGTCAGTACCAACATTTTTGACCTTGCGACCTTGACCTTTGACCTAGATGTAGTTTTTGGCCTGTCTGCACGAATTTTTTTTTAACCTTGACCACTACTTTTGAACCATAACAGGTACGGCTACCATATTTCACATGTGTATTCCTTGTGACATTACCTTTCTGTCAGTACCAACATATTTGACCTTGCGACTTTGACCTAGATGTTGCCATTCTCGAAAAAAACTTTAACCTTGGCCATTACTTTTGAACCATAACAGATACGGCTACCATATTTCACATGTGTATTCCTTGTGACATGACCTTTTTGTCAGTACCAACATATTTGACCTTGCGAGCTTGACCTTTGACCTAGATGTTGCCATTCTCAAAAAAAAAATTAACCTTGGCCATTACTTTTGAACCATAACAGGTACGGCTACCATATTTCACATGTGTATTCCTTGTGACATGACCTTTCTGTCAGTACCAACATTTTTGACCTTGCGACCTTGACCTTTGACCTAGATGTTGCCATTCGGGGGCAACGGAAATATTTCCAATCCGTTGAAAAACATGGCCGCCAGGGGGCGGAGCTTATTTTCCTTATATGTGCATTGTTAAAACTTTAAAAATCTTCTTGTCCAAAAGTACTGGCCCGATTTGAAAATTATTTTGCACAAAAGTTCCTTTGGGCACCCTTTGACAAGATTGTTCAAATATTTAAGTTTGATTAAATCAGGTGAGCACTATAGGACCATCATGGTCTTCTTGTATATGACATACACTGTACATTTAAGTATGTTATGAAAGGGGTTCAGGGGCCATACCAATTAATATTATGTCACATGTAAGTAAACATGGTTCTAATGGGGCGAAAGACATTGGAAACCTAAATTGTAAAAGGCGTACACACATAATTCAACTGGTTATTTTTAGCTCACCTAAGCACGAAGTGCAAGGTGAGCTTTTGTGATCACTCACCGTCCGGCGGCGGCGTCGGTGTCTGTTAACAATTTCCTACAAATGACTTCTCCTACTAAACCAAAGATTTCAAAATAACTTCACAGGAATGGTCCTTAGGTGGTCCTCTTTCAAAGTTGTTCAAAGCATTTAATTCTACGTAGAACTGGTTGCTGCGGCATCAGAAAAGGGGAAAATTGTCAAATCTTAAAAAATCTTCTTGTACAAAAGTACTGGCCCGATTTGAAATTTATTTTGCATAAATGTTCCTTGGGGTACCCTCTACCAAGATTGTTCAAATATTTCCGATCCGTTGAAAAACATGGCCGCCAGGGGGCAGAGCTTATTTTCCTTATATGTGCATTGTTAAAACTTTAAAAATGTTCTTGTCCAAAAGTACTGGCCCGATTTGAAAATTATTTAGCACAAATGTTCCTTGGGGTACCCTTTACCAAGATTGTTCAAATGTTTCCAATCCGTTGAAAAACATGACCGCCAGGGGGCGGAGCTTGTCCTTATATGTGCATTGTAAAATCTTTAAAAATCTTTTTGTCCAAAAGTATTGGCCCAATTTAAAGATAATTTTCGCAAATGTTCCTAATGGGGGACCTTCTACCAAGATTGTTCAAATGAATCCGATCCATTGAAAAACTTGGCCACCAGGGACGGGGCTTGTTTTCCTAATATGTGCATTGTAATATCTTTGAAAATCTTCTTGTTCAAAAGTACCTGCCTGATTTAAAAATTATTTGGCACAAATGTTCCTTGGGTGACTTTCTACCAAGGATGTTCAAATAAACCCGATCAGTTGAAAAACATGGCCACCAGGGAGGGTTGCTTGTTTTCCTTATATGTATAGAGTATAAAACTTTGAAAACTATTGAAGTTCTTAATCAGGTGAGCGATATAGGGCCATCATGGCCCTCTTGTTTCAATCAACCGCTCTAATTTTCTATTTTTCCAATCAATATCTATTAATTTTACAGTTGTATGATTAATTGCAACATATGCCATGAAAGGTATCACATTGATTGCATGAATTTGAAGGATGTACGCAAAGGCGATGAAATATATGTCTGTCCAGGCTGCAAGGTAACTCCTGTACCTACAAAAGAGAAAACATCAGAAGAACCAAAACTCTATACTGGTAGGTTACACTTGATTACTATTCCATAATCAAAAGGTAAACCAAGATAAATAAGGAGACTTAACTACTTGTATAGCCCTTCCTCTCATAGAGACGCTTTCTGATGCTTCTGCAGCAGACGACTTTTGAAAACATTGTGGCAAAAGTATAAATTGCTCATAATAAGCAATTTCTCCTTTTGCCTCAACGTTTTTAACTTCTTTTAATAACTATACTTTATATATTGAGATGTTACATTTTTTTGCCTGAATATTTTTAATGTCGTCTGTTGTAGGGGTGTTGTATGTGGGAAATAACAGTTTCACAAGTTTTGATTAGCTAATCAGACATTGTGTTCCTTTTAACCCACATACATCAAAAAATATGCTACAGTCAACTTTGAAGATATGTAGTCCAAATATTGATACGCTCTATAAATGTAAGAACAATTTATGCAATAAAGTTGAAAGGAGAAATTGCTCATTATTTTTGCCGCAAAGTTGTCTGCTGCAAATGCGTCAAAAAGCATTCTGTATGTACATGTAGGTAAGAGTTAACCCTTTCCCTTATACAACAATTCTGCAGCAGACGACTTTGTACGTATTTTGTCAAAACATAGAAAATCTCCATAATTGAATGGATAACACCTATGACAAAAAGTGGAAAACATTGTGACAAAAGGAGAAATTGCACGTTTTGTGAAATTTCTTCTTTTGTCACTATGTTTTCAAAAAGCTGTCTGCTGCAGAGGCGTCGGAAAGCGTCTATATGAGGGAAAGGGTTAAAGTTAGTATAACTTCATATTTAGATTGAGAATGTATGTAAAGCATGTACATGTATTTAGAACACAATTATAATCTTGCATGTAGACATTTCGATGATATTTGGTTGGTAGTTAAACTATGACCAGATTCAGGCTATGTTTGACTTTGAGTCCAATTAGATATATCGTAGCTGAGTTACTGCCCTTGGACTTTTTGTATATTTCACAGTGTCATATATTTAGAGATTGCGCAGTTTAGGATTATGTTGCCAGCATTCATGTTGTTCCAACACATTTCTAGTGACTTATAATTTCGTGTACTGCATGCTAAATCTTCCTGTCTTTTTAGCTACGGAAACACACTGTTTTTTTTACCCTTTCCCACATACAACAAATCTGCAGAAGATAACTTTGAAAACATCTTGCCGAAACTTCTCTTAATCCTTTCTCACATATAGACGCTTTCTAACACTGCTGCAGCAGAGAACTTTTGAAAACACTGTGTCATGATGTGCAATTTTACCTTTTGCCACAATGTTTTGAACCACATTTACTAATTATACTTGCATTTATAGAAATATTTCATATTTTTGCCAAGATATTTTCAAATTCGTCTGCTGTAGTATTATTGTATGAGGGAAAGGGTTAATGAAAGTGTAATTATTGAAACAAATTGAAAACATGAGTAATTTCTCCATTTACCACAATGGTTTCAAAAGTTGTCTGCTGCAGGTGAGAAAAGATAAATGACAACTAGCACAGAGGATATGAACAAGATAGTCACAGTTTGAAACATGGACTGTAAAGTCGGGCTTTTTATTTGCATTCACAAACATCTTTATGCATCTTATAATATATTCACTACTTATTGGATAATGTTTAACCTGTTCCCTCAAGCAGACGCTTTCTGACGCCTCTGAAGCATACAATTCTTGAAAACATTGTGGCAAAAGAAGAAATTGATCATGATGAGCAATTTCTCCATTCTATTATAAAGATTTTCCATTTGTTGACAAAATATGTTCAAAGTCGTCTGCTGCAAATTTCTTGTATGTGGGAAAGGGTTTATCTGTCCCCACATGCAAGAATTCTGGAGCATACATCTTTGAAAGCATCTTGGTAAAAAAGTGGAAAATCTCTGTAATTTAAAGTGTAGATATGAAAACATTAGGAAAAAATTCTCATTTCAAGCAATTTCTACTTTTGCCAGATTATTTTCAAAAGATGTGTGCTGCACATGATTCACAATGCATCTTCATGTGGGAAAAGGACTAAATTGCTAATTTAACAAATGATATATAATATACAATAAACTTTGCTTGTTTTTAACCCTTCCCAACTGCAGACGCATTTAGACGCAACAGCAGCAGTCGACTTTTGAAATCATTGTGGCCGAAGGTGAAATTGCTCATGATGAGCAATTTCACCTTTGGCCACACTGTTTTCAACTTTATTTAACAATGAAGCTATCTTTTATAGATTTTTTTCAGGTTTCTGTCACAATGTTTTCAAAGTCGTCTGCTGCAGATTTGTTGTATGTGGGAAAGGGTTAATATCCTTTCCTTCTTACAGACAACCAAGCCTGCCTCTGCGGCAGATGGCTTTTGAAAATAATCTGGCAAAAAAAAAAAAATGATTGAAATGAGCAAAAAAAGTATTTACAATGTAAATGGCACTTGGCTGTTTATGTTCTGAAAGCTGTTGGTTTGCAAAGATTGAAAGAAATGTATAGAAAAATAGAACATTGGCTAGTAAAGACCTCGGGAAGGGGATCGAATGAGTGGATTTTCTAATGCAAAATCAAAAATTCAAATGTAATACTTTCATTTGAAAAAATTTACCATACATTTGCTAAGATGTTTTGAAAATTGTCTGCTGCAGATTTGTTGAATGTGAGAAAGGGTTGAAACTGTCCCTTATAAATATGATTCCTGCAGAAAATGTTTGCAGATAATAAATATGCATTATCCAAAAGATTACATTTAAGAATTGAAATAGGTAAAATTTCGCGTTTTAACCCTTTCCCTCATATAGACGCTTTCTGACGCCTCTGCAGCAGACAGCTTTTTGAAAACATAGTGACAAAAGGAGAAATTGCTCAAAACGAGCAATTTCTCCTTTTGTCACAATGTTTTGCAATTTTAGCCATAGGTTATCCATTCAATTATAGAGATTTTCAAATTTTTTACAAAATATGTTCAAAGACGTCTGCTGCAGAATTGTCGTATAAGGGAAAGGGTTAAGTAATTTCTCTTTTTCCCCACAACGTTTTGCAAGTAACACCTGCTTCCAATAGTTCATATATCACATTTGTTTGGGAAGTGCTCCTGAAAATTGCTGATTATAGTATGGCCACATTGCTTAATACATATTTTATACTTGATTACACAAGGAGGTAGTTCTAAAAATTAAAAGGTAATCCTAGAATCAAAACTACATTTTTTGTAAAACTGCATGTTTTCAATAGTAATCATTCAGTTCCTATGTTGTTTCATTTATTACATGATATTAGTTTAAGCTTAACCCTTTCCCTCATACAACAATTCTGCAGCAGACGACTTTGAACATATTTTGTCAAAAAATAGAAAATCTCTTTAATTAAATGGATAACTTATGACTAAAAGTGGAAAACATTGTTGCAAAAGGAGAAATTTCTCGTTTTGAGCAATTTCTTCTTTTGTCACTATGTTTTCAAAAAGCTGTCTGCTACATAGGCGTCAGAAAGCATCTATATGAGGGAAAGGGTTAAGCTTAACCCTCTCCCACATACAACAAATCTGCAGCAGACGACTTTGAAAACATAACAAAAAAAAATTAGAAAATCCCTTTAAATGATAGTTCAGTAATTGAATAGAGATGAAAACATGGTGGCAAAAGTAGAAATCAATTTCTTCTTTTGATGCCAAGTTTTCAAAAGACATCTGCTGTCAAATGGGATCAGAAAGCGTCTATATGTGGTAAAGGGTTAACCCTCTCATATATAGATGTGTGTTGATTCTTTTGCAGCAGACGACTTGTGGAAACATTGTAAAGAGCAATTTCTCCTCTTGTCACAATGTTTTCAACTTTATTCAATAATAATTCTTTCCCTTGCAGAGATTTTCCTCTGAAGCTGTCTGCTACAGATATGTTGTATGTGGGAATGGGTTAAAAACCATTTCATGTCCGATAGAATATCACTGGCATTGGGACAAAAGAGGTCTAGACGTTTCACCCTCATCTGTGGCGTCATCTAAACATGTACTGTTCGTAAACACATGGGATGAGTCCCATTTTCATCTTTAACCACAATGTTTTTAAATGTTGTCTGCTGCAGATGTTTCAAAATGCATACAATAAAACTGCAGCAGACTACTTAACAATTATCAAGTCCAAATTATAGAAATCTCTATAAATGTATAAATGATAGTAGGATTATTATGCGCAATTTCCCCTTTTACCACAATGATTTCAAAAAGCCTTCTGCTGCAGAGGCGTCAGAAAAACGTCTTTATGTGTGAAACATATGTGTCCATTGCTTTCAGGAAGATGAGAAGATAATAATGGTATATTATAAATTTTGACATCCACCCAAGTTGTTCTAAAGGGGTTTTGATCCCTTTCCCACATACAACAAATCTGCAGCAGACAACTTTGACAACACATTGCCCAATATATGAAAAATGATCATTTGTTAAATAAAATTGAAAACATTGTGACAAAAGAAGAAATTGCTCATAAAGAACAATATCTCCTTTTGTCACAATGTTTTCAAAATGTCTTCTGCCTTTGATGCGTCAGAAAGCATTTGTATTTTGGAAAGGGTTAAGGAAAGCATTCTGTTGCATAGTCCTTTTACATCATGTTTAGCTCACCTATGCATGAAGTGCAAGGTGAGGTATTGTGATCACATTTTGAGCTTGTTAACACTCTACAGGCTACATTTTGCATCCAATCTTCATGAAAGTTTATCAGAACATTCATCTCCATCAGATCTTGGAGAAGTTCGAAACTGGGCCATATGAGGTCAAAAACTAGGTCACTAGCTTGAAATTTGGTCAGAATGTTGAGCTGAATGATATCTAAGCCATGTTCAAATATGGGTCATGCCGGTTCAAAAACTAGGTCACTAGGCCAAATTGAAGGGTAATCTTGTTAACCCTTTCCCTCATACGACAATTCTGCAGCAGACGACTTTGAACATAGAAAATCTCCATAATTGAATGGATAACTATGACAAAAAGTGGAAAACATTGTGACAAAAGGAGAAATTGCACGTTTTATGCAATTTCTTCTTTTGTCACTATGTTTTCAAAAAGCCGTCTGCTGCAGAGGCGTCAGAAAGCGTATATATGAGGGAAAGGGTTAACACTGTAGAGTCCACATTTTCAACTTGAGCATGTTGAAACTTTATTAGAATGTTTGTCTTAAAAATATCTAGGTCAAGTTCGAATATGGGTCATATTGGGTCAGAAACTGACTAAGAATTGAGATGATATGGTTGTAATATTATTTTTGCTGGTATGATATTTTCAGTGAAATCTGATTCTGAATGATCCATTTGAGGAGTATGAACCTTTCTTACATACAGACGATTTCTGACGCTTCTCCTGCAGATACCTATGGAAAACAATGTCACATTGTTTTTAACTCTATTCAATGGTTATATTTTCTTTAATTTATAGAGATTTTTTTTTATATTGTTGCCAATATGTTGTCAAATTCATCAGCTGCATATTTGTCGTATGTTTCTTACATACAACAAATTATGAAAGCATAATTATTGAATAGTATTCAAAACATTGTTGCAAAGAGGAGAAATTGCTCATTATGAAAATGAAATGACTTTAGTACAACTAATTGTTGTTTAACCCTTTCCCTCATACAACAATTCTGCAGCAGATGACTTTGAACAAATTTTGTAAAAAAATAGAAAATCTCTATATTTAAATGGATAACCTATGACTAAAAGTGGAAAACATTGTGGCAAAAGAAGAAATTGCTCATTTTGAGAAATTTCTTCTTTTGTCACTATGTTTTCAAAAAGCCGCCTGCTGCAGAGGCGTCAGAAAGCGTCTATATGAGGGAAAGGGTTAAAAACGCATCTTGTTGAAAATACAGAACTCATCATGGTATTCTCTTCGTTTTTCAGGAAGCATAAAAAGCGTCACAAGAAAGATTCCAACGGACATCACCATCACCATGGCAGTCATCATAATCGTCATCTCCCAACGATACCATCATCGCCGACGAAAAAGTCTGGAAAGAAAGACGGCTCGGTGGCATTTTATATTGATGAAGAAGAAAGCGACAAGGACGATCATAGTGATAAAGAGCTGATATCCGCCCCGGAAATTGTTGTGGACCCTCCAAGTGATAGTTCAAGGGCATAGGATTTCAAGGTCATAGTTGGAGGTCATAGGATTGAAAGTTCATCTCCATAGTAATATAATAATGTTGAAATGGTTTAACAGTTTGAGTCCTTCATGTGAAACCTAATTATAGAACTTTTTCTGTATATAAAATGATTGGTTTCAGATAACGTTCAACTTTTGAGAGAGAGAAAATACAGAAAATAATGTATTGTTATCTAATGTGATGTTCGAAGTTCAACAGCCAGTTAATAGACCCAAAAATGTTTTTCTCATTGTTTAACCCTTTCCCACATACGACAATTCTGCAGCAGACGACTTTGAACATATTTTGTCAAAAAATAGAAGATCTCTATAATTGAATGGATAACCTATGACTATAAGTGGAAAACATTGTGGCAAATGCATGAAGTGCAAGGTGAGGTATTGTGATCACATTTTGAGCTTGTTAACACTCTACAGGCTACATTTTGCATCCAATCTTCATGAAAGTTTATCAGAACATTCATCTCCATCAGATCTTGGAGAAGTTCGAAACTGGGCCATATGAGGTCAAAAACTAGGTCACTAGCTTGAAATTTGGTCAGAATGTTGAGCTGAATGATATCTAAGCCATGTTCAAATATGGGTCATGCCGGTTCAAAAACTAGGTCACTAGGCCAAATTGAAGGGTAATCTTGTTAACCCTTTCCCTCATACGACAATTCTGCAGCAGACGACTTTGAACATAGAAAATCTCCATAATTGAATGGATAACTATGACAAAAAGTGGAAAACATTGTGACAAAAGGAGAAATTGCACGTTTTATGCAATTTCTTCTTTTGTCACTATGTTTTCAAAAAGCCGTCTGCTGCAGAGGCGTCAGAAAGCGTATATATGAGGGAAAGGGTTAACACTGTAGAGTCCACATTTTCAACTTGAGCATGTTGAAACTTTATTAGAATGTTTGTCTTAAAAATATCTAGGTCAAGTTCGAATATGGGTCATATTGGGTCAGAAACTGACTAAGAATTGAGATGATATGGTTGTAATATTATTTTTGCTGGTATGATATTTTCAGTGAAATCTGATTCTGAATGATCCATTTGAGGAGTATGAACCTTTCTTACATACAGACGATTTCTGACGCTTCTCCTGCAGATACCTATGGAAAACAATGTCACATTGTTTTTAACTCTATTCAATGGTTATATTTTCTTTAATTTATAGAGATTTTTTTTTATATTGTTGCCAATATGTTGTCAAATTCATCAGCTGCATATTTGTCGTATGTTTCTTACATACAACAAATTATGAAAGCATAATTATTGAATAGTATTCAAAACATTGTTGCAAAGAGGAGAAATTGCTCATTATGAAAATGAAATGACTTTAGTACAACTAATTGTTGTTTAACCCTTTCCCTCATACAACAATTCTGCAGCAGATGACTTTGAACAAATTTTGTAAAAAAATAGAAAATCTCTATATTTAAATGGATAACCTATGACTAAAAGTGGAAAACATTGTGGCAAAAGAAGAAATTGCTCATTTTGAGAAATTTCTTCTTTTGTCACTATGTTTTCAAAAAGCCGCCTGCTGCAGAGGCGTCAGAAAGCGTCTATATGAGGGAAAGGGTTAAAAACGCATCTTGTTGAAAATACAGAACTCATCATGGTATTCTCTTCGTTTTTCAGGAAGCATAAAAAGCGTCACAAGAAAGATTCCAACGGACATCACCATCACCATGGCAGTCATCATAATCGTCATCTCCCAACGATACCATCATCGCCGACGAAAAAGTCTGGAAAGAAAGACGGCTCGGTGGCATTTTATATTGATGAAGAAGAAAGCGACAAGGACGATCATAGTGATAAAGAGCTGATATCCGCCCCGGAAATTGTTGTGGACCCTCCAAGTGATAGTTCAAGGGCATAGGATTTCAAGGTCATAGTTGGAGGTCATAGGATTGAAAGTTCATCTCCATAGTAATATAATAATGTTGAAATGGTTTAACAGTTTGAGTCCTTCATGTGAAACCTAATTATAGAACTTTTTCTGTATATAAAATGATTGGTTTCAGATAACGTTCAACTTTTGAGAGAGAGAAAATACAGAAAATAATGTATTGTTATCTAATGTGATGTTCGAAGTTCAACAGCCAGTTAATAGACCCAAAAATGTTTTTCTCATTGTTTAACCCTTTCCCACATACGACAATTCTGCAGCAGACGACTTTGAACATATTTTGTCAAAAAATAGAAGATCTCTATAATTGAATGGATAACCTATGACTATAAGTGGAAAACATTGTGGCAAAAAGGAGAAATTGCTCGTTTTCAAAGAGCCGTCTGCTGCAGAGGCGTCAGAAAGCGTCTATATGAGGGAAAGGGTTAAGGCAGCTGTCAGAACTGTTCTTATACAGCCATTCCAATGTAAACAATGTGTCAGACAGGGAATTGTGGTACGTAAAATCATATGAAAAATCTTGTGACCAATGATAGTCTCTATGCAGGCCATTTTTTCTATGCGTGGTCTTTCAACATCAGTTTTAAGGCTTTCCCTCATATAGACGCTTTTTGACGCTTCTGCAGCAGCTTAATATTTTTTTAAGTCATTCAGAAATCATCTTGCTTTAAAATTGGTAATGTATTACATCTGGGACGACATATACGTATTAGTCGTCCCAGATTACATGTAGCAATGTGATGATTTGAACAACACAATAAGAAACTAGCGTTAATCTGTCTTAACTGTCGGCCAGGTCGTTTTTGTGTTCATATTTACCCTGTTCCAATTACAAACACATTTTTATACATCTGCAGCAGAAGACTTCTGTAAACTTTTTTGGCAAAGGGAGGTATTCTCATAATTAGTGTTTTCTCTTTTTTCCACAATATTTCCAACTATATTCAATAAGAAACTAGCGTTAATCTGTCTTAACTGTCGGCCAGGTCGTTTTTGTGTTCATATTTACCCTGTTCCAATTACAAACACATTTTTATACATCTGCAGCAGAAGACTTCTGTAAACTTTTTTGGCAAAGGGAGGTATTTCTCATAATGAGTGTTTTCTCTTTTTTCCACAATATTTCCAACTATATTCAATAATTTTACTCTCATTTTTAGAGACTGTTCATGTTTTTATACGCCGCCGGAGGCGGTCGTATATTGGCGTCATCTTCTCCGTCTGTACGTCCGTCCGTACGTCCATTTCTTGTGAACGAAACTCCTCCTACGTTTCTGACCGTATCTTTTCAAAACTTGGTCAATGTCATAATTATAATGTGTAGATGTGCATGAAGCGGCGATTTTCCGGTTCATTGATATTTGCAAGATTTATGTCCCTTGTAACTTATTATGACTTTAGGGTATTTATTTAGTGATCAGTTTTAAAATGTGATTGTTATTTTAGCAATGTAGGGTTTATCATGTTTTATTATTGATTTTCTCATTCATTCTCATTTGCTTGCCTTTAATTCTTGCTAAATAATTGAGCATACAGTGGTCTAGATGCAGAAGGTTCATACACTACTAGGTTTTAAAACAAGATATAATTAGCCCTTGTAAAATTCATTCATTATAGAAAGTTGAAAATGTGATTGTTATTTTAGCAATGTAGCCAGGGTTTATCATGTTTTATCATTGATTTTCTCATTCATTCTCATTTGCTTGCCTTTAATTCTTGCTAAATAAATGAGCATACAGTGGTCTAGATGCAGATGGTTCATACACTACTAGGTTTTAAAATAAGATATAATTAGCCCTTTCCCACATACAGACGCTTTCTGAATCCACTGCAGCAGACAACTTTTTCGTTTCGTTAGCATAGAGACTGACTATAGCTCAAGTCAGAATAAATGGACCATGAGTACTGGTTACATTCCCAGTAAACACCATAATATAAATGAAAAATTATTGAAAACCCCTAATAAACAAACAATTATTGAAGAGACATTTTCAAAGAGAGCAAAATGTGTCTAGAGTTATTTTGGCCATTATGGTCTGTGTGAGCCTTTTTATTATAGCAAGGATTAAAACATTTAATTCATTTGTATAGAAACTGTTGTCTATAGAAAAAAGCTACATATCTTACATTGCTAAAACTTTAAAACATTTAACCCTTTCCATCATACAACAAATCTGCAGCAGACGACTTTGAAAGCATCATTTGGGGAAATATGGAAAATCTCTCCAAACAAAAGGACCGCTTTTGAATGGGGTATAAATTATTGTTCGAAAAGGGTAAATTGCCTATTATGAACAATTTTTCTTTTTCCTACATTGTTTTCAAAAGAGTCCCTGCTGCTGCAGATATGTCAAAATATGTCTGTATGTGGGCAAGGGTTAAAAGTATCAACTTCATTTATAAATGAATAAATTTAAATGCACTTTGTCATGTGATCAAGTTCAAGCCAATTATGTTAACCGTTTTTCCCTCTTATAGACTCTCTCTGAGGCCTGCAGCAGATGGCTTTTTATACGCCGCCGGAGGCGGTGGTATATTGGCGTCATCTTCTCCGTCTGTCGGTCCGTATGTCCATTTCTTGTGAACGCAACTCCTCCTATGTTTCTGACCATATCTTTAACTATAATGTGTAGATGTGCATGAAGCGGCGATTTTCCGGTTCATTGATATTTGCAAGATTTATTTCCCTTGTAACTTAGTCTCTGTAGCTGATTGATATTGCAGCCTTGTGAACGCAACTCCTCCTATGTTTCTGACCGAATCTTTTCAAAACTTGGTCAATGTCATGACTATAATGGGTAGATGTGCATGAAGCGGCGATTTTCCGGTTCATTGATATTTGCAAGATTTATGTCCCTTGTAACTTAGTCTCTGTAGCTGATTGATATTGCAGCCTTGTGAACGTAACTCCTCCTATGTTTCTGATTTTCCGGTTCATTGATTTTTGCAAGATTATGTCCCTTGTAACTTAGTCTCTGTAGCTGATTGATATTGCGGCTTGTGAACGCAACTCCTACGTTTCTGACTGAATCTTTTCAAAACTTGGTCAATATCATAACTATAATGGGTAGATGTGCATGAAGCGGCGATTTTCCGGTTCAGCGATTTTTGCAATAGTTATGCCTTTCGAAACTTGGTCTCTTTAGCATATTCACTTGAGAACGCAACTCAAGTTTCCAAACAGGTAGAAGTGCATAAAGCAGGGATTATCCGGTAGAGTGATTTTTGCAAGAGTTATGCTCAGAAGGAAAAAAGGATACATATCGACACTGCCATTTGACCTACTTTCATATCGGAAGCCTCTATAGAGTTCTATCTATGTTTATATGTATCCTATTTTCACAAATGTGACAAGTTTGAATGCAACGACACAATTCACGTTGACGTCAAATGAGACCATAGACTTGCACCTTGTCCATCCTGATTTGTGCATATGCACTGAAAGCCACTAGAAATGGCCGATTCTTTCCAGCTAAGGTAGGGATAGTGTTTTTTAGTGGTGCCTGTGTTCTTACATTGCTAAAACTTTAAAACATTTAACCCTTTCCATCATATAACAAATCTGCAGCAGACGACTTTGAAAGCATCATTTGGGGAAATATGGAAAATCTCTCCAAACAATTCACGTTGATGTCAAATGAGACCATAGACTTGCACCTTGTCCATCCTGATTTGTGTGAGGAATTTGGCGGGAGACTTGAAGGGCCGGGATGTCACTATGAAGCCGACGTGTTTTTCTTGTCTCTTCTCCTGTTTATATTGACTTTTACAGTGGCATATGCACTGAAAGCCACTAGAAATGGCCGATTCTTTCCAGCTAAGGTAGGGATAGTGTTTTTAAGTGGTGCCTGTGTTCACTTCTCAGTTGTCTGTCAAGTTTTCACTTACTTGTATTACATCATTTTAGGTTAACAGTTTTACCCCTTTCCCACATACAAGAAATCTGCAGCAGACGACTTTGATTTTTATGCACCCCCGGAATCTCCGATTCGGGGGGCATATAGTTTTTGGCCTGTCTGTCTGTCTGTCTGTCTGCACGTTGGTCTGCACGTCTGTTTCTGTCTGTCTGCACAAAAAAAACTTTAACCTTGACCACTGCTTTTGAACCATAACAGGTACGGCTACCATATTTCACATGTGTATTCCTTGTGACATGACCTTTCTGTCAGTACCAAATTTTTTTTGACCTTGCGACCTTGACCTTTGACCTAGATGTAGTTTTTGGCCTGTCTGCACGAAAAAAACTTTAACCTTGACCACTTCTTTTGAACCATAACAGGTACGGCTACCATATTTCACATGTGTATTCCTTGTGACATTACCTTTCTGTCAGTACCAAAATGTTTGACCTTGCGACCTTGACCTTTGACCTAGATGTTGCCATTCTCGAAAAAAACTTTAACCTTGTCCATTACTTTTGAACCATAACAGGTACGGCTACCATATTTCACATGTGTATTCCTTGTGACATGACCTTTCTGTCAGTACTAACATTTTTGACCTTGCGACCTTGACCTTTGACCTAGATGTAGTTTTTGGCCTGTCTGCACGAAAAAAACTTTAACCTTGACCACTACTTTTGAACCATAACAGGTACGGCTACCATATTTCACATGTGTATTCCTTGTGACATTACCTTTCTGTCAGTACCAAAATGTTTGACCTTGCGACCTTGACCTTTGACCTAGATGTTGCCATTCTCGAAAAAAACTTTAACCTTGGCCATTACTTTTGAACCATAACAGGTACGGCTACCATATTTCACATGTGTATTCCTTGTGACATGACCTTTCTGTCGGTACCAACATTTTTCACCTTGCGACCTTGACCACCTTTGACCTAGATGTTGCCATTCTAGAAAAAAACTTTAACCTTGGCCATTACTTTTGAACCATAACAGGTATGGCTACCATATTTCACATGTGTATTCCTTGTGACATGACCTTTCTGTCAGTACCAACATTTTTGACCTTGACCTTTGACCTAGATGTTGCCATTCTCGAAAAAAACTTTAACCTTGGCCATTACTTTTGAACCATAACAGATACGGCTACCATATTTCACATGTGTATTCCTTGTGACATGATCTTTCTGTCAGTACCAACATTTTTGACCTTGCGACTTTGACCTACATGTTGCCATTCTCAATGTTTTTTTAACCTTCCCCACTCCTTTTGAACCATAACAGGTAAGGCTACCATATTTCACATGTGTATACCTTGTGACATGACCTTTCTGTCAGTACCAAAATTTTTCACCTTGCGACCTTGACCTTTGACCTAGATGTTGCCATTCTCGAAAAAAACTTTAACCTTGACCACTACTTTTGAACCATAACAGGTACGGCTACCATATTTCACATGTGTATTCCTTGTGACATGACCTTTCTGTCAGTACCAACATTTTTGACCTGGCGACCTTGACCTTTGACCTAGATGTTGCCATTGGGGGGGGGCATCAGTGTTTCACAAACACATCTTTTTTTTTTTTCAAAAATGGAAAATCTCTATAATTGAATGGATGGATAACCAATTACTAAAAGTGCAAAATATTGTTGCAAAAGGAGAAATTGCTCATCATGAGCAATTTTTTCTCTTGTCGCAATGTTATTAAAATAGTCTGCTTCAGAGGCGTCAGAAAGCGTCTGTATGAAGGAAAGCTGTTCAATTATCTAAATTGAAAATTCTTTTTGTCAAAGTATTTTAACCTTCCCTTTATCACTTTCATACCCATTTTGATGCATCTACAGCAGACAACTTTTGAAAACACTGTGGCAAAAGGACTAATTACTTATGGCACAGTGTTTCAACTCTATTGAATAATTACACTTTCATTTATGAAGATTTTCCATATTTTTGTCTATATATTTCATAGGTTGTTTTCAAAATATCTAGACAAAGGTTTAGAAAATCTCTATGAAGGTATAATTACTGAATATAGTTGAAGACATTATGGCAAAAGATTTTTTTTTTATTGTGAACGATTCCATCTTTTTCCACACACACCGTTTTCGAATGTTGTCTTTTGCAAATGAGTCAAAATGTGTCTGCAAGCAGGAAAATAACTTCTTATTATCTTATTATGAACAATTTTATCTTTTGCCACACACATTCGCTTCAACTGCGTCAAAATGCATTTGCAAACTGGAAAGGGTTAAATTTTCGTATTAGGCATGTGTATTCTTAGTGATGAAATCTGTTCAGATATCCCTTTCCCACACACTTCAAATCTGTAGCAGATGACTTTGAAAAAATATTTGCAAAAATATAAAAAATCTCTGTAAAGGAAAGTGTAATTATTTTCCCACAATGTTTTCAAAAGTCGTCTGTTACAGAGGTGTCAGTGTCAACATGTGTGAAAGGGATATTTCAATATTATTGATATTGTGTCCTTGACCTTTGACCTACTTGTATTGCCAACTCAAGCACACTCATCCTCCACCAATGGGCTAATAGTCTATCTGGAAAGGCAGTCAGTTGCTTGGAAAGATTGTTGTATGGAGTACTGGTATGAGGAAGCCAGGAAACACATGGGTAGGTGAACTGGCTATAGTAATATGACTGAAAAATTGTTGAAAACGGCGTTAAACCCCAAGCAATCAAGATCTTGGTGTGATTGTCTCCCAATATATTTTGTATTTTTGTATCGTGATAACGCGACAATATTTGGAGCTCTGTTTGGTTACATTATGTATGCTATTTGCTGGTGCGTATTGTGATAAGTAATTCTGCAATTGTGATAGCTATTGGAGTTATGTTGTTATATTATGTATTTTATTTGCAGGTGCATATTGTGATAAGTGATTTTGCAGTTGTGATAGCTATTGGAGTGGCAGTAGGAACAGACTAGGACTGAACACCCCTAAATTGGAAGTCCATGATAAATTCCATGTAAGTGATATTTCTATGTGAATTATTCCTTTCCCACATATAAGAAATCTGCAGCAGACGACTTTCAACAACAACTACCTAAAACTATAAAATATCTCTATTATTATACCCCCAAAAAACAAAGTTTTGGGGGGTATATAGGAGTCACTGTGTCAGTCGGAATCCATATTTTGTCCGGCCTATTTCTTACAAACCACTGGGTGGAATTCAATAAAATTAACATGAAGCTTCTATACCAAGAGAAGATGTGCATACCCTAAAGGTCTTACAATTGCATGTTATTTTACAGAGTTATAGCCCTTTTACGTCTGTCTCTCTGTCTGTCTGTCAGTCCCACCTTACCTTGTCCGGCCCGCATCTTAACCATGCATTTGAACGAAACTTGGCACAAACGTTCACCATGATGAGGCGGCGTGTCGCGCACAATACCCAGGCCTGTGCCTCAAATGTCAAGGTCACACTTAAGAGGTCAAAGGTCAAAATGAGTACTATTTGATAGAACTGTACCTTGTCCGGCCTGCATTTCAACCATGCATTATAGGATTTCAAAGAAACTTAGCACCATGATGAGGCGGCGTGTCGCGCACAAGACCCAGGCCTGTACCTTAAAGGTCAAGGTCACACTTTAACCCTTTCCCTCATACGACAATTCTGCAGCAGACGACTTTGAACGTATTTTGTCAAATCATAGAAAATATCCATAATTGAATGAATAACCTATGACTAAAAGTGGAAAACATTGTGGCAAAAGGAGAAATTGCACGTTTTGTGCAATTTCTTCTTTTGTCACTATGTTTTCAAAATTTGTCGTATTGTGATTCTGCAATTCTTCTCTGTGCGTCAACCATGCGCGTCTCAAACCCTTCAAGACGGCTGGTAATTAAAGTTTCCATCTGGGAAAGTAAATTATTTTGCTCGTCCATTTTAGCACGTGGTCCTCTATTCTACTAAATTGAACATGTCTTGCCTGTACGTGACTGACTGGTAGAATGATTTGCTTACACAAACTGCGCACAGGTTCACCCGTGCGTAAACAACATACCCACAATTCAAATATTTTGTCCATTGCCCTATTGCAACTGAATGGCTATACATTTTATAAAATTTATTATATATACTTCAATTTCTATATATATATATATACTTCAATTTCTAGTCTGCCACAAATGTGATGTGACAAAAAAAAGAAACAGGTATTTATTTGATATAACACATATTGTTTTCAGTTAAAAGCAAGCCTTGCTGATTATCAACCCATGAAAAAGGTTGTGAGTCTGTGCGTCTGTAAACTTTTTTTGCATCCAATCTTCATGAAAGTTTATCAGAACATATATCTCAATCAAATCTAGGCCGAAACTGGGTCATGTCGGGTTAAAAACTAGGTCACTAGGCCCAATTTAAGGAAAATCTTGTTAACACTCTGGAAGTCGCATTTTTGGCTTGAGCATGTTGAAACATTGTCAGAATGTTTGTCTTAGTAATATCTAGGCCAAGTTCGAATATAGGCCATGTTGGGTCAAAAATTAGGTCACTAGGCCAAATTGAAGTAATCTTGTTAACACTCTGGAAGCCACATTTTAAACTTGAGCATGTTGAAACTTTATCAGAAAGTTTGTCTTGACGATATCTAGGCCAAGTTTGAAAATGGGTCATGTTGGGTCAAAAACTAGGTCACTAGGCCAAATTTAAGAAAAATCTTGTTAACACTTTGGAAGCCACATTTTAAACTTGAGCATGTTGAAACTTTATCAGAAAGTTTGTCTTGACGATATCTAGGCCAAGTTTGAATATGGGTCATGTTGGGTAAAAAAACTAGGTTACTAGGCCAAATTTAAGAAAAAAATTGTTAACACTTTGGAAGCCACATTTTAAACTTGAGCATGTTGAAACTTTGTCAGAAAGTTTGTCTTGATGATATCTAGGCCAAGTTCGAATATGGGTCATGTCCGGTCAAAAACTAGGTCACTAGGCCAAATTTAAGGAAAATCTTGTTAACACTCTTGAAGCCACATTTTAAACTTGAGCATGTTGAAACTTTATCAGAAAGTTTGTCCTGATGATATCTAGGCCAAGTTCGAATATGGGTCATGTCATGTCAAAAACTAGGTCACTAGGCCAAATTTAAGGGAAATCTTGTTAACAATCTGGAAGCCACATGTTTGGCTTGAGCATGTTGAAAATTTGTCAGAATATTTGTCTTGATAATATCTAGGGTAAGTTCGAATATGGGTCAGGTCAGGTCAACAACTAAGTCACTAGGCCAAATTGTAGAACAATCTAGTTAACACTATAGAGATCGCATTTTTGACTTGATCTTCTTGAAATTTTGTCAGAAAGTTCGTCTTGATGATATTGCCATTGGCGCTGAAAGAGTTATGTCTTAAATAGCCCATTCTCAGGTGAGCGATTCCAGGGCCTCATGGCCTTTTTGTTTCTAATTATCATGTCTGTTTTGTCATCATCTCTCATCAATATTAATTTTTCTTTTTCTTTTAACCCTTTCCCACATATGTTTTTTGACGTCTCTGCATTTTGAATTTATTTTGAAAACATTGTGGTAAAAGGAGAAATTGCTCATAATGAGCACTTTCCCATTTTGCCACAATTTTTTCAACTCTATTGAAAACTATCCTTTCAATTATATAGATTTTCCATGTATTTGTTTAGTTGTTTTTAAAGTCATCAGCTACAGATTTGTTGTATTTTGGAAGAGGTTAAATTATGTTACATATGGATTCACTGTGGCTCGTTCTCTTTAAGTTTATTATTTTGTCAACTTTTTCACTAAACGAGCTTGAAGTATATGAGATCCATGCATCCATATGATTACAAGAAGTTGTTTACTTTTAGTTATCAAGGTTGTACTGAGGTTTAACTTGTAAAGACGTTCATTGTAGAAAAATCCCCAACCTGTAAGTCAAAGAGCATTGTGGGGTATGTACTATGAATCGCGCAAAAAGCGTTGCTGTAGTTGAAACACATTTTGAATTATTGTATTTCATTACAGGTCACATCTGTGAACAGTGAAGACTCAGGTGAGTCTGTGCATATGTACAGTCTCAGCAGTCTGGGTTGTCAGTTTGCATGTAGTATGTAGTATAAACAGCAATGATGGTTATGTCACATCTGACAATAAACAGGAACTGTAGTTCAACAGTTGTTAAATAGCTACCGTATCCCTTTACGTGATATCAGTACAACAAGACGCGCACCACACAACTTTTTTATCATCTTTTTTTCTTGTTCCTGTTTTATATGTGTTAAATTATTCCTGACTGTAGACATATTTCGATGCATCTACAGCAGATGACTTTTGAAACATTGTGGCAAAAGATTATATATTGAGCATGCAGTTTCTCCTTTTGTCGCATTTTTAGATCACCTAGAGCCGAAGGCTCAAGGTGAGCTATTCTGATCACTTTTTGTCCGTCGTCTGTCGTCCGTCCGGCGTTAACTTTTAGCTTTAAACATCATCTCCTCCTGAACCGCAAGACTAATTTCCACCAAACATCACAGGAATGTTCCTTTGGTGGTCCTCTTTCAAATTTGTTCAAAGATTTAAATTCCATTGAGAACTTTGGTTGCTGCGGCATCAGAAAGGGGACAAAATGTCCAAACTTTAAAAATCTTCTCCTCAGAATCTGCATGTCAGATTCAAATATAATTTTGTAGAAATGTTCCTTGGGTGACCCTCTATAAAAATTGTTCAAGCCATACTGATTGGTCGAAAAACATGGCAGTCAGGCGGCATCAGAAAAGGGGCAAAATGACAAAATTTGAAAATTCCATTATTATGAAAGTGTTTGTCTGATTTTAAGAAAATATAATACGAATCTTACTTTAATGATCCTCTATTTAATTTGTTAAAGCGGTTTTGATTGGTTACACAGTCATAGCAAACAGGCGTCATCACAAAAGGGGTAAATTGAACTTTTAGCTACAAATGACAACCAACTCCTACCATTCCAAAAGACCAATTTACACAAAACATCACAGGAATGTTCCTTTGGTGGTCCTCTTTCAAATTTGTTCAAAGATTTAAATTCCATTGAGAACTTTGGTTGCTGCGGCATCAGAAAGGGGACAAAATGTCCAAACTTTAAAAATCTTCTCCTCCGAATCTGCCTGTCAGATTCAAATATAATTTAGTAGAAATATTCCTTGGGTGACCCTCTATAAAAATTGTTCAAGCCATACTGATTGGTCGAAAAACATGGCAGTCAGGCGGCATCAGAAAAGGGGCAAAATGACAAAATTTGAAAATTCCATTTTTATGAAAGTGTTTGTCTGATTTTAAGAAAATATAATACGAATCTTACTGTAATGATCCTCTATTTAATTTGTTTAAACCGTTTTGATTGGTTACACAATCATATCTATCAACCAGGCGTCATCACAAAAGGGGTAAATTGAACTTTTGGCTACAAATGACAACCAACTTTCAAAATTGTTCAAAGATTTAAATTCCATTGAGAACTTTGGTTGCTGCGGCATCAGAAAGTGAGAAAAATACCAAAATTTTAAAATCCTTTTCCTCCATAATCTGCTTGTGCGATTGCAAGATAATTTGGTAGAAATGTTCCTTAAGTGACACTCTAAATAAACTGTTGAAGCCATATTGATTTCGTTGAAAAACAGGGCAGCAAGGCAGCATCAGGAAAGGTGCAAAATGACAAAAACTTTATAATTCCATTCTTATTAAAGTTCTTGTTAGATTTCAAGATATAAATGGCCTTTACTGATAAGCTGTTTCTTGAGAAGTGTCCACTCCTTGCAGTTTCATTTGCAATCCTTGATCAAATTTTTCCAGATATTTGCAGTTAAATATTTGCTACTAATTTACTATCAATTAGGTGATCGATTTAGGGCCATCTTGGCCCTCTTGTTTTTAATGATGAAACATTCATTTATGGATATTTTACATACTTTTTGTCTATATGTTGTTCAAAGTCAACTGCTGCAGATTTGTCGCATGTGGGAAAGTGTTGAACACTGGACAACAGTTGCAAACACTATGGAAGAAAATCATTGCTTAATTGTTCTTAACCCTATCCCACATATAAATGCTTTCTGACTTCTCTGCAGCAGACAATTTTTGAAAACATTGCGACAAAAGGAGAAATTGCTCAAAACAAGCAATTTCTCCTTTTGCCTCAATGTTTTCAACTTTGTTCAGTGATTATGCCTTCATTTATAGATATTGTCCGGGTTTTTGCGAAGATCTTTTCAAAGTCGTCTTCTGCAGATTCCTTGTATGTGGGGAAGGGTAAATAAGCAGTCTCTCATTTCCCATATGTTTGACAGATGTCTCCCCAGTCTCAAAATCATGTGAACCACATCACAAGAAAACTAACGTTTAAGACTTTGCGACCAGCCTGGGCTGCGAAACAGTCTGATCAGCTCTAATTTATTATTTATTACTTGTTCCAAATACTAATAATGGCTGGATAATTTGTTTTTAAAAGTTGGTTTTTGCGTGTTATTGAAGTTACTTGAAGTGCACTGTGTATTTAAACTCAGTATTCTATTTAACCTCTATAAATTATATGTGTCCTCTCTGTTAATTAACCCTTTCCCTCATATAGACGCTTTCTGACGCCTCTGCAGTAG
The DNA here is from genome assembly GCA_031761405.1 of Serripes groenlandicus. Lineage (NCBI taxonomy): Eukaryota > Metazoa > Mollusca > Bivalvia > Cardiida > Cardiidae > Serripes > Serripes groenlandicus. Next base: position 114,087,505 of record JASEVX010000002.1, read on the forward strand.
ACGGCTTTTTGAAAACATAGTGACAAAAGAAGAAATTGCTCAAAACGAGCAATTTCTCCTTTTGCCACAATGTTTTCCACTTTAAGTCATACTTAGGTTATCCATTCAATTAAAGAGATTTTCTATTTTTTGACAAAATATGTTCAAAGTCGTCTGGTGCAGAATTGTCATATGAGGGAAAGGGTTAATACATTCTATTAGAATTATAATGAAGATAAGGCCAAAAAAATAGAGAAGAGAAAGCTTGATGAATGCATAAAAATGATATGATGTAGATTTAAACCCTTTAGTTGATGGAACCAATGTTTTGAAGCCTTTTTTACTAATAAAGACTAGGCTCTATAATACTGTTGGTTGCTCAACTCAACATTTTAATCTTGATATTCCTAGAATTGGTTAAGGACTCTTCCATGTGTATAGCTGGATAAGTCAATTTTAAAAATTCAGCCTTGCAATGGTTAAGCTTTTACTGGTACCTAATATGATTGTTTTTTATTTGTCTGCTTTGAAAGACCATGTAATTAACTAAGGAAAGAAGAATGAATGTATATTGTTTTATGGCGCATCGACAGCTAAGGTCATTTAGCGCGCAATTAATTCTAATTATTCATGATCCCTCGGTAAACAAACCAGTACTAGGCTAGAAAATGTGCCTTGCCCAAGGGCACTCCACCATGACCGTAGTGCCGCGACTGGGGATCGAACCCGGTTTCGAAATCCCTGACGTGGTCGGATTCCAGGAAAGAAGAAGTCAATATCTTGACAACTGCAATCATGGCAGTACAACTCTGATGCAGATTTAACCCTTTCCCACATACAACCAATCTGCAGGGGATGATCGAAAATATCTTCGGGAAAATATGGAAGATGATTATATGTGAAAGTATATTTATTGAACATAGTTGAAAACATTGTGTGGCAAAGGGAGAAATTTGTCATGAGCAATTTCTGCTCTTGTCACAATGTTTTCAATAGTTGTTTACTGCAGATGAGTCTAAAAACCTCTGCAAGTGAGAAAGGACTAAAAAGGAGAAGTGGCTCAATACAAGCAAAATCATTAAAAAATCTTCTTTGTCAGTTAAACAGGTAATTGAGAACATTTTTACACAAAAGTTTAATTATTTTGGATTGGTGCACAAATGTTTTTTATCATTTTAACCCTTTCCCTCATACGACAATTCTGCAGCAGACGACTTTGAACGTATTTTGTCAAAACATAGAAAATCTCCATAATTGAATGGATAACCTATGACTAAAAGTGGAAAACATTGTGACAAAAGGAGAAATTGCACGTTTTGTCACTATGTTTTCAAAAAGCTGTCTGCTGCAGAGGCGTCAAAAAGCGTTTATATGAGGGAAAGGGTAAAACATTCATCTTCTACTAGATATATTATAGGAGATTTCTATTTTGCAAACAATGTAATAGGTTGACTATGAAGAGACAATTGTGATAAAGAGTTGAAAAAGGAGATAAGCTGATTGTTTGTGTCATTTCTCCTTTTCCCACAATGTTTTAAAAAGTATCTGTCATAAAGGAGTACATTAAGTTGTATAATGGGAACTTTTCCGCAGAAACTTCAATTCTTGTTTTGAACGAACAAACAAAAAAAATAATAAAACATGGCTACCAGGGCCGAAAGTTAATGGATAGCTGTATTGCTGTATAGCAGCTGCTGTACTATTATAACTCATTGGGAGTTTGACTCTTTTAAAAATATTTTTCTCAGAAATGACTTGCTATCTGAAGAAATAAATCATAGATCGAAAAGTATGGTTATTTTAGCTAGATGAGTGACAGAGTAAGTGAGGGTGATCGTCATCAGTGGTTCCCTTATATTGTTCATTATTGATTTATTACATAGTTTGTAACCATATTGGAAATGATCTTCTTGGAAAAGACTTTCTATCTCAGGAAAAGTAAAATTGTTCTAAGCTTGATGAGTGATTGAGGGTCATCGTGTTCCACTGGTTTTGTTTAAAGAGGGAATAATTTTTCTTCATTTCTCCATTTGCCACATATTTGTTTATATTCTATTTTATTATAAAACTTTCATTTTCAGTTTTCAAATTTTTGTAAAGACGTCTGCCACAGATTTGTTGTACTTAACTACTAGTAGTACTAAGGAAAGAGTTAATAACATTTTTATTGATAATATTTTTATGCTCCCCAGAGGGAGAGCATAAAGTTGTCCATTTGTCTGTCTGTCACGTCCCTCCGTCCATCAAACTTTGTCTGTCACACTTTATTTGCATTGAGCATAAATCTAAAAGTACTGAATATATTTCAATGAAACTTGAAATATACATATCATATCAATAAGAGAGTGCATAATACAAGTAATATAATACTTAATATAATATAATATAATACTTTATAGTGAATAATTTTCAAGTTATCTCCCTTGTTAGACTCGGAACCATAACTCCAAAAGTACGAAAGATAATTCGATGAAACTTGAAATGTAGATAGATATGAAAGAGAGGAAGTGCATTACACAAGAACCATAACTTTATAATAAATAATCAAAATTAACCCCCTTGTTTTTATTAGTCGCCGGGCAATGTGTAAATATCGAGATGAAAATGACGTCGAATATTCTCCTTTTAATGGCAATTTTAACTTACTGAATGTTATTTTCATGTTCAAAGAGATGTCTTGATTTGTGAAGAAGGCATTTTTAATGTTTATCCATGTATTTCTAAAATATGAACTGTTTCTAAGCTAAAACTGTTGATCGCCTGACTTGCGAATACCAACTGCGTAGATCAATGTGCCCCTCAGTTGATAACTGTTTATTCAACTACTATAATGTTAGTGTTATACATAACTGCACTATGGATATCTGGCGACATTGATGCGTTGCATCAACTTTCTCTTGTTATTTTCTTTTAATTTAGTTTGTATTATGTTAATAGGTATGATCACTAGTTAAAGGTAGTTCTATCACACAATGCCTATTATCACTTGACAAAGCCCTTATGGGCAGCATCATTCGGTTCCACCGATTCCTTGTTTATTTTAGAATATAGTTGATAAAATTGTTTGTCATGAAAAATATCTCCTTTTGTCACAATATTTCCAAAAGTTCCTGATGCATATGTGTCAAAATTTGTCTGCATGCGACAAAGACTTAATATGTATAGAGTTATCTTTTACAGCTGCTGCATTGTCATTTTTCAATTTTAATTTAAAAAGATTTCAATGAATAAACTTATGCAATTTATTAATGCCTTTGATTTAAATATAATCTTATCTTATATAATATTTTTAGAGAACGATTTTAATTAATGTGGCTTAATCAAACACAATTCATAAATGTATTAGCTCTGCTCAAGAAAAACCAACCAAATTGACATATGCTTCCAATGATAATCAAGATGAGTCTGAACATCCATACTGTTTTAGCTGGATCTTCACTGTCAGCCAATGTATCATAAAAGCTTCCAGTAAATTTCTATCTGTCGGACAGTGTAATAATCTGATCATTTAGCCAGGATGTGCAGATGGATCTTTTATCAATACTTGTCACAAATACATACTGGTTGTTTTTTTCCTGGAGCAGGGCTCATATCTTGTCATGAAGTAGGTATTGCACAGCAATATTAATCTGATCTTGAGCTTTGTGTTAATATGGATATTATCCCAAATCTGCAGCAGACCACTTTGAAAACATCAGGGTGGAAATATGAAAACTCTCTATAAATAAAAGTGTAATTAATGAACAGTGTTCCAAACATTGAGGCAAAAATTAGAAAATTGTTCATTATGAACATATTTTTTTTCCTTTTGCCACAGTTATTTGTTTATTTTATTAGTCCCCTACCGGCGTGCCGAAGGGGACTCTTAGGTTTGCACTCCGTCCGTCAGTCAGTCCGTCAGTCCGTCAGTCAGTCAGTCCGGCAAATCAGTTTTCCGCACTTTTTTTCTACATGCTTTGAGGTATTGAGCTGAAATTTTGTATATGCCTTTGTAATCATGTGTCACAGATCAAGTTCGCGTTTCCTGGGATTTCGTCAATTTTTTAATGAGTTATGCCCCTTTTTGGACTTAGAATATTTGTTTTCCGCACTTTTTTTCTACATGCTTTGAGGTATTGAGCTGAAATTTTGTATATGCCTTTGTAATCATGTGTCACAGATCAAGTTCGCGTTTCCTGGGATTTCGTCAATTTTTTAATGAGTTATGCCCCTTTTTGGACTTAGTGCAAACCGGTAGGGGACTATGGTATTGCTTGCAATCCAGTTACTTGTTATAAATTAAAGTGTAATTAATGAAGATGAAAGGAATCCGCTGTGGTTGAGTGGTTAGCGTCGGGGATTTCGAAACCGGGTGTCCCGGGTTCGTTCCCCAGTCGCGACACTACGGTCATGGTGGAGTGCCCTTGGGCAAGGCACATTTTCTAGCCTAGTACTGGTTTGTTTACCCAGGGATCATGAATAATTAAATTTAATTGCGCGCTAAATGACCTTAGCTGTCGATGCGCCATAAAACAATATACATTCATTCCAAACATTGAGGCAAAAATTAGAAAATTGTTCATTATGAACATATTTTTTTTCCTTTTGCCACAGTGTTTTAAAAAGTAATCTGCTGCAGATGAATCAAAATGCATTTGCAAGTCGAAAAGGGTTGACCTGAATACGACCTTTGTTATTCGAACATTTCTAGTATCTTCATCAAATTAGATTGGATGATTTTTTTAAAATAAAAAAACCCAATTCTTTTGAATTGTTTTAAAAGACATGATTACAGTCCAACCTGTGTTTAAAGATCATCCATCGGAAAAGACAATCTAGTCTTTGTTCAAAATGGGTTTTTATTGCAGGGTCATTTATACAGAAAAAGTAAAAGTATGGTCACTTTAGACAGGGAATTGCTATTCCAAGGTGGTCTTTAGCACAGTTTGAACAAATGTCAGGATAAGGTAAAAGTTGTCTAGTAATACAAGTCATGTACTCCCTTTTTACATGAAGTCATCTTTGTTATATTTCAGCACTCCAATGTGATCCCCCACTTCAAAGTAAGCGCAGAACCCCAGGGCCACCTACAACATTGAGTAATGGATTTCATCAGAATGGATCTGCTCACAATGACTTTGCCTTGCTAGGTAATCAGGATAAATTTACGGAAAACGTGAAGTACAAAGTTCGCCCAGCACAACAATCCAGAGATATTTCCCCACCAAAACAGATGAAGCTGCAAAAGTTATTTCTTTGAATTTAAACGTTTGAATGGGACAGATCAAGAGAGGCCACACCTCTTGTTTTTGTGTTGCTTGCCTTGGCAGGTCAACATGAAGGGATCACTTTTACGTTATTTGTCAATCATGCTTCACTTACTGACACATTGGCAGTGGACATAATGTATTCGTCCAAACAATCTTGCATCTCACAAACCTGGCTTCAAAACTATAAAAGTTTCATCTTTGCTCATAATTTGTGCTCAAGTTCTTGAAGCAAATTTACTCTTGAAATTTACTAATCAAATGTCTTATTTGGAGCACAGAGTTCATTTTGCTGCACAGAGAATGTATTATAGTTTGGGGCCTGATTAGAATCTCTACCTTTCATGTTTAATTTCTATACTTGACAAGACGTTTTTGACTATCTCTGGTGCAGCGGTTAGAATGTCTGTCTATGGAGAAGGAGACCAGGGGGTTCAATCCCTTGTCAGGGGATTGATTAATTGTTTGGTGTTTAATGCTACTTTCAACAATTGTTCAGTTATATCATGGTGTTTCCTGGGTAAGTTACCAGTACTACTGGTCCATTTATCCTGACACCAGCCAGTCAATCAGTCATAATGTTTACCACGTAACCCTGAGCACCAAGAATGGCTGCAATTACTACAATTTTTGTGATCGCCTTTTGTCCGTCGTCCGTCGTCAACATTTGATTGTTAACACTCTAGTGGCAACATTTTGCATCCAATCTTCATGAAACCGCATTTTTGGCTTGAGCATGTTGAAACTTTGTCAGAAAGTTTGTCTTAATGATATCTCGGCCAAGTTCGAATATGGGTCATGTTGGGTCAAAACGTAGGTCACTAGGGCAAATTTAATGAAAATCTTGTTAATGCTCTGGAAGGCACATTTTTGGCGTGAGCATGTTAAATATTTGTCAGAATTGTCAACTAGTTTGTAGCTCTACCGGCCAAACGCCAGAAGAGCTTATGCCGTGGCTAGTGTCTGTTGTCTGTGCATCCGTAAACAATTTCTTGTGAACACGATAGTCTTCAGATCCGCCCATGCAAGACTGGATTATGGCCCTTGGAATTGTCGAAAATTTTATAATAGAGCTTGTGAACACAATGTTAAATATTGATGAGAGCTCGGTTCCTTTTGCAACTCACCACCCCTAGATGTTCTGCCCAAGTCGCAACAGACTGTTCATGAACATTGGACCAAAATTTGATTGTCTTAAAATAAAACTTTAGTTCTCCACTCAACCATTTTGCAATGTCCCTTTCCAACATAAAACAAATCTGGAGCAGATGACTTTGAAAACATCTGTACAAAAATATAAAAAATCTCTGGCTTGTTTTGAGCAATCGCAATGTTTTCAAAAGTCGTCTGCTGCAAAGGCGTCAGAAAGCGGCTGTTTAAGGGAAAGGGTTAAAATATATGCTGCAGTTTCTGATTGACATATTACAGCTTGAGGTAAACTTTAATATTCGAAAAATATGAGAGCTATACTACTCCCCTGGCATTGCCTTCGGCGTTCACGTCACGCCTTGGTTAAGATTTTGCATGCAAGCCTTTTTTAATGAAAATCTTGTTAACACTGGAAGCTTGAACATGTTGAAACTTTGTCAGAAACTTTGTCTTGATGATATCTAGGCCAAGTTCGAAACTGGGTCATGTCGGGTCAAAAACTAGGTCACTAGGCCAAATTTAATGAAAATCTTGTTAACACTCTGGAAGCCACATTGTAAACTTGAGCATGTTGAAACTTTGTTCTAATATGCGTCATTTGTTACGCATTTTAGACTACAATAAAACTATCACAGGCTCTGATTTATTAGGAGTTCCCCTTTTTTGGTAAAGAAAATGAAGCATTTTCCATTTATGACTTTCTTTGACGACAATCTTGAGTGTAAATTAAATGTGTTTAGCTACATTTTGAGACCTTATAGTTTTAACTGGTAAAACACCTGGTCTAGCCAGGAGTTCTGAGTTCAAATCTCAGTGGGGGACAAAATGACACTGTAGCTAAATACATACAATTTAATCAATTAACTGAAATTTATATTTGGTTTTAGCAAATGTGAGCAATGCAATACCCATCAGTAACCATTTATTTTAACAACAGCTGCTTTAAAACAACTTCGACAAATTTTAACTGAACCGCACATAAATACTTTTTTGATGTCCTCTTTCAAAATGTTCAAAGGAATACATTCTGTGTTGAATTCTGGGAACTGCAGCATCAGAAAAGAAATAAAGTGACACTTTATATTATAAAGTATATTTCTGTATAATTTGGCAGGAAAGTTCCTTAAATATGTAACCCTCTATAAGAAATATTCAAATAATATTGAAAACTAGGTCACTAGGCCAAATTGAAGGAACATATGCTGCATTCTTTGCTTCAGCAGCTTGAAACTGTCAGAATGTTTGTATTGATAATATCTAGTCCATGTTCGAGTATGGGTCATATCGGGTAAAATAAAATAGTTCACTAGTCCAAATGAAGGAAAATCTTGATAACACTGCTTTTTGAATCTTTGTCAGAATAATTATCTTGATGAGTTTGCATTGATCAAACACTTTTTCACATAGTTTTCTAAATTCTGTATTAAAAGTGTTACTTTGCAGTAGCTTAGTATTGTCTACTCGGGGCGTGGTCAAATTGACATCTCTCTTGACATTCGGTCAATATCAATTTAACACGCGCCTCATTGTACAATACAAATCCATGTATCACTAGTGCAACATTATAGTCCCTATGTATAATGAATATTTAATAGGTTACGAGTAAACGTGTTTTCCCATGATTGTTTGCAAGCTGATTTGTTATCATAACACAAAAGGCTTTTTGAAAAATAAATAGTGGTTTACTTTATATTGAATAATGGCAATGTTGACAATCATCAATTTGTATCGTAAATAGATCAATAGATTAAAGATTAATTTAAAAATAAACGTGATTAATGTGTTTTGTATTTGTATTCGTTGACAAAAACATTATTATTTATCATTGACACATTTACGAGTCATATCTGTTTTGTGTTCGATAATGATTCAAAGTAGAAGATTGTGTTTGGATAGTTATTTTACAATAGTATTCCAGTTATATCACTGTATTTCCAGTGTAATTTACCAGTAGTACTGGTCCATTTATCCCGACTCAAGCGAATAAGTCCCAATACTTACCCCGTAATGCCGAGGACCAAGAAGGCAATATAATTTGTTATTATTTTATATGACCTTACCGAGAATCGACCCACGGCTTCTCGCAATGATAACTATTAGATCTAGCCCCGATGCCGTAACATAACTGATATACCATTGAAAACGGCGTTAAAATCCAATAAATCAATCCGCTTTGAATACTCGTGTGTATGATATGCTCCGACGTGATTTTTTGCATAATCTTCATTCACCCTGTTTTCGGCCAGACCACCGAAATTCCCAAAGGATTTCTGATTGGTAATATGATTAAAGTGTATGCCACACACAGTCCATTCAGTTACAATGAGTTATATAACTTTGCCGATGCTAATGCAATGTATGTATACGCATATATGTCATTATAGGGGAGAGTTTAGCATTCGTTGAACCAACAATAAAAGATATTTGATCTTTGGAAACTTGAAAGGATCTGTTTGCTTCAGCAAAACCGACCTTATCGTAAATATAGCACATGTACATGAGCGATGCTCTAGGAAATTATTATTATTTTAAAAAGATATAATGAGCCGTCCCGCGAGAAAACCAAACATTATGGCCTCTGCGTAATGTATCGACCCAGATCAGCATGCGCAGTCCGCGCACACTGATCCGAGCTGACACATTTCGTCTCAGGGGGATAGACCATGTTGGTTTACTCGCGGGACGGCTCTAATTATGTTTTAAGATTACTTGTTTTTGCTTTACGATAGTTTTATAATGTTTTTGAGACTTTCCCTAACTTGTTTTTGTTTATTTACTATACTTGTGCTATGCTTCTCTCGTTTTTAGCTCTACTGGCCAAAGGCCAGAAGGGCTTATGTCATGGCGATTTGTCCATCGTGCGTGCGTCCGTAAATAATTTCTTGTTAACACGAGTCTTCACTTTTGATTGTATCTCAACCAAACTTATACAGTAGTTAGATATCCATGAGAGCTCGGTTCCTTTCGAAAACCAGCCAGATCCGCCCATGTATGACTGGATTATGGCCCTTGAAATGGTCAAAATTGCTATAAAAGAGCTTGTTAACACGATAGTCTTTACTTTTGATTGTATCTCAACCAAACTTATACAGTAGTTAGATATTCATGAGAACTCGGTTCCTTTCGAAAACCAGCCAGATCCGCTCATACATGACTGGATTATGGCCCTTGAAATGGTCAAAATTGCTATAAAAGAGCTTGTTAACACGATAGTCTTCACTTTTGATTGTATCTCAACCAAACTTATACAGTAGTTAGATATCCATGAGAGCTCGGTTCTTTTCGAAAACCAGCCAGAGCCGCTTATACATGACTGGATTATGGCCCTTGAAATGGTCAAAATTGCTATAAAAGAGCTTGTTAACACAATAGAGGCTCCATTTACTATCTGATCTTCACCAAACTTAGATAGTAGTTAAATATTGATGAGAGCTTGGTTCCTTTTGAAAACCAGCCAGATCCGCCAAGACTGGATTATGGTCCATGAAATTGTAAAAATTGCTATAATACAGCTTGTGAACACAAAAGAGCCTCCATTTACTATCCGATCTTCACCATACATACATGCTCTGGATTGAAAATGACGAAAGAACCATACCAGTAGAGCATAGGACCTCATGGGCCTCTTGTTTATGTTTAACTTACTTGTCATATTGTTTATGTTTTAATTGCCGGATTTTAGTTTCTAACATATATAATCTTTAATGGTTTTACTTAAGCACTCAAAATGAGCTTTGATGTCAACGGGAATTAAATCATTCGCTCCCGGAAGTTAAATCTAGCGTTAGTATCACACGTGCTCCAGGAAAACCAATGTATGGAAAAAGACCTGCCCGCATATCCATAAATATTTAAATCTATTGTTTTACAAAGCTTTCTTGATTATTGTGCGAATAGTGCAGAGCAAGATCATACAGGACGGATGCGATGTCTGATTTGGATCTTCATTTGGCAAAGATACCTTAATATCGGTTTTCGCAGAGCATCCATCACATACAGATATCCTTGCTCATCCAAGTTATCTTCTCTATATGAACTGTGTTTGTCAGAATTGTATTGTATATGAGCCGTTTCATGAGAAAACCAACATTGCGGACTCTGCCTAATATTTCGATCCGGATCAGCCCGAGCATGCCGCGCAGGCTAACCCGGACAGAGAGTTTTCGCCTCCTGTGGATTCCGTTTCAGGAATCATTACTCTATACCTGTATCCCAATGAGACGGAATTTGTCGGACCGGATTAGCATGCTCGGACTGCACAGGCTAATCTGGGTCGGTACATTACGCAGAGTTCATCATGTTGGTTTTCTGGTGGAACGGTTCATATATATTTTTATTTCAATAGATTACTGATATATTTCAGTGGATTGTTTCTTTATAAACACACTGTTTCAACAGTGAGAGCCAAGCCCCGGTAGCGACGCGGGATGTCAATCTCTGGGTTGTTAGTTCGAATCCCGGCTCGACCAACTTTCATTCCGAGGATTGACAAAAGTCAATGCGACATGCGTCATTCGTCTTCCACCAATGGGCTAAGTCTATGTTGAAAAGCAGCCAGTTGCTTGGGAAGATTGTTGTGTGGAGTACTGGTGTGAGAAAACCAGGAATTGCATAGGTAGGTGAACTGGCCGCCGTGATATAATTGAGAAATTGTTAAAAACGGCGTTAAACCCCAATCAATCAATCTCAATTGATAATGTCCACTGTTTGCTCCGTCTTCATCCAGTCTCAACACATTCCTCGGTAAGTGAAAGCATGACATGAACAGGACAGAAAAATTATCTGTTTAGATTGGGTTGGTTGTTTTTTGTTGTTGTTTCTGCACGGGGTTTTACACATTTTCACCAGTTATATCACGGCGTTTCCTGGGAAAGTAACCAGTAGGCCTACTACTGGTCCATTTATCCTGACACCAGCGAGTCGGTCGTTATGCTAACCCCGCAATCCTGAGCGCCAAGGAGGTCAAGCCATAACTAGCATTTGTTTAGATGGAAGATACTGATAATCCCTATCATTAAAGAGCTTTTCCACCTCGATGGTGTAGTGGTAGTAGAGTGTCTGCCCCAGTAGCGGGAGGGTCGCGGGTTCATATCCAATACTTAAAAATGATAGATATGGCTGCCCTCCTTCTTGCCCAGGGTTGTGGATAAAGCATTACGATAGACTGGCTGGTTTCAGGATAAATGGATAATTAGTTCTGGTAACTAACCTAGGAAACGACGTGATATCTGAACAATTGCTTAAACCTGCATTAAACGCATAACAATAAATCACTAGAGAGCTGCAGTGGAATCGCTTTAACTCGATCATAGGAAATTTCGAATACTTCTTTTAACTCGAACTGTTTCTCTGAACATGTCTGTCTATTGAAAAACAGTGAAGCAGCAATTTTGATACTAGCAATCAGAACTACTGATGTGCTGTTATCTTGAAAACAAATTTTCACTGGGTTTCTTTTTCGACACAAACACTTAATAATGATTGATTGATTGTTTGGGGTTTAACGCCGTTTTTAACAATTTCTCAGTTATATTACGGCGGCCAGTTCACCTACTTGTGCATTTCCTGGTTTGCTCACACCAGTACTCCACACAACAATCTTCCCAAGCAACACTTAATAATGAAAATAGTGAATTACGAAACTGTTAATGAAAAAAAAAGCGATTTAAGCACACATCCAGCGATGACTCGAGCACGCCGATAAATCGAAGTAATTTATTGATCCCTTTCGAGTTCGAGTTATCGCGATTCCACTGTATTTCCACTGTTGGTGTTCACTCAGTAATGTATCGACCCAGAGCAGCCTGCACAGTCCACGCAGGCTAATCCGGGCCGACACATTCTGTCTCGGGGGAATATAGGTATAGATTAATTATTTACAATCCACAGGAGGCGGAAAGTGTCTGTCCGGGTTAGCCTGCGCGGCATTCTTAGGCTGATCCGGATCGATACTTTACAGAGAGTTTACAATGCTGGTTTTCTCATGGGACGGCTCATTTCCGTCTCGAACCGAAATGATTACAATTGTGGCTTTTTGGGGAAAAGTTTTCGAAACCTGATCAAATTGATGATCTGGCTCTACACAAGGCGGAAATTACCGATGATTGGTTCACCGAAATTTATTAGATGATGATCATGGAACAAGGGTGTAGTAACACGGACGTAACATCATCAACATTTTGTTTTCATTTATTTTTATGCCCCCCCGGAATCTCCGATTCGGGGGGCATATAGTTTTTGGCCTGTCTGTCTGTCTGCACAAAAAAACCTTTAACCTTGGCCATTACTTTTGAACCATAACAGGTACGGCTACCATATTTCACATGTGTATTCCTTGTGACATGACCTTTCTGCCAGTACCAACATTTTTGACCTTGACCTTTGACCTACATGTTGCCATTCTCGAAAAAACCTTTAACCTTGGCCATTACTTTTGAACCATAACAGATACGGCTACCATATTTCACATGTGTATTCCTTGTGACATGACCTTTCTGTCAGTACCAACATTTTTGACCTTGCGACCTTGACCTAGATGTTGCCATTCTCAATTTTTTTTTAACCTTCCCCACTACTTTTGAACCATAACAGGTAAGGCTACCATATTTCACATGTGTATACCTTGTGACATGACCTTTCTGTCAGTACCAACATTTTTCACCTTGCGACCTTGACCTTTGACCTAGAAGTTGCCATTCTCGAAAAAAACTTTAACCTTGACCACTACTTTTGAACCATAACAGGTACGGCTACCATATTTCACATGTGTATTCCTTGTGACATGACCTTTCTGTCAGTACCAACATTTTTGACCTGGCGACCTTGACCTTTGACCTAGATGTTGCCATTGGGGGGCATCAGTGTTTCACAAACACATCTTGTTTTCCAAAGCAAATATAAATATATCAACACATAAATAAATATCAATTTTTATCACAACACATGCGAATAGATAAACAATTTACTTAATTTATATAAAAACATATATACAACATAAAATGACAGGATTTCTAAAATCATTTTGAAGCTTCAACTTTTTATTGTAATGCCATCTCTTTTCTTCCTAAGCTTTCATGATGCAGAATTCAGAGAATTGAAATTATTGTGAGAGAGGCAGACACTGTTGGCTTTGAACAGATTCTTCTTGTTCTCATAATGTTTTCAGTCTGCATCCGCGAAAGTAATTGTTTCACACTATTATGTATTAACAGTGAACATGTCGAAATCGAAAGCAATATTTAAACATTTTGTTTTATTTTTTCTGTTTTTTTGTTTTTATTTCGTTTTTATTTTTTATTAATATTATTATTATAAATAAATTCTTTGTTTCAATATAAAATGAAAAGAAATAATCAAATACCGAGCATTATATTTTAGCTCAAAACATCTAAATGATTAAAAGAAAATTAATATATGGATATCGTGGAACATCGTGGACTTCGTGGGGTTCGGGGAACATCGTGGACTTCGGGGAACATCGTGGAACATCGGGTAACATCGTGGAACATCCGGGAACATCGTGGAACACCAACAAAACCGCAATAAACCACCAACAAAACACAAATAAACCCCAACAAAACACAAACAACAACAAAACCGCAATAAAACACCAACAAAACCACAATAAAACCCCACAACACATCACACCCCCCAACAAAACACCAATAAAACACAACAAAACCCCAATAAAACCACAACAAACACCAACAAAACACCAATAAAACACCAACAAAACACCAATAAAACACCAACAAAACACCAATAAAACACAACAAAACCCCAATAAAACTGTGCCTTGATCTGTGTCTTGATCTGTGAATCTTTCATCTCGGTTGGTTATATCTGGAACGTAAATGAAACCTGTAGACGCATTTCGATGCAATTGAAGCAGTCGAGTATTGAAAACATTGTGACAAAAGTAGAAAATGCTCAACAAACGTCCTAACCCTTTCCCACATGTAGACTCATGTTGATGCATAGGATGCGGCTTTTGAAAACATTGTGACAAACGTAGTAGACATGGTTCAAATCGAACAGTTAATGCTCCTTTTCCCACATTTATTCGAAACGAGCAAGTAATTAATCCTTACCTTGTCGCTGCGTGAAGGAGGCGTAGTTCTGAAGTCCACCAGTGTGCTGTGCCTTGGTCTGTGTCTTTGATCTGTGAATGTAAATGAAACCTGTAGACGCATTTCGATGCAATCATTGAAGCAGTCGAGTATTAACAACATTGTGACAAAAGTAGAAAATGCTAAACAAACTTCCTAATCCTTTCCAACATGTAGACGCAATGTAGATGCATATGATGCGGCTTTTGAAAACATTGTGACAAACGTAGTAGACATGGTTCAAATCGAACAGTTAATGCTCCTTTTCCCGCATTTATTCGAAACGAGCATGTAATTAATCCTTACCTTGTCGCTGCGTGAAGGAGGCGTAGTTCTGAAGTCCACCAGTGTGCTGTGCCTTGGTCTGTGTCTTTGATCTGTGAATGTAAATGAAACCTGTAGACGCATTTCGATGCAATCATTGAAGCAGTCGAGTATTAACAACATTGTGACAAAAGTAGAAAATGCTAAACAAACTTCCTAATCCTTTCCAACATGTAGACGCAATGTAGATGCATATGATGCGGCTTTTGAAAACATTGTGACAAACGTAGTAGACATGGTTCAAATCGAACAGTTAATGCTCCTTTTCCCGCATTTATTCGAAACGAGCAAGTAATTAATCCTTACCTTGTCGCTGCGTGAAGGAGGCGTAGTTCTGAAGTCCACCAGTGTGCTGTGCCTTGATCTGTACCTTGGTCTGTGTCTTTGATCTGTGAATGTAAATGAAACCTGTAGACGCATTTCGATGCAATCATTGAAGCAGTCGAGTATTAACAACATTGTGACAAAAGTAGAAAATGCTAAACAAACTTCCTAATCCTTTCCAACATGTAGACGCAATGTAGATGCATATGATGCGGCTTTTGAAAACATTGTGACAAACCTAGTAGACATGGTTCAAATCGAACAGTTAATGCTCCTTTTCCCGCATTTATTCGAAACGAGCAAGTAATTAATCCTTACCTTGTCGCTGCGTGAAGGAGGCGTAGTTCTGAAGTCCACCAGTGTGCTGTGCCTTGGTCTGTGTCTTTGATCTGTGAATGTAAATGAAACCTGTAGACGCATTTCGATGCAATCATTGAAGCAGTCGAGTATTAACAACATTGTGACAAAAGTAGAAAATGCTAAACAAACTTCCTAATCCTTTCCAACATGTAGACGCAATGTAGATGCATATGGTGCGGCTTTTGAAAACATTGTGACAAACGTAGTAGACATGGTTCAAATCGAACAGTTAATGCTCCTTTTCCCGCATTTATTCGAAACGAGCAAGTAATTAATCCTTACCTTGTCGCTGCGTGAAGGAGGCGTAGTTCTGAAGTCCACCAGTGTGCTGTGCCTTGATCTGTGCCTTGGTCTGTGTCTTTGATCTGTGAATGTAAATGAAACCTGTAGACGCATTTCGATGCAATCATTGAAGCAGTCGAGTATTAACAACATTGTGACAAAAGTAGAAAATGCTAAACAAACTTCCTAATCCTTTCCAACATGTAGACGCAATGTAGATGCATATGATGCGGCTTTTGAAAACATTGTGACAAACCTAGTAGACATGGTTCAAATCGAACAGTTAATGCTCCTTTTCCCGCATTTATTCGAAACGAGCAAGTAATTAATCCTTACCTTGTCGCTGCGTGAAGGAGGCGTAGTTCTGAAGTCCACCAGTGTGCTGTGCCTTGGTCTGTGTCTTTGATCTGTGAATGTAAATGAAACCTGTAGACGCATTTCGATGCAATCATTGAAGCAGTCGAGTATTAACAACATTGTGACAAAAGTAGAAAATGCTAAACAAACTTCCTAATCCTTTCCAACATGTAGACGCAATGTAGATGCATATGATGCGGCTTTTGAAAACATTGTGACAAACGTAGTAGACATGGTTCAAATCGAACAGTTAATGCTC
This sequence comes from Serripes groenlandicus, assembly GCA_031761405.1. Lineage (NCBI taxonomy): Eukaryota > Metazoa > Mollusca > Bivalvia > Cardiida > Cardiidae > Serripes > Serripes groenlandicus. Next base: position 114,103,893 of record JASEVX010000002.1, read on the forward strand.
CTTTTCCCGCATTTATTCGAAACGAGCAAGTAATTAATCCTTACCTTGTCGCTGCGTGAAGGAGGCGTAGTTCTGAAGTCCACCAGTGTGCTGTGCCTTGATCTGTGCCTTGGTCTGTGTCTTTGATCTGTGAATGTAAATGAAACCTGTAGACGCATTTCGATGCAATCATTGAAGCAGTCGAGTATTAACAACATTGTGACAAAAGTAGAAAATGCTAAACAAACTTCCTAATCCTTTCCAACATGTAGACGCAATGTAGATGCATATGGTGCGGCTTTTGAAAACATTGTGACAAACGTAGTAGACATGGTTCAAATCGAACAGTTAATGCTCCTTTTCCCGCATTTATTCGAAACGAGCAAGTAATTAATCCTTACCTTGTCGCTGCGTGAAGGAGGCGTAGTTCTGAAGTCCACCAGTGTGCTGTGCCTTGATCTGTGCCTTGGTCTGTGTCTTTGATCTGTGAATGTAAATGAAACCTGTAGACGCATTTCGATGCAATCATTGAAGCAGTCGAGTATTAACAACATTGTGACAAAAGTAGAAAATGCTAAACAAACTTCCTAATCCTTTCCAACATGTAGACGCAATGCAGATGCATATGATGCGGCTTTTGAAAACATTGTGACAAACGTAGTAGACATGGTTCAAATCGAACAGTTAATGCTCCTTTTCCCACATTTATTCGAAACGAGCAAGTAATTAATCCTTACCTTGTCGCTGCGTGAAGGAGGCGTAGTTCTGAAGTCCACCAGTGTGCTGTGCCTTGGTCTGTGTCTTTGATCTGTGAATGTAAAAAATGAAACCTGTAGACGCATTTCGATGCAATCATTGAAGCAGTCGAGTATTAACAACATTGTGACAAAAGTAGAAAATGCTAAACAAACTTCCTAATCCTTTCCAACATGTAGACGCAATGTAGATGCATATGATGCGGCTTTTGAAAACATTGTGACAAACGTAGTAGACATGGTTCAAATCGAACAGTTAATGCTCCTTTTCCCACATTTATTCGAAACGAGCAAGTAATTAATCCTTACCTTGTCGCTGCGTGAAGGAGGCGTAGTTCTGAAGTCCACCAGTGTGCTGTGCCTTGATCTGTGTTTTCATCTGTAAATCTTTCATCTTGGTCGGTTATATCTGGAACGTAAATTAAAGAGAGAGAGAGATAGAGAGAAATGAGAGAGGGGGAGGAAGAGTGAGAGAGAGTAAGAAAGAAGAGAGAAGAGAAGAGAGAAGAATTTTGATTGATTGATTGATTTATTTATTTTGATTTATTTAGTTATTTTTTTATTTATTTTGATTGATTGATTTATTGATTTATTGATTTATTTATTTTTATTGATTGATTGATTTATTTATTTTGATTTATTTAGTTATTTTTTTATTTATTTTGATTGATTGATTTATATATTTATTTATTTATTTTTATTGATTGATTGATTTATTTTTATTGATTTATTTATTTTTATTGATTATTTATTTATTTATTTATTTATTTATTTGGATTGATTGATTTAGAGAGAGAGAGAGAGAGGGGAGAGGGGGGAGAGAGAGAAGAAGAAGAGAATAGAGAAGAGAATAGAGAAGAGAAGAAGAAGAGAAGAAGAGAAGAAGATAGAGAGAGAGAAAGTGAGAAAGATAATAAAAAAAGAAAGAAAGATAGAGAGAGAGAGAAAGTGAGAAAGATAATAAAAAAAGAAAGAAAGATAGAGAGAGAGAGAAAGTGAGAAAGATAATAAAAAAAGAAAGAAAGATAGAGAGAGAGAGAGAAAGTGAGGAAGATAATAAAAAGAGAAAGAAAGATAGAGAGAGAGAGAAAGTGAGAAAGATAATAAAAAAAGAAAGAAGATAGAGAGAGAGAGAAAGTGAGAAAGATAATAAAAAAAGAAAGAAGGATAGAGAGAGAGAGAAAGTGAGAAAGATAATAAAAAAAGAAAGAAAGATAGAGAGAGAGAGAAAGTGAGAAAGATAATAAAAAAAGAAAGAAAGATAGAGAGAGAGAGAAAGTGAGAAAGATAATAAAAAAAGAAAGAAAGATAGAGAGAGAGAGAAAGTGAGAAAGATAATAAAAAAAGAAAGAAAGATAGAGAGAGAAAGTGAGAAAGATAATAAAAAAAGAAAGAAAGATAGAGAGAGAGAAAGTGAGAAAGATAATAAAAAAAGAAAGAAGGATAGAGAGAGAGAGAAAGTGAGAAAGATAATAAAAAAAGAAAAAAAGATAGAGAGAGAGAGAAAGTGAGAAAGATAATAAAAAAAGAAAGAAAGATAGAGAGAGAGAGAAAGTGAGAAAGATAATAAAAAAAGAAAGAAAGATAGAGAGAGAGAGAAAGTGAGAAAGATAATAAAAAAAGAAAGAAAGATAGAGAGAGAGAGAGAAAGTGAGAAAGATAATAAAAAAAGAAAGATAGAGAGAGAGAGAGAAAGTGAGAAAGATAATAAAAAAAGAAAGAAGGATAGAGAGAGAGAGAAAGTGAGAAAGATAATAAAAAAAGAAAGAAGGATAGAGAGAGAGAGAAAGTGAGAAAGATAATAAAAAAAGAAAGAAAGATAGAGAGAGGGAGAAAGTGAGAAAGATAATAAAAAAAGAAAGAAAGATAGAAAGAATAAAAGGGAGAGAGAGAGAGAAAGTGAGAAAGATAATAAAAAAAGAAAGATAGAGAGAGAGAGAGAAAGTGAGAAAGATAATAAAAAAAGAAAGAAGGATAGAGAGAGAGAGAAAGTGAGAAAGATAATAAAAAAAGAAAGAAGGATAGAGAGAGAGAGAAAGTGAGAAAGATAATAAAAAAAGAAAGAAAGATAGAGAGAGGGAGAAAGTGAGAAAGATAATAAAAAAAGAAAGAAAGATAGAAAGAATAAAAGGGAGAGAGAGAGAAAGATAATAAAAAAAGAAAGAAAAATAGAGAGAGAGAAAGTGAGAAAGATAATAAAAAAAGAAAGAAAGATAGAGAGAGAGAGAAAGTGAGAAAGATAATAAAAAAAGAAAGAAGGATAGAGAGAGAGAGAAAGTGAGAAAGATAATAAAAAAAGAAAGAAAGATAGAGAGAGAGAGAAAGTGAGAAAGATAATAAAAAAAGAAAGAAAGATAGAAAGAATAAAAGGGAGAGAGAGAGAAAGATAATAAAAAAAGAAAGAAAGATAGAGAGAGAAAGTGAGAAAGATAATAAAAAAAGAAAGAAGGATAGAGAGAGAGAGAGAAAGTGAGAAAGATAATAAAAAAAGAAAGAAAGATAGAGAGAGAGAGAAAGTGAGAAAGATAATAAAAAAAGAAAGAAAGATAGAGAGAGAGAGAAAGTGAGAAAGATAATAAAAAAAGAAAGAAAGATAGAGAGAGAGAGAAAGTGAGAAAGATAATAAAAAAGAAAGAAAGATAGAGAGAGAAAGTGAGAAAGATAATAAAAAAAGAAAGAAAGATAGAGAGAGAGAGAAAGTGAGAAAGATAATAAAAAAAGAAAGAAAGATAGAGAGAGAGAGAGAAGTGAGAAAGATAATAAAAAAAGAAAGAAAGATAGAGAGAGAGAGAAAGTGAGAAAGATAATAAAAAAAGAAAGAAAGATAGAGAGAGAGAGAGAAAGTGAGAAAGATAATAAAAAAAGAAAGAAAGATAGAGAGAGAGAGAAAGTGAGAAAGATAATAAAAAGAAAGAAGAGAAAGATAGAGAGAGAGAGAGAAAGTGAGAAAGAAAAGAAAGAAAGATAGAGAGAGAGAGAGAAAGTGAGAAAGATAATAAAAAAAGAAAGAAGATAGAGAGAGAGAGAAAGTGAGAAAGATAATAAAAAAAGAAAGAAAGATAGAGAGAGAGAGGAAGTGAGAAAGATAATAAAAAAAGAAAGAAAGATAGAGAGAGAAGAGAAAGTGAGAAAGATAATAAAAAAAGAAAGAAAGATAAGAGAGAGAAAGTGAGAAAGATAATAAAAAAAGAAAGAAAGATAGAGAGAGAGAGAAAGTGAAGATAATAAAAAAAGAAAGAAAGATAGAGAGAGAAAGTGAGAAGATAATAAACAAAGAAAGAAAGATAGAGAGAGAGAAAGTGAGAAAGATAATAAAAAAGAAAGAAGATAGAGAGAGAAAGTGAGAAGATAATAAAAAAGAAAGAAGATAGAGAGAAGAGAAAGTGAGAAAGAATAAAAAAGAAAGAAGAGAGAGAGAGAAAGTGAGAAAAGAAAAAAGAAAAAAGATAGAGGAGAAGAAGTGAGAAAGATAATAAAAAAGAAAGAAAGATAGAGAGAGACGAGAAAGTGAGAAAGAAAAATAAAAAAAGAGAAAGAAAGATAGAGAGAAGAGAGAAAGTGAGAAAGATAATAAAAAAAGAAAGAAAGATAGAAGAGAGATAAAAGGGAGAAAGTGAGAAAGATAATAATAAAAGAAAGAAAGATAGAGGAGAGAGAGAAAGTGAGAAATGATAATAAAAAAAGAAAGAAGGATAGAGAGAGAGAGAAAGTGAGAAAGATAATAAAAAAAGAAAGAAAGATAGAGAGAGAGAGAGAAAGTG